>JAKEYF010000024.1:0-560272 GCA_021527775.1 Lactarius sanguifluus
TGTCGAACGACGGCACATCGCGCGGCGCAAGAGTCGCGGTGTTCGGCAGCTTCACGGACGCGGACGGAGTCGCCGCAGAACGTAGACGGATGTGGATGATCGGTGAGGCGGCATGCGAGGGGACCGTGGTGGCCTCGACCGGCACGGCTCGGATCGTGCCCACATTCTCCTGCGTGCTCGGGAACGAGGGCGTGTTCGGCAGGATGTTGATTCCCTCCGAGGCGGAGACCGCCAGGATCACTGCGGAGGAAACGAACGAGATGCGGTTGATGCGTTGTCCGCCCATGGCGATTTGCTAGCCCCGTAGAGAAACCGCCCGATGAGTTGAACCCATTGGGGACCGATCCGACGACCGTTTCTTATTGCGTTACCTGTGCGACAGCCTGAGGTGGTTAAGTCGCAAATACATGACAAAGCGAAACATAGGAAGTAAAGTTACAAGGAACGTTATATAGTTATGTATGGCCGCGTCCGGTTCAGCCCACTGTGTTAATGGAGATGCTCTCAACAAGAATGAGGCGATACTTGTACTTGTGATTTTGCCTCAGTTCGATCTATTCATCAAGTCGGAATGCGACCGTACTGTCTCTGATCGTGCACAACTTACCAGTTTTGGTAGATCGACCATGGTGCATTCCTTCTCAAAGATGCCCTCGGTGACAATGAATCGTCTTGTAAGAGGCCCAAAACGTTCCGATGTTCTTTCACGACGCTCGGGAACAGGTCTTCGAGGCTTTTGAGGTCATTATGATCGAAACAGCGAACCGTAGAATGTGAAGTTTCCAAGCCCTTCTGGACCGCGAAATTGATGCCTCGATCAGCAACAATGGTGTCGCGACGCTTTGCAAAATTGAAAACGCAGAGACCACGCAAGGTATTGCGATAATCCCTGCAAGTAGGGGGTTGAGGCATCTGTACCGAGGAGGTCTGCTATGTTGCGCTCAAGGTCCATCTGCAAATCGACGCCGTTCATCGCAAGAAATGCGCATTGAAAGTGCACGGACGCACCAATAGTACCGTAGAATCCGAGAGGGTCACAGCTCCCGACACCATATTTCCGGAGGGTCTCTATCGCACACACTTTGCTAGTTTCGTTTCCAGCGAGTCCCGTGAAGTCGTAGCTGGCAAGATTAAGAACTTGCTTGCCTGTGTTGGTGAGTTTCGGCCAAGACCCATTTCACCAGAGAGACCACGGGTGCGGACGCAAGATCTCCGGTACCCAAGAAAGACGGTACGCCTTGTATTTGCGTGGACTACCGAGCACTAAACCAACTCACGAAACCCAATGCCCATCCACTGCCGCGGATAGACGAATCCTACCGAAACTTCGCCAGCGCAAAGTTTTCACCAGCTTAGACCCGTGGAGCAGCTATTGGCAGGTGAGGGTTTTCAGACGAACCAAAAGAGAAAATGGCATTCACCTGTAGATATAGGCATTACCAGTTCCGTGTGATGCCCTTCGGCCTCACGAACGCGCCTGCAACTTTTCAACATATGATGAATCATATCTTGAGGGATTTCATCGACCGCTGCGCGATGGTCTACTTGGACGACATTATCATCCTTTCGAGGTACGACAAGAAACACGTCGCGAATGTACTCGCGGTAGTCTAGGCACAACAAAGGAAGTGTTGCTTTTGAACGAGGAAAAGCGTAAGTGGGGGCAAACTATACCTCGGTCGCATAGCTTCAGGCCAAGGGATGCGACCGAACCCCGACAAAACCTGTGCCTTCTTGAAATGGCCTTCGTAACGGAGGTGCGCGCTTCTTGAATCTGGCAGGCTATTACCGACGCTTTATTCGGGGCTTCGTGAAGGAGGTCGGCCCACTGTATAAGTTGGCGCGATCCCTTGTGCGGGTTCCCCTCGAGATCAGTTGTGGCGAGGAATGTGAGTTAGCGATGGAGCGACCGAAGGAAAAACTCACCTCCGCTGACCCATCCAACCCCATAGTCACCGATACAGATGCATCCGACAACTGTATCGGGGCCGTGTTTCAACAAAGCCGAGACGCTTTGCGGAGTCGGTTCTAGCAATAGGGGGTCTGTGTGACTAACAAGCCACGCGGTTGTTTGATGCTGGGTGGAAGGCGAGACTGGTTAACGGCTGACTAGAATCGGGGTCAGTATGACGGCGCTCTCGAAGTGGGATTCCTGTAGTAAAACTGAAAGTCGCTTTGTGTGTTCTGTTGCGAATGTAGACCGAGTGTGAGTGCCGTATCTGGAAAGCGCTTATGCCAGTGTTTACGTCGGCACTCGGCGCCTCGTTCGACCACGAGGTGGTGTACACCATCTGCCCTGTGTTCCCACCCTCACCTTTACGCAGAGATCGTTCTCGATTCCTCCACACTTGACTTGCCACTTTTCCTACTTAGTCCCAGACGACCTGCGCAAGCTCAGCTTCCTCTGCCTTGAAATCGTACCGATTAGCAGACCAAGAAAGACTTTACCGCACCTCCCAGTTACAATCATGCCACCCTTGCCGTGCTTCAAGATCAAGTTCGGGGATTTGAGTGGCGATGAGAGATTTGACAACCTGATCCTAAACGTGAACGTCCTGTACGCGTTTTCTGCCCGCGATTTGATCTGATGTAAGATATATGTTTTGTAGGTATGTTCGCCTGCGAATGTGATCTTTGAGGGATCAGTGTCTTCCTTTTGGCCAATACCCTTTATATCCATCAGGCGGATCTTCCAAAGATGTTACGGCGAGCAAAAATACCCTCGCAGAGCCTCGAATACATTGGGTTATTTTTTAACCGGCTCAGAGGGAGTTCGAGATCATATTACATAATCAACCATGCCCATAAACGGACGAATACAGTGCAGTGCAGTGCAGTACAGCAAGGTGGCATGGTGACAGGACGGCATTCAGAAACTATCAGTACGATGCGGGTTCCATACCGACACCCACGATGCAGAATCAGATTCGACCCTGCCACTCGACCCTTCCTAGTTCGCCCCGCGCGATCCCATGCCTCCACCTGCAGCATCAGCCTTACGACCGAGTCAGGCTTCTATACAGAATTAGCTTCTCTTCTTTGTCTTATCGGAAGGGCTGGCATTTTGACTTGTTCCCGCAAGTTGGGCGTGTGTGAAGTGTGCATAGAACGACCGGCAACGCGCGACAGCAGAGCGCTCCGTTCGTAGCGCGGTAAACTTCAGGTGGGGTGCTCGATCACGGTGCTTCGACGCATCGGACCCTACCAGGTTCGGGTTGAGATGAATGCCCCGTGCAAAGTTCCGGGCAAGGAAAGCGCATGTCCTGCCATAATTGACAAGCGAGAATCAGATGCAAGAATGAGTGTGTAAGGAAGAACTCAACCAGTTACATCAGGTCAGCTCTGACACGAACACCAGTCGACGAGAAAGTGGGATGGTGAAGAGAACGAAGGTGATCGTGATCGGGGCCACGCATCCCGGGTTTCCTGGACATGAGCTATCATACATCGAATACCTAAACGCCAAGTTCGAAAGCCGCAGAGTAGTCGGGGAGGTGTCAGGTGACGAATGAGAAGACGGGTGTGCATCTACCCTAACCCACTGGCATCAAGCAAAAAAGGGGGGGATAGCTTCATCGTCAAATGTACACGCCGGGGGACCGTTGATTGATCTGTGGATCGTCTTACGGTCTTGGACTATCGGAAGAGAGACGAAAGCGTCCATTGCGCGTCTGAGGAACCGAAGAGAATATGATGTGAGCATTTTTTCGAGAGGTATATGATGTCATACGAAAGACATACAATTGACTGTGGCGCGTGCAGTGCTGGAGAGAAGATGCCAGGAATCTCCGCGAATCAGTTCTTCTGGTTGAGGGCTGCGCTGTGGCGGAGAGGAAGTGTATAGACCGCCTGCAGCGCCGTGACACAAACGTCAGAGTGGCGATACGCCCGCAGGTCAGAGGGTAGCGGATTAAAGTTCGGAATGGGGGGGGATGGAGGAAAATTCCGGCTGGATATTGCCACCCCATCACTTCCTGTGCTCCATGGAACATCGAAGCCACGCGTGAGTGGATGACCACGGAGCGGGCTAGCTCGGTCGCGACTCAGTTTTCCCAAGAGCTTTTACGAAAACCCCTAATCTGTCTGACGACCGTCCCTTTGTAAAAAAAAAAACAGAGCCCCCGCTACTGGTTTCTGTAAAGTAGGGTACAGCAGTTTATCTAGCGAGTGATCAACTAGCCTTTTCGCTGCGGTGGGTGGGCTGCGGAAGAGCGAGCTCCGTTTACTTATGCAGCTTCTTGCTCTTGGCACTCTCGGCGCCGGTCTACCGGGACAAAGTCGGCGGTCATCGGCATCCCTGAAGGAGCAACGCGAGAGTTGGTTTGTCTTGGCATGCATGGATCCGGTGTTTACCTACCTTGGTGTTTACCCAAGACGACAAAAGGTGTGCTCTACGTGGGTGTTTCTGAGTCTCTGAAGTTGATCCTGATTGTTTGCAGCTGAAGAACAAGGTGTTTTAAAAAGATCTGAGATTTCCTTCTAGTCGCTGCCGGCGGCAAGGGTTTCGATCTTAGCTCATCCAACATCAGGGAATGGCTGGTGACCTAGAACTTCTCATCGAGCAACCAAAACCCCGATCAAGAGCGACCCACAACTGCTCACACGGGGCTCTGTATTGCAACCGACGGTGAATGAACTACACCAAATGTCTCCTTTCCTGCTAGGGGGACAAGTAGCCGGCGCAGTGATCGAGGGAAGATGATCACACGAGTTGATGCGATGACCGGTTGGTAAGAGTGTCGCATTTTATTGCTTGACCGACTAATGCTGACTTATCGCCTGGATCCCCCTCCTCTACACGGACAAGTTCGGATCTATCTATCCCCACCCGGTAGCGATTCATACAAAAAAGTCACAAGACCAGGATACGGACGCAATTATGGAACACGGTAACGACCCGCACCCCAGCCTTTAAAACTGCCCCTAGCCCAACCAACTAATATATCCCAAGGCCACGCCCCACGCCCCACTCCTCCTCTTCCCCTCCCCACCTTCTCCACATTCATGGCCTCTGCTCCCCCCCTCGTTCAGCCGTTTACCGACGACAGTCACCCGAGTGACCAGGCGTCTGCTCTTGGCATCATCATAGAACCCCTCGTCGTCGTCTCCCTCCTCGCCGCTGGTGTAATCATCAACCGCCGTCCACTGTTCCCCGTGTCCCGTGATTACTCCCCCATCCCCTCCCCCACCTTCTCACCTACTTCCCACACACGCCATTCCTCCCTCCGCTTCTTCAAGCCATGGGACACCTCCCTCTACGCCAACAACTGGATCTCTTCCACCCTCTACCGCTTCCCGTTCATCCTCGAGGTGTTCTACTGGGGCCTCACATATTGGGTCTACCAGATTGCTCGTGCCGTCTCGGCGGTCTTGTTCATCGACGACGGGACCGTCGACATTGCCCGCCGCCATGCCATCCAGCTGCTCGAGTTTGAGCGGCGCATTGGCATCCAATGGGAGAACAAGGTTCAGGATACCATAATGCAACACGCGTGGGCTCTCTCCGCGCTTAACCGGTGCGTTGTCGGTTGGCTTCGAAAACGAGGCAAACATTAATGAATGAATGGGTGGCCCCCTCTCAGGATATACTCGTTCATCCACATACCAGCGACGATCGCCTTCCTCGCCTACTTCTACCACACGCAGCCATTCCGCGTCTACGCGCCCGTGCGCCGCACCATGGCGCTCGCCAACCTCCTTGCCTTTGTCGTCTTCACGCTCTGGCCCTGCATGCCCCCGCGCCTCCTCCCCGCCGCATACAGCTTCGTCGACACGGTCCACAAGCACGGCGCAGGCTCCGTCTGGACCACCAACAAATTCTGCAACCCCCTCGCCGCGATGCCCTCTCTACACTTCGGCTACTCCCTCATCGTCGGCGTCGCCCTCTACGCCTACCCGCCATCGCCCACAACAGCCCAGCACCGCCGTGGTGCGCACCTCCGCGCGCTGTTCCTCCTCTACCCCGCCCTCATCCTCCTCGCAATCGTCGCGACGGCCAACCACTACCTGCTCGACGCCCTCGCGGGCCTCGTCGTGGTGGCGCTCGCGCGCTACGCCAATGCCGCGCTCGTACCGCTCCTCGCGCTCGAGAACGCAGTATTCCGCCTGCTGCATATACACAAGCCGTCCCCGGCGCACCTCGTCGAGAGCCAGAGCGTGCAGGACGTGCTCCCGCGCTTTGCCGAGGACGCCCTCAAGCACCCCGAGGATTACGCCGCATAGAATTTGTACAGGGGCTGGTGGGGCTCTTTGTGGAGCTGTCTCTATCTAGGCGGTACCGCTCGGTCGGTTACCATCAAAAGAAACCTCTTTTTCCATCACGATTTATACGGAATACGGAGATGCTCCGAGCAATACCATGAATTTTTATTATTCCTTTCTCATTCTGTAACCTCTCCCTCGTAGCAGTAATACAGTAGTATGTGATTTGTAACACGCGATTTGTCATTTAAATTGTCTTTTTGCAATGATCACATAAACGGCGTCCGCTGATGACTCACTCGAATTCGCTCTCGCGATTGCTTCGTTTTTCTTGGCACTCTTGGAAAACACCAACTTGAACTCAACTGCCGATTGGTAACCCACAGCCTCGCCTTCCCTTCCCTTCCATATCATCCGGTATTCGGCGATGTGTGTCGTGGCATCAAATCGCCCCGGCACAACACGTAGGACGGATTATTCACTTTACTGATTATTACTTTGTACTACACTAGTCGCCGGACCCACCCGAAGGAAGCTACGCCTAGTAACATACTACAGCTTCCAGACCCGCCGCCCTCTGACAGCCCATGCGAACACGCACACCCCGAATGCATACGCGGCCAATACGCCCATCGCCCATCCGTCCGAGGCATACATCGTCCGCATCGACAGGTTCACCGCACCCGTCGCCACGTTGGCCTGCCGTAGGGGGAGCATGCATGAGCACACATTCACCAAGGGGGGGGAAGAAGACGCACTAGGAGGAAGACGGCCAGCGAATTCCGGTTGATCGCTTCGAGCAGCGGAGGTGCTGGCATTGGACTGGGCCCAGACGACGACGACGACGTGGCACGATAGGGCGGTACGAGAGGAGAAGCTGCCCTATCCCTGTCGTCGTCGTCGTCGTCATTCGGCCGGCGGACGACCTTGAGACCCGAGATGGGCGAATAGGTGCTCATCGCGAGGGGTGTTGGGAAAAAGACGAGGTCGAGAAGCATATAACAAAGGAGGAACGTCGTGTTGTACGCCGCGACCCACATGATGTACGGCAAGTTTACCTACATCCCCCACTTCTGTCAGCACGTTCAACTAGAGCGAAAACAAAAAAAGAGATGCTACTAGACGGCGCGAGGCGTCGGGTCCGCCGATATGGAGGTATCTGCTGATGCCGAAGAGCGTCCAGTAGATGACTGCATACGAGAAGAGCTCTGTCGCCGTCTTGTCGTTCTCACGGTGCGGCATGGACATCGACACACGGCGCGCGGGCGCGTCGCTGTTCCGCCGTTTCCGCGCGGCAGCCTGCCGTCGGCGGAAATAGGATGGCGAATAGGGTATGACGAGCGTCCCTGTGGACAGCCCAAGCAGATGTATCGCGAGGTATCCTGAACGTACGTGAGCACAATCGGGGGCAACAAACAAGGAGACGCTACGATTTTTTTTACCTGTGAGGGAAACGAGGCCTTCCTTGTTTGCGCTAATGAGCGATTCCCGCGGTGCATCGAGGACGTAGGACGTGAGGCCGGCGGAAAGGGAGAGCTGGTGGGCTGGATAAGTGCGAGAATGAAAAGGAGGGGGGGCGTCAGGTGCAACGGCAGTACGTACCCAGTGCCACGAGGAGCCCGAGCAGCGATATGGGCACAGTCGTGAACAGCGGGTGCAAAAAGACGCGCAACACCGGCACCAGCGCCAGCGTGAGGAAAAAATTCCAGTGTACGCCGTACTCGGTAACGTGTTCCTTTCACCCATCCTTCGTCAGCGGGCATTGTCCACTACTTGTAGCGTGGAAGCAAGGACCCACCGGATACTGCGTACCCTTGACTAGCACCACGCGGACCAGACCGAGCGCCAGAACCGGCGCGCATTTCACGACGACCGACGCGATCTCCGACGTAAGGGGCGTTCTCGCGTGCACCGGGGCTTTAACGAGCGGGATGGCGGACACGATACCCTGTGAAAACACAAACGCGCCGACGCCCATGTCCATCTATTCGCGGCGTCTCATCTCTCAGCCGACAATCATCTCAACAAAAGAAAAAGGCCGCACGAGAGAGACACCATAGGTCTCGCACTTGGCCAGCGCGCGCGGAAAGACTGGAAAGTCGACCGCGAGGATCGCGAGTATGGTCACGAGCATCATATGCGCGCGATACGTGCTCAGCGCGGCCAGCCGCGCGGTCCCGGGCTCTTCGACGGCCGTGGGCGCTGCTGCTGTTGTTGTGCCCGTGTCGTCGCCATGGAAACTCGGTGCGCGGAGCAAGGTGGGCGATGTATGGGGCGACGACGGCGCGCCGCCAGACGGAAGGGGTGTGCCGGACTCGTGTGGGGGGAAGAGGAAGTAGACGAGCGCGCTGGGCAGAAGAAGCGCGGCGGATAGGATGCCCGGGCGGTCGGCGAAGAGCGTCATGGAGAGGAGGAGGGGCGCGACGAGGAGGATCCATTCGGAGAGGAATTGGAAGGATTTGGGAGGGGGGAAGCGCGAGCGGATGCTGGAGTGGAGTGCGATGGATGACTTGCGGAGATAGTTCGGTTAAGTGGAAAGGACGTGGAAAGCGAACGGGGGAACATACGAGCGCGACGAACGATATCAGGTTGATATGGAGAACTGTTGAACCAGTCATACCGGAAACGAAGGACTCTTTGGAGGATTTGTAGTCATCCTGACGACTGGTCAAGGCCATCGAGACACGTCGTGGTCGACTTGGAAGAGTACAGGGCCTTTTCTTTGCCTGCCTGCCGTGTTGACGGGAACCTGACCTGGAGGCTGTGCACTTCCAAAAGGAGTAATCACCGTGACGTTATTTTTTTCGGATCCTTTGGATGGGGCACATGAACATCCTCCTCATTTCCTGTCCTCTGCACGATATAGGCAGGGGCAGGTTTTAGCACAGTACAGTAAATAAATACAGCAAGTATTCCCGAATCCTAATTGTACATCGCTTTCGTTACTCAAAATACACGAACTCAACCTCTATAGTTCCAACTCTTGCTTTTGAGCAATCTCGGGGTCACTGAAAGCTGTGGTTGTACTATTTGTTTGTACGGAAACTTTGAGTTGGCTGCCAGCGGATGGTGGAGGTGACAGAGGAGGTGATAGCGGTGTCGCCGTAGAACTTATGTAGTTTGAGTCTCCCCGGAGGTGTACAATATTCACTACTTGTTGCCCACTAGAAACAGTTTTTATGTGAGCTTTGGAAGCTTTACCCTAAAGCATTCTTACCGATCACTAGGTTTGAACCTGGCGAGCACCCGGAACATGGTAGTCGTACCAATGGACCTATTTTCCATCAGCATCCGGATAAAGACAGGAAGATGCGACACCGGACTCACGCGATTACCACTGAGGTCCAAGGGATGGTCGTGAGTGCGGAATATCAGCAGTGCCGAAATACTCACCTCTTGGGATCTGAAGTAGCTGTAGTGCGAGGTCAGAATGTTTCCACACAGAAGACCGAGTGTGACGAACCAAATTGAATGAAGCTTCAAGGAGGGAACGTGGTTTGAGTTGCGCAAAGGAAATAATGGCTGTGCTACTTACGGTTGATGTTCCATAAGACAAGGACCTTTTCCAGATGAGTATGAGTGGAGGTGCTCGGCGTTCATGATGCGACACCCACCAGAGTAGGCAACTCAGCTGCCACCGCCAAAGCAAACCATATCCACCCCTAGATATTAAGGCACACTGGTCAGCCCCTCCCAAGGCATTATTCGCAGTGTAGATCCACTCTACCTGTTGCTGAAGCATGTGCCATAATCGAAATGAACGAGCTCGCCGATAGCGCAGGAGCCCGGCAAGCATGGCGACGAGAAGGAAAGCATATATCAAGATCGACGCGACCGACATCATAATGAGACGCGTCCGAGGAGCGGATACTACACATCCCTTGTAGTTCGGTGCTGCATCCCAAAATGAACGGATCTGGGGAATCTGTAAAGACCCTGATCAAGAATATTGCGTCTGATACACGCACCCCGGTTAACACTACGCCCGGGTATGTCCTATTATCAGTTACCAGATCGATGGACTGATAGTGGAACAATGAACGGACGGTAAACAGCGACACCCGAGTGCATGGTGAGTGCCGTAATGGTGAGTGAGATGACCACGATAGAACAATCCCAGATAGCGATCCTAGACGAATCGAGTTAAGGACATCCGGTATCACGGCGTTAGACCCAAACTTACACACGAATAACGATGAGAACCATCGCGAGCTCGAACTCAATGAGAGGGAACGCCTAATTGTACCAGTCAAACACGGCTTCAAAAAGGGTGGATTCTGAGAGTTTGAACTGACAAAGGCCGTTGAGATCCAAGCCTGGGGGATCGCGAATGTACTTAGCGGGGGGGGTTAGTAAAATGACCAGGATAAACGTACCTGACAATTAATACCCGAGGTCACGTTTAGTCCTATGAGGAAGGACATAGCACACGCGATGCTGGTAAACCGACTGGCCAAGTAGACCTTCGCGCCGCGACCCGCTGGTATCAGAGCTCAACCGTTATCTCTCGATGATAGCACGTACTAGGCTTGGCCATTTCTGAGCCGGCCGGGAGTTAAGGAGTTTCCAGTCAAAGTCCACGTTGGCCAGGAAGTACCAGCTAAGCATACATTATACCCGACGAGAGGGAAGTCGCTCTCAGTATGGCTAACGAAGGAAGGATCGCTCTGCGTACACTTTGACACCATCAATAAAATGCAACATCTTCACGACGGTGACTGCAGAGCCGGATGAGACAGCCCAACAGTAATTTCCCGAAGAGCGGCTCACCGAAGTCTGTGGAGGGGGCAGCCTCGCTCATTTTTTACCAATTATCTTTTGCGAACGAAGAGACCGTAAGGCAATCCTAATAAGCGCAAAACGAACGGGTTCATATAAGCTTGACAAACGCCCATTACCCCGTACATATGTGGGGAAGGGCGTAAAGGGAAGCTGTACACCTGCATGATATCAACAGAGCCGGTGACACTACACAGATAGGCAGTTTGTCGTTATCGCTGTTTTTGAGGCGATTGCCATATCCCTTATTGGAGGAGGCACATGGCCCATGTTCCCTGTAAGAGCCGGGCGGCAGTATGACGGGCCTTGGAGCACATACAGCACACCTGATCATCAACACGGATCTTCTGTAAGGGCCATCTCCGCGGAATAGAAGACGGAGTGGCCTGAGATCCTCCCAATCTCGTGCAATTAAAACCGGATGCGCGCGCGAAGTATTACTCGTTGCGGAAGCGCAACCCACCGTCCTATCAAAGGCTCTGTCGCGCGTCATATTAACGACGCGACAAACTCCACCTGATATCACACAGGCTGAAGCTGAAGCCCCGTTCGATTGATGGTTAAACGAAGCGATGTGTGAAAGATCCTCACTTGCTTGGTACATACTTGAAATCGATACCATACGATCAGCCGCCCAATCTTTCGAACACGCCACAGATCACGCCACAATGCCCGATCGGGTCCGTTGGATCGTATGTTGTGCGCTTCAGCTATCCACAGCGCTCCGAAGAACCTCCGCGACTCGTCTGATGGAGGAGGCCGTGCAGTTCAGGGCTCAACTACTCCCGTCGCACGTGAGGTAGGAGAGCCCAGAATGGGTCTATCCATGGGCCACGACCCTTCAGATCATTATACTACACAAGAGTCAACCTCGTTAAGTCACGGCAGACTCCGGCAAATTTAACCAAGGTAGTAGGAAGGTGGTCAGTGGACACACCAGGGTCCCAAGATGGCACACGGCTGATGGCCGATCAGCGGGGCCAAGCACAACACGTCAAAAACGCGAAATCATCGATGGAGAGCAAAGTAAAAAGTGTTGCGCCCTTTCTGTCAGTGTTGTGGTACGTAGGGCGTGGATGATCTCGCGTGACAAACGCGCAAATCGTGGCCACCGGCGCTTTGTGATGAGCCCGTCCAGAGTAACGTCCCGGCTGTCAGATATATTTGAAAGGGTGTCCGTGGCGTAGAGATCGATCGTGCGACGGGGCACCGGCGGGAGGCGGGAGTCAGCTGCCACCGTGAATACCTGATCCCATCTGACTCCCCACGCGGCACAAAGCAAGACGTCGTAAATGTAATGTGGTGTGCAATGCCGAAATAACCCTGCTACGGCGTCGATAGGTGAAGACGACGGATTGCGTCTCAATTTGGCGACGGGTCAAATGCGCACAAGAGCGTAGATAATGATGGCTCCAAGTACAACCGCGCAGTACAAAGCGCAGGTCTCCAAGGGACAGGGTCACAAGAGAGGAGAAAAACAAGAGTTAGTATCGCACACTAAGAATCGGAGCAACAGTGATCAAAGGTAAGAGGAGTCCTAAGAATATGCGGGGGATGCGAGCGTGCTCATCGTCCAGTGCGCAAGCGGAGTGGTTTCAGGACGTTCGCCAAGTCGTGAGATTGCCGTGGGATAAGCGAGCGCTGTATCGCATTGAGTCCAAGATACTGGTGTCGAGAGTGTCCCTAAGGTCAAATGCGAATATAGAAAAACCTCTTTAGGTATCTACCTTTCTAGCGCCAATTTTCCCACCCAGCAAACTGGGACATGGGACTCCTTACGAAACAATCATGCCCCCAAGCAAAATACGTCAGGATTTTGACTGCCAAGATGATGGAAAGATCAAATGCTATGGGGTGAATTGTTGGGTGGTGGTAATCGCAGGAAGACCCACTATAAAAGGACCTGTGGTACACCACCGACTGCGCCGCAGCAGGGGCACGGATACCGGACCGTTAGAACCCATTTCATGTGCCTACATCATGCGCTGATTCATGGCCTTCTTCGTCGCTCCACACCGCCGGGTCAATCAACCAAACTCAAACCCGAAAGATAATATGGATAAGAACCAACTCACAGACTGGAACTCAATGATATCAACGGTGACACACGTTGCAATGGGCGGTGTTCCTTTACACACTCTGGGTGCTTACGAAATCATTCAAGAAGGTTTGACCGACGCTAAACGAGCGAGCGTCACTAGCACCGACTTTACGCCGTCACCGTGTCTTCCTGACGGTACTAGACCCTGTGTCTTATGAAGTCGCTCCACCCCTAGGCGCTCTAAAAACGTAGTCAGACCGCTCTAGAACAAACGGATTCGAATGCTCACCCGACCACAACCCCATCGAGCACCATTTCTTGCACGCAGCTACTACAGCGAGGTTACAGTGCACCTGTGATTTCAGTGAGCCCCCACGTGTGCCGTACGGTGAGGTGGGAGGGAAGGGACAAGTAGAGGGCTTCCCGGGCTCGAGTGAGGCGTCAAAAGTTTGGTTTCTCAGTTTCCTGTCTCCCATATCATGGAAAGTAAAAATGCGGATCTGGAGTTCTCCAACCTCTTTGTAGGCGCTGCAGGTCAAAATGAGGTCTGTCACCTGTGTTTTGAGCACTCGAACTGCTTGGGTCTCTCCGTCATATTGTGCCACAAGTTAGAGAAGTATATCTTGGCCTCATTCCGGCGAAATTGGGCACACAAGAACAAGAGACCGATGTCAGATCATCACCGTCAGGTAAGTGCTAATCAATCTATATGGTCAATCCAGTACTGTGAAGTCCGCCGATTACTTGTTAACCACGTGATGATAGAGGCCCGCGATGATAGGATAGAACCGAGAAAAAGTCGCCGGGCGTGAAAATCATTCAAGAAGTGTCTAGGGAATATAATTTAGAACGAACAAGGCTCCAGTAAGCAAACTAACTGTATAGGTGACACTTTGCGGAAATATGGCTGTCACAGTCATGTCATCATCTTATGATCTTCATTCAAGATGGTGCCAGTGCGCTCGTCGGGAGTCGGGAGCATTGGTTGGGAGTGCCGCCATTGACGTTGTTATCTCTAATCACTTTGCCCAAAATTGGTTACAGAGGTGGTAGCACGGGGAAGGGAACTCTGTGGGCCCCGTCCAAAATCAGATACGGATTGGATACAGATGCTTAACTATGACTCTCGAATTCAGATTATACGTGACGCATGCTAGTGCATGCTCCTCAGCTACGCTGAAACACGAACAAGCATGGTGCTCTATTTGGTTAGGATTCCAGACCATCGCGATTCAATGGGTTATCTGACCGACTGGCTTACAGCGCCTCGTATTTCCCTATCGGGGTTAATGCTCGGTGGTAGTAGGTACCTGTCATCAATCATCGACTTCGACAGACCACTGGCACTGGTACTTGTATTGTATCAGTTAGTTCATCAACAGGGCAGTGCCAGTGCACCTCCACCAAATAAACAAATTTGTTTTTAAGTCAGCTAATCATCGTCCTCTCTTCCTGTGAAACAGTTCATAGTTGTCAGTGACTCGTCACTATGATGTCCATGTCAACCCCCCCTACAGCTCCTGTCCTTTTCAATTTCCAAGCCATCTTCCACGCTTCCCTGAAGGCGTACGAGAAACAGACTAAAAAAGACCTTCTCTCTCATCCACTTGCCGCCCGATTGCAAAGCTGCAACTCTTCTGCTGCCATTCTTGCCGTGCTTCAAGACCAAGTGCAGGAGTTTGAACAATCTCGGAGCGTCGACGAAAGGTTGACCAAATGGCTGGATCCGACCGTCAACGTCCTCTATGCCTTGTCTGCGACGCTTGGAGAGGGTATCGGCTTGGTACATTCCATTACCTACTAGGTTCATGTAACGTCCGGGCTCTGATATTTATCCTGCAGGTGTTCTCGCCTGCGAAAGTAATTTTTGCGGGTGCAGGTGTTCTCCTTTTAGTGAGCACGTTTCTCGGCCCATTCGTCGTCGCGGGGCATCCTGATATCCTAGGATCTCAGGCGGCTAAAGATGTTAGAGAATGCCAAGAAGCGCTCGTTGATGTCTTCGAACGTGGCGAAAACTTCTTCAAACGACTCGAGATGTACACCGAGGTGCCACCGACCACGGCGATGACAGACATACTCGTGAAGATAATGGTCGAAGTCCTCCATATTTTTGGGATTTCCACAAGGGAAATCAAGCTAGGGCGAACAAGTACGCTAGAAACTCAGAAATATCTGGCCAATTTCTCATCTCGTCTCAGAGAGGTATCTTAAGAGGCTGGTCGGGCGGACCGACATCGAGGATGCGCTCAAGAGGCTTGATAAATTGACACAGGAAGAAGCCCGGATGGCAGCTGCACAACTTCTGAAAATTACGCATAACATTGAGAACAAAGTTATTGACGGTAAGCAGCATGCACTCAGTTGGCTGCTGAGATATCTCAAGTCTCTATGTGGCTAGATGGGAAAGAGGCAAAAGCGATGGGAAAGGAAGTTAAGGCCATTGTCCAACAAACAGCGAACAGCCTAAATAGCGTCAAGTGTTTGTGGTCCCCTCACCTGATACCATTTACTCCTATGACCTGTATGCCTCCGCAGGGACACAGTTGCGACAAGAGCTGCGGAGATGGGTCTCTCCACCGGATCCTTCCACGAATCATAATAACGCATGCGGTGCTTTTCACAAGCGAATGGCGGAATGGTTCTTTGAAGGAAGTAGAATTAAGGAATGGAAGTCCAGTGGTTCTCTTTTGTGGATCCATGGGAAGCGTACGCTCTTCCTTTCCTCCCTTAGCTAGGCGTTTCCTTATGGTGTCATCTTTTCGTAGCGGGAGCTGGCAAGAGCATACTCTGGTCGGTCCCCAACTAGTTCCAAATCAAGATACTCACTTTCACCATAGCTCTTCAGTCATTCAAGACGCCCTCTCCTTGCGCGGGGCTGGACTGGCATCCGTAGCATACTTTTACTTTGATTTCAGGGACACAGACAAGCGAACCCGGCACAGTCTACTCATCTCTCTTGTCGACCAGTTCTCTTCCTGGTCTGACCCGTGCTACGAAATACTTTTCCGCCTTTACGCTGCACACGACAATGGCGCGCACACGCCCGACGATGGTGTTTTGATACGATGCCTGAAAGATATGCTGATGCCTCTGGTGCAATGCCCAACTTATATCATCGTCGATGCGCTCGACGAATGTCCTAATGCCCGCGGGATCCCATCTGCACGCGCGCAAGTCCTTGAACTGGTGAAAGTGTTACTCGGCCTCTATCTACCGAATCTCCGTATTTGCATCACTAGTCGACCCGAGATTGACATCAAAGCCGCCCTTGGACCGCTGGCGTCGCATTCGGTGTCCCTTCACGACGAGCCCGGGCAAAAACAAGAAATCACCGATTACATTAAATCTGTTGTTTACTCAGACTCGGATACGATGATGTGGAGGTGGAAGGCGGATGTGAAAAACCTTGTTGTCGAGACGCTCTCGGAGAGAGCTGACGGAATGTAATGATTTTCTCTACGGCGACGATAAGTTACTGATGGTGTCGAATAGGTTTTTGTGGGCGTTCTGCCAACTGGAGGCACTACAGGACTGTCTCCCAGCGAGCGTTCGGCACACCCTCCAGGAGTTGCCCGAATCACTGGACGAGACCTACGAGCGCATACTAAGGGAAGTCAAGAAACCAAGTAGGGACCACGCCCATCGTCTCCTGCAGTGTCTCGCAGTGGCCATTCGGCCACTCCGTGTCGAGGAGCTGGCTGAACTGCTTGCGTACGACTTTGACGTGGCCGCAGCCCCGGGAGGAATCCCGAAGGTGAACCCGAATTGGCGGTGGGAAGACCATGAACAAGCTGTGCTGTCCACTTGCTCAAGTTTGATCGCTGTCGTTGGCAACGGCGGTTCCCGAGTCGTGCAATTTTCCCACTTTTCGGTAAAAGAATTCCTGACTTCGAACCGCCTTGCCACTTCTGGTGGGGATGTCGCCCGCTATCATATCTCCCTTGAACCCGCCCATACTCTCCTCGCACAGGCTTGTCTTGGTACCCTGCTGGCTCTGGACGATAATGGCGGTGGATCTGAGTATGCAGGTAGTGTCGAGATCAGCTCTCCCTTGGGTGGATACGCTGCTCAACATTGGTTGGCTCACGCCCGTGTTGGTAGGGTGTCGTCACGAGTACAAGGTGGGATGCAACAGCTCTTTGACCCAAGCAAACCACATCTTGCTGCGTGGATCCAGCGGTACAATGTAGAAGAAGATTTCTGGAGGTCGCCCGAGATGCCCCTAATAGAACCTATAGCGACCTCATTGTACTATGCCGCCTTGTGCGGATTCCGTGGGTTGCTAGAACACCTTCTCGTCAAGTACCCACATTGCGTTAACGCTCTCGGTGGTGGTCGTGGGGCCGCACTACACGCAGCGTCAGCCCAGAATAACGTCGAAGTAGCGCATCTCCTCCTCGAGCATGGCTGCGATGTGGATGTCAGAGGCGTGTACAAGCGGACACCACTGCAGTTTGCGGTAATGAAGAGACACCTCGAAATAGGGCAGTTCCTACTTGATCATGGTGCCGACGTGGATTCTCGTCAAGACGACCATTGGACCCCACTGCATGTAGCCTCGTGGAATGGGTACATTGACGTTGCACTGATGCTACTCGAACACAATGCGGACCTAAATTCTCGGGACGACAGGGGCCGGGTTCCATTACACCTGGCATCATCCGGAGGGAAAACAGCAGTCGTGCGCCTGCTACTCGACCGTGGCGCGGACGTGAACGCAAAGGATGTGGAGGACATGACCCCATTGCACCTAGCATCACCCAGGGGGAGAATAGAGGTCGTGCGCCTGTTGCTGGACCAAGGTGCGAATGCAGAAGCTGAGGACAAGAGGGGAAGGACCCCGTTCCAGGTGGCGTTGGCGAATGGAAAGGACGGGATCGCACAGATGTTGACAGAACATGGCTCGCGACTATGCATGGAACTATAGTTACACAACGAATAGGGGAGTATGTGTCGGTTAATCCCTACGCATATTCACATAATTCATGTTCCGTAGATCAACCGACAAGATAAAGCGAATGCGGCCTGTACATCTTACGATCCAAATATTCACGCACCATATCGTGCGCGTTCATCGTCGTTTTGCTACCAGTAGTAGTTCCCCTTTCTCGGCGGAAACGTAGCAGATAACAAAGTCTAGCGCACACTTCGACAAGGGACTGCCTTTACTAGTTCATCTAGGCAACCCCACGCAGGACAAAAGGCATCAAGGCCATAAAGCGATAGACCGGCAGTGTAGACATTGTGAGCCTCGTCAATGAACACGCGCACAACATGCTTCTGGAACCAGAGATCGCGTACAAGGAGAGCAAGCCGACCTTCACGAGATTAATTTTCCTATGAACGTTAGCGAGACTGAACTGATGTCACGGTGAAGACCTGGAGAAGCACAACTCCCTCGGAGTATCATCTGCGCTATTCGCACAAAGGTTTCCCAAAACGGGGTAAATCACATGACGAGGTAATAGGACCTCCTAGATTAAGGTTAGGGTGTGAAGCAGCGTTATGAGTTCACAGCCAGAGCGAGAGTCAGCGCCAGAGCTAGTCGAGTCGAGTCCGAGCGCATTAGACAAAGGCAAGGGCAAGTCAACGGCGGCTAGCTATCAGGAATCGACAGAGTCAACTCCTTTACTCGCCTCTCGATCTTATGTCCTCCCTGGCGACGGCGACGGCGACGACGACATAGAGTCAACCAGTCAATCTAACCCGGCCCTCGTTTCCACTCTGACCTCAGTTTTCCTGATAACTCTTTCCATCTCAATCCTCTTAGTCCTTCTTCTGCTTTCCCTCGCATTTTCCTATGCCGCCCAGGCTTCTCGAATCTCTAATGACGACATTCTGTCCGATAGTCTCGTCTTTCAAGGCCCAGATACCATCGATGTTCTCAACATATCCCAGCACGGCGATGTATGGTTAAGGATCGATGGCCGTGTCGGTTTTGATGCTGGCACCGTCATAGGCGTAAAGCCAGGCGATGACGACAGCTTATGGCTTGGCGCTTGGAAGGCCATTGGCAGGTGGGGGATTCGCAACCTCGATACGGTCTCATTATCCCTCTCTTCTATCAACATCACCTCCCAACATGACCCCGAAGTCTTTCTGGCCTCTATTGCGGTCCCTCCCTTCCAAATCCCTCTAACCGCAACCCCCCCAGACGATGTTTCGTGGCTCACCCCTATTTCCGTCCCCGTCCACATATTTCCCTCCAGAAACATCACCACTTGGCTCGAATTTGTGCGCGACAGCTGGCACAGCGGCTATGTCGCTGCTCAAGCTACAATTCCCCATGCCGACGTCCGAGGTGGTCCATGGGAATGGAGGACGTGGCGAAGTGTGTTTACGGTGAGCAGGTCGAATCTTACTTTTGGACTGCGCGTGAAAGGTGCGCCCATCTTTTCCCTCTTGCCCCCTTCCACTAAAGCCCTGACAGTTTTCTAGTCCCCGCCCTCCCGAAGCTTCCTGCGCCCGGCGACGATGTACCACTTCCGTCCGTCGCTGACCTTGTCCACCTTACTCACTTCTCACTCACATCCGGCGTTCACAATCTTACCATCGACGCCTCGGCGACCATGGTCAATCCTCTCCCCTCATCTGTCTCATTTACTGCACCACATTTTCCCTTTGTCGTCTGGATTCCGGCCCCTATAAATGACACCGCCCTCGTCCCGCTTGCTTCCGCCACTTCAGCGCCTTTCTCCCTCACCCATCCAAACATTACATTCTCCTTGAATGGTAGCGTCCTCCCCATTCCGCACTCCGCAACGCCCGCGCTCTCCTCGCTGATCTCGGACTACCTCTCTGGGGTCGACCATCCGATCGCCATTACGACCCCGTCCGAGTTCTTCCACGGCTACATAGCACACACCACGTTCTCCGCACCGCACCCCCGCCCCGAAGTGCTCCACAACGTCACAATAGAGAGCATGAAAGTACACCCGTCCGGTACGACTATCTACGCCAGCGGAATTGTACATGCGCGCCTCGCGCTGCCAGAAGGCATGGACATTACGATATCTCCAAGCCGCGTGCTGCCCGACGCACTTATCTTTGATGGCCCGTTGCCCGTACAGCCCGATCCCGCGTACATGTTCCCACCACTACCGCTCCCCATCACTAGCCCTGACGACGATGACGACGACGACGACGTACCGCCCCCCGCACCACCGCTCCCAAACCCTCTCCCCCCAGGCGCCTTTGCGCGCGTCCGGCCAAACGCCTGGCTCGCAGCGCTGACCGCGCCAACGGCGCCGCGGCGCGACTGGGGCGAGCGTGGGAGCACGACCCTGCGGATATCGGCGCGGTTCGCGGACGTGCCCCTCGAAGTTCTGCCTGGGCGCGAGCGCGAGTTCCGCAGCTTCGTCGCGAAGGTCATCTGGGGCGCGGGCGACGGCGCGGTTGCGGGTGTGCAGGGAGTCGTTGCGGTCAGCGTGCGGGTTGAAGGATTGCCGGTTGACCCACGCGATGGTGATGGCATCGGAGGGGCGATGGTGCTGACGGGTTTGCCGTTTCAGGGGAGCGTGAGGGTCGGGAAGAAGTGAGCGATCTTGGGCCCCCGCATTCTTGGTTCTTTTCGCCACGAGTGATATTGTTTTTTTTTAATATCGAATCCATTAGAGTGCACCTTGGGGTACATGGCCCTATGTGGCACTTTGACATCACGTTTATTCCCTGTAGGATTATCTTTCCACTTTCCAGTGGATAGTGTTTTTGTACGTTCGCTCGGATGTATCTATGAGCCTTGGTGGAATCTCTCGGACCAGTTTATGCCACTGCCAGGCTAGGCGTACAGGGAATGCGACAGTTTTAACGTTTGTCGTCGCACAGGCCACGCAAATTGACTTGATGGTCGGATTAGTCGCCGACTGCTTCAACTCATTGGGGGATTTCTGCCCTGGCATACGCGCATGAAAGATGGGCACTCATCAGAAAGCGCAGCCCCATGGATGCAGACTTCATGAAGCCCATTACAAACCCGAGACAGTTGTCCAAGTAGCGACGTACATCCAAGAGACGGGGAGAGTTACCCAGGAAAGAAGATGGAAGAGGAGTAACGCAGAGGAAGGAAGAGCGCGGAAGCACCATTAACAACACACAACCCTAATCCCGCCCACCACCCACCCTCAACTCACGACAAAATAACATCTCCTCAACTTGCAGAATCTAGTACCGATGTAGGTCCACTCAAGATCTGAAGAAGAAGGCGGACGACGCTAGGAAGCGGCCACAACACATAACTCAAGATCACCGCAACCGCACCTCGCACCTCGCACCTCGGCGGCTCGCACGCCCCACCAACCTCAACGCTTGACAAGAAGTTATGCCTTTCCCCACAGGGAAAGGGGGAGACTTAAGGTAGAAGGGTAGAACCCTGGGAGGCGGAGAAACATGAACGGCGTAGTCTACTAAAAGTGTAGTGCTACTAATAGGGTAATCTGCCCTCAGGCACAAAAATGGATTCGAAAAAAAAATGAAAGAGAGCACCAGAGATTAGGGTCTAGGATACAGGAGATGTGGGTGACCACAGAAGCGAGGTTGCCAAGTTCAAGCTGCTGAGGGAAAGGTAGAACAGTAAGGCCTGAATCGGCCGAAGCGCGGGACAGAGCGGGTCTCCGGAGCGGTGCGGGAAAGTAACAAATATACAAAAAGGGCGTTTTACCTAGTCAGCCGGCGTATGATCGTGCATCGTGGTGCACTCGCCTGGGGCCAGTTAGAGGCGTTACCCACAAGTTGTGCTGAGGGCATGGGTTTGCCTCGGGTGGAACTACTCGCCTACCTGGCAGTGCTTCTGGCAGTGAGTACGCGCGACCCGTGTGGAACTGCGATGTGCTGTCACCGTGGAACCTATTAGACAACTGTGCACTGACCCCAATGACTGAGTCACACAGTTCCTGAAGAGACATTGATAAGGCCAATTCCTTGAGGTCGTTGGAGTACTGGTAGACCATTGTTGAAAGGCACGCCCGGAGATGGCACAGCAAGAGGCATGGTGCCTAGCATAGCAACGTAGATAACTACTGTAAGTTAGTTCACAACCCTGATACCAATTCCGTATGATATCATAATTTCTCGAGAATTTCCCTGTCTACTTAACTATGGTCCCACTTTTGAGTTTTGGATGTCCGTATGTCTGCTAAACAAAGGCAGTGGTCAAGTGTTATGCAACTCGCTATAATGTCACGCGTGTCGTTTGGAGATTCGTGTGGATGAAGGCAATTGCCAACAACAAGACGACGGAGCGATATCGATGATTTACAAGACAAGAGGGGATTCGCGTTCGGGGATCGTTGTTCGTGAAACCAAAGATGTCGAAGTCGATACAGAAGGCTGAGTCAACAGTTCACGGAGACGAAACGGAAGGAGAGAAAAAGGGTATGAATCAGTATGAGTTGCATAGAAGTGTAATAGGTTGGCCGACAGCATGCGCCTCTTGTCCCTGAGGGATTGCCATTTGACGGTGACGGTAATGCCAATGCCAATGCCAGTGGAGAGGGAAATGCCAATGGCGGTGGCAGCGGAGAGGGCAACGCCAATGGCGGTGGCAATGGCGGCGGCAATGACGGTGGCAATGACAGTGGCAATGGTGGTGGCAATGGCGGTGGCAGTGGAGAGGGCAATGCCAATGGCAATAGCAGCGGAGAGGGCAATGCCAATGGCGGTGGCAATGGCGGCGGCAATGGCGGTGGCGGTGAAGATGGCAATGCCAATGGTAGTTGAAGTAATGGCAATGGGGGTGATGGCAATGGAGGCAGCAAAGACGATGACGGGGAGGACCATTAGGAAAAACCTCCTCCTGGGGATAGTAAGCGGAAGTAATTTATAGTATAACGCATACACCGCCTCGTGCCAACCAGGCGCCAACGAGCGCCATAGACGCCTTGTAGATTAATGACATCGATGAGCGACATCGATGAGCGCCGCGTGCGGACGCATGGTCATGAGGTGTCCGCAACTGCCGTTGCAGTCTTCGACTCTGTCGCAGAACAGGACAATCACAAGAAACACTGACACCCACGCCTGCCAGTGGACAGCTCATCATGCATCATAACCCATCATTATATTATTCGTGATACCCCCCACCATCACCGGACCACCCTTCATATACACCTTCCTCGTGTTCCAATGCATCGTATACCCATATTCGCACTCTCGTCATTGCGTACGAGTCGGTACGACCCGCGATATTTCAGACCGGATGGTCAGGGTGAAGTCTTCATTTCACCGAAGCAGAGGTAATATTCAATCCCTCCGAGTTCCTCACATGCCCTACACATATGCTGGGATCCTACCGACTTGCACACACAAACAGCTCAGGCTTCGGATTCCACACCGTGATGCGGCTCTACGTGTGTGGCTCAACGACATAGAATCAACCAGTCAATCCAACCCCGCTCTCGTTTCCACTTTCCACTTTGACCTCAGTTTTCCTCATCACACCCATCTCAATCCTCTTTGTCCTTCTTCTGCTTTCCCTCGCATATTCCTATGCCGCCCAGGCTTCTTGAATCTCTAATGACGACATTCTGTCCGATAACCTCGTCTTTCACGGCCCAGATGCCATCGATGATCTCAGCATTTCCCAGCACGGCGATGTATGGCTGAGGCTCGACGGCCGTGTCGGTTTTGATGCTGGCGCCATCATAGGCGTAAAGAGCCAGGCGATGATGACAACTTATGGCTCAGCGCTTGGAAGGCCATTGGCCGGTGGAGGATTCGCAACTCTCGGCACGGTCTCATTATCCCTCTCTTCTATCAACACCACCTCCCAACACGACCCCGTGGCCTTTCTAGCCTCTATTTCGGTTCCCCTCCTACAACTGCGGATCCCCCAGACGGCCTTTCGTGACTCACCTCTATGTCATCCCTCATCTACCCTTCCAGAAACGTCACCACAGGCCCGAGTTTGTGCGCGAGAGCTGGTACAGCGGCTATGCCGTCGCTCAAGCTACAATTCCCCATCAGCATCCGAGCCGGTCCATAGGAGTGGAGGACGTGCTTACGGTGAGCAAATCGGATCCTACTTTTGGACTGCGCGCGAAAGGTGCGCCCACCTTTTTCCTCCTGCCCCCTTCCACTACCCTGACAGTTTTCTAGTTCCCGCCCTCCCGAACCTTCCTGCGCCGGTGAGGTTTTACCACTTCCGTCCGTCGCTAACCTTGTCCACCTCACCCACTTCTCACTCACATCAGGCGCCCACAACCTTACCATCAACGCTTCGGCAACCACCGTCAACCGTCTCCCCGCATCATTTACTCCGCCCTCTTTTCCATTTGTCGTCTAATGGTACCATCCTCACTTCCGCCACTTCAGCGCCTTTCACCCTCACTCATCGGAACCATACACTCTCCTTGAACGGCAGCACCCTTCCCATTTCGAACTCCGCAGCGCACCGCGCTCTCGTCGCTTATCTCGAACTACCTCTCTGGGGTCGACCATCCGATCGCCATCACAACCCCGTTCGAGCTCTTCGCGAGACGTTCCCCGCACCGCACCCCCGGCCTGAGGTGCCCCACAACGTCACGATAAAGAGTATCCACCCGTCGGGTACGATGATCCTCGCCACCTCATCTAACACCAACCCGGATGACGAAGACATACCACCCCCTGCGCTACCGCTTTCAACCCCGCTTCCACCATGCGCCTTTGCGTGCGTCTGGCCTGCCGAGCGCCTGGCTGGCCGCGCTCGCGGCGCCGCGGCGCAACTGGGGCGAGCGCGGGAACACGATGTCACGCGTGTTGGTGCGGTTCGCGGAGGTGCCACAAGGTGCTGCCTGGGCGCGAGCGTGAGATCCTATGCTTTGTCGGAAGGTGATCTGGGGCGCGGGCGAGGGCGCCGTCGCGGGCATGCAAGGCGCCGTGGCTGTCGGCGTGCGGGTTGAGGGGTTGTCGATTGACCAGCGGTGGCGACGAAGGAGGTGCGATGGCGTTGATGTGTTTGCCGTTTCATGGGAGCGTGTTGACGGACATGCGATCTTGGGTCCCCGTGTTCTTGGATCTTTGCCACAATTGGATGGTGTATTTGTGCGTTCGCTCGTATGTATCTATGAACCTTGGTGGTGGAATTAGTAGAACTTGCGTGCGATCCGGGCTATTCCCTCGCGCCCCCTCGCGTGTACGCTTTGCGCAGACCCTGTCCACGTCCGTGTCTGGGAAGCCGCCGAAGACGGCGACCCCTGCGCCGCGCGATGCGCCATCGTTTGACATTGCGGGTGAGGTGCGCCTACTGCGGGACATCGTGGACGAGGCGCTCGCGTAGGGCATGTGGATCGTGCGCCGCGCGGGGCGGCTGGGCCAGAGTTCATCATGGCGCGCCCGAGCTTCCACCTCGCTGTCACGGCAGCGCCGTCGCGCGGCGGCCGTCGTCAAGGCCGCTGTCGTGAAGGTGCTCGTGAATATTAAATGATTGCTCCTACTGCCCCCGCGCGCCGATCTGGAGCACTCCCAACATCCCTTATTTTCTACCACCCTTTACACCTCGGGTAAAATGCTACAGTATCATTACAGTCATGCATGCGAGTTATGCATCGGTTAGGAAGCATCGCACGTTTATCGCCAAGTTGTGAGACACGGTCGATATGCGAGTCGCACTTCTCCGCATAGGGTCGTATGCCGTCTTCCTTGTGAGGGTATATATGGTTTACGGGATATCGATGGCAGGGAAAATGCGTGTTCTGTGAGGTTCATCGACTCAGCAGCGCCACTTCCGCCTTCATCTAGCAGTTATACAAAAACTCCTAGTATTACTGTAATCGACTTCTAAATCGTGAATGCATAAACTAGGGCTGAGCCACAGCACTGTCAGCACCATGATCTAACAGCAATTTCGTCATTTCATGGTGTCCGTTCGACGAGGCCAATTCAAATGGCGTCCTGCCCTCCTTGTCCTTCTCATCTACGTTCGCGCCGTAACTGAGTAGCGCTCGAGCGACCTCGAGGAACCCATTGGCCGAGGCTTGATGTAACGGAGTCGAGCGGTTGTTGTCACATGCATTTGGGTCCGCCCCATGTTCCAGTAGTCGCTGCATGACACCGATCCTTTCTTCCTCCGGGTGGTTTTCAGGGGGAACCTGAGAGTGGAATATGGTGTCGTGTAACGGAGTTTTGTCATCGCCAGTCCGTGAGTTGACGTCCGCATTGTGGTCGAGTAGCACCTGGACAACATCGAGATTCATATTGAGTGCTGCCGAATGCAGCGGTGTGCCGCCGTCATTCTCCCGAGCATTTGGATCTGCGTCGTGATTGAGTAGCCACCGTATGATATCGACGTATCCAAATATCGACGCAACATGTAGTGGAGTCCTCTCAAGATGGCCTCGAACATCCACGATTGCACCGTGCTTGCGGAGTAAATCTGCGACACCGAAGTAACTCTTGGACAAAGCTGCCAGAAGTGGCGCTCGCATGTGACCACCACCCGCATTTACTTGTTCGGGATGCTCCATAATCAGACGTTCTGACAGGTCATCAAACCCACAGAGCGCAGCATAGTAAAGCGGGGAGCCGGCCCGTGGCGAATCATCCGTGAATTTGAACCAGGGTACCCCGGAGGGGTTTTTGTCCATGTTGTACACCCGGAGCCACGCTGCGAAATGAGGCTTGGCGCCGTCAAAGAGGTCATCCACCCCATCCCGTACGCGTGATGACACTCCCTCGAATTGTGCATGGTCCACCCAGTGTCGAGCGGAGTATTCGACTAGAGGAAACCCTTTGGCATCAACGTGTTCGTTCAGCCGGAGAAGTGTTCCCAGGCACGCCTGCGCCAGGATCGTATGCGCCGCCTCGAGAACGACATGAAACCGCGAAACATCTCCATCTGACCGTGCGAGTCGAGGCGATGTCAGGTATTCTTTCACCGAAAAGTGCGAGAATTGCACTACCCGCGAACCACGATTAGGGACGATGGTGATCAAACTTGAACACGTCGAAAGTACGGCCTCCTCTTGGTCGTCCCACCGCCAGTCCTCCTTCAACTTCGGGATCCCTCCCAAGCTCGACGCTTCAAAATCGAACGCCAGTAGTTCCGCGAGCTCTTCGACTCGAAGCGGCCGGACAGCTACAGCAAGGCAATGTAACAGACGATGCGCGTTATCCATTTGAGCCTTATTGATGCCCCTCAATATCCGCTCGTATGTCTCGTCCAGGGTCTCAGGCAATTCATTAAGAAATCGACGGAGGTTCGGTGGGAAACAATGTCGCAGCGCGTCCAACTGGCAAAATACCCATCTGAACCTGTACAACGTAAGAAATCGCTGTTAGTATAGAATAGCTCGACGCTCTCACATTCCATCGGCTCTCTCTGTCAGCGTCTCGATTACTAGATTTCTATCATCCGCTCTCCACCTCTTCATCGCCGTACTCAGGGACGAGTTTACGACGCTTTGAACGTAGTCGGCGATGTCCGATTTTTGTCC
Organism: Lactarius sanguifluus; assembly: GCA_021527775.1. Taxonomy (NCBI): domain Eukaryota; kingdom Fungi; phylum Basidiomycota; class Agaricomycetes; order Russulales; family Russulaceae; genus Lactarius; species Lactarius sanguifluus. Next base: position 27,430 of record JAKEYF010000024.1, read on the forward strand.
ACTTTCATTATGTAGAGAAATCGAACGAGACGCCAGCGGCTCGAGGACAACTCGTATGTCGACCTCTGGGCGACTGGTTGCGCAAATGTGAAGTCCTTGCAGGCGAAGATCGACGAGTTCCTTCACGAGTTGGAGGACCTCATCGCGAGGGGATGGGATCCCTGACGCGTCTGGACATTCGTCGAGCGCATCCAGGACAATGAAAATTGGTCCCTGGCCTGACAGTCTCAGCATCTCTTTTAGGCATGCTTTCAAAGTGTCGTCACTCGGCTGTCGAGTGCCATCTTCGTGTGTCGTATAGACGTGGTGAAGAATGCCACAGCAAGGAATTGAGCGAGTAGAAAGCTGGGATACGAGAGAAAGCAGTAGGTCGCGACAGGTTTGCTTCTTGAGATCCCTAAAGTCAAAGTAAAAGTAGGCTATGATAGCTGATCCCGCTTCGCATACAGCAATAACGTCTTGAATGACGGAGGAACTGACGAAAAATAAGTTCCGACAGGAAAGCAGGCAAGGGAGAACATACCAGATGACGCTTTTCCCAGAGCCCGCTACAAAAATTAGAGTCTGTCAGAAAGCGCGAGCTCGAAAATTCCCGACAGAGACGCACGTTTCCCGTGGATCCACAAAAGAGAGCCAGTGGACTTCCATTCGATGAAGATACTGCCTTGAAAGAACCAGACGGTCGTTCCCTTATGTCGAGCCTTTTGTGCAATGATGTGATTTGTGGACGGATCTGCGGGGGAGAGCCACGCTCGTAGGAGCTGTCTAAGCTGGTTCCCTGTGAGTAGGTGTAAGTGCGAGCAAAGAGTAACAGCGAGGTTAGGAGACGACGGACACTTGATTTCGTCCACGGTGTTCGCCGTCTGTTGGATGATTAATTTTGCCTCCTTCTCATCTGAAAGTGAAAGTGTTAGAAGGTATCGGTGGCTGACTAGACACGGATCGCGCACCGTCAAGGACTACTTGGACCTTTTCATCGACGCGTTGCACTCTGCCGCCTATATCTTGGCCCATATCCTCCACTTTGTCACCCACATTCTCTACTTTGTCACCCACACCGTCTACCTTGTCGCCCACACCGTCTACTTTGTCGCCCATGTCGTCTACCTTGTCGCCCATGTCGTCTACTTTATCCCCCATGTCGTCCACTTTGCCACTCATGTCATCTACTTGGCCACCCATGTCTTCTACCTTGTCGTCTATGCTCTCCACTTTACTGTCGACTACTTTCACGTCAGAGTGCACAATGTGTGTGATCTTCAGCACCTCCGTAAGCGCTATCCGAGCTTCTTCTTGCGTCAATCTGTCCAGCCTTTTGACCGCGTCCTCCAGATCGGTCCTTCCAGCCAATTTCTTCAGGAACTTCTCTACACGCAAGTCAGTGTGGATCGATAGACAGCCGATCAGAGACTCACTTGTTGATCCCCGCCTGACCTCTTTCGTTGCAATCCCAAAGATCGTAAGCACCTCCACCATTATCCTCGTGATTACGTTTGTCATCGCCGCAGTCGGTGTCACCTCTGTGTAAGTTTCGAGCCGATCGAAAAAGAACCCTATGCGTTCGAACAGCTCTGCAAGAGTATCTTTGCTGGCCGCAACTTCCTTGGCTGCCTATAACACCTTCGACATCAGAACGATCCGCCTAAATGATAGATCTGATACTTGCTAAAAGGAAGACACCGATGCCCGCAAAAATCACTTTCCCAGGCGAAAATACCTACAAAACATATATCAGAGAGACTTACATTAAATTGAATGTCAAGACTTACCAGACTAACACCCTCCGAGACGGCGGCAGAAAATGCGTACAGGACGTTCACGGTTGGGATCAGCCACTTTGTCAATCTCTCATCGCCGCTGTGAGCTCGGTCGAATTCCCGAACTTGATCTTGAAGCACAGCGAGGATGGCACTAGTAGAGTCGCATGATTGTAACTGGGAAGCGAGTGGATGTGCGATAAGGTCTTTCTTGGTCTGCTTTTGGTACGATTTCAAAGCGGCATTGAAAATATCTTGGAAGCGTGAGGAAGACGTGGCTGTGGAAGGCGTTTGGGACATGGGAGGAGTGGTAATTGTCGAAAAATCGATGGATGATCCGCGTACAGGTGGGGGGTGGGAAGCCAAGGCAGATGTCGTACACCGCCTCGTAGTCGAACTTCCCAACGAGGCGTCGGCGAGCGCCAATGTGTGCATGAACGATAGACGCCTTGTGGATGACATGCGCCGGGCGCGGAAGCATGAGCGACGCTTACACGCTTGCTTACACGTCCCTCGTCGAGGAATGCTTAATTCATCCTTGACAGTTTGGAATCGCGTATATAGGTTCGCATCTTGAGAATGTTTGCACTCGTGCCAGTGGTTGGTGTAGCGTCCTTGGTCGACTCAGTGTAAGTACGCTACATACTTCCTTCCACTTCCACGCTCCGATCACGCCGACCGTTGAGCCGCTCCGATCACGCCGATCGTTGAGTTCCTTTCTACGTACCTTCACTCGTCATCGTGCATCATACATACCTTCACTCGACATCCCCGGACGACACACGCGACACATGATTCTGGAGGAGAGCCCGACGTATAAAGAGGCGTCCTCGTCACCTCGGACAGACAGACTCCCTTTTCCCGATTCCATACCACTCTCATTGCTTTCACGCGCTAGTACTCTCGAGAGCATCTTACTTTTCCAAATATACCCAAAGTTCACGTTTTGTCTTGATCCGATTCAGTGTTGCTGGTCACAGCCAGCTTCCACTCAGCCCCGTCGTCCAGATTCCTCTTCCTGTCTTGAATGGGCATGGTGAGCTATCCCGCGAATCGTGGGAAGGTCATCCAGCCAGCGCGTAAGAAGGCGGCCTCGTGCATTCGCGACCCAACTCTGAGGAGCAATGGACTGGGTAGCCGGCGAAGTGCTGGCGCGGTGACCGCGGCCATGAGGTCATGAGGCACGAGCCAACCTCGTAACCCACAAAAATCTTGACAAAACTACTCCGGAATACTAGCAACTAGGGACTCATAATATAATCCCTGAAACCCGTTCGTGCCATCGAGTTGACAACTTGGATCGTCAGTTTACAATGGAAGTACGGTCTTCATCAATGGCTATCCTCCATCTTCCGTCCGATGAATATATATCAACAACTTATGAGGTCACCGTTCGTCTATTCTAGATGACTAGCTAGATCTTCGCCTTGGTTCCTCCCGCAGCCAGCAGCTTGTCCAATTTCGCCTGCAACGTACCATCATCAGCACGTGTCCCAAAGCAGGAAACACGATCAACGACGTACCTTGACGGCATCCATGTAAACGTCCGTGATCACCCAGTGCTCGCGCTGCATCTCCTTTCCGTGTATGGCGAGCGCGAGGTCCTTCGTCATAACGCCGTCCGCGTCGATAACCTCCACGCACGCGCTCTCCAGCGCGCGCGCGAACGCCTCGAGCTCCGCGTTCCCGTCCAGACTCGCGCGATGCAGCAGTCCGCGCGTCCACGCAAAGATCGACGCGACGGGGTTCGTCGACGTCTCGCGGCCCTTTTGGTATTCGCGGTAGTGCCGCGTGACGGTGCCGTGCGCGGCCTCGCTTTCCACCGTCCGGCCGTCCGGCGTGATGAGTTCCGAGGTCATCATCCCGAGCGAGCCGAAGCCCTGCGCGAGAATGTCCGACTGCACGTCGCCGTCGTAGTTCTTGGTCGCCCAGACGAAGCCGCCGGAGGACTTGATGGCCTGCGCGACCATGTCGTCGATCAGACGGTGCTCGTAGTAGATCCCCGCCGCCTCGAACTGCTTCAGGTATTCCCTGTGATTCGCAACGGAGCCACGTCATCGTTCTGTCCGCTCGGTATGGGAATGTAACCGAACCTCTCGTAGATCTCCTGGAAGATGTCCTTGAATCGGCCGTCATACTTCTTCAGGATGGTATTTTTGGTGGATAAAAACTAGTGGAAACGCCGCCGTAAGCCCGCGGAAAGAAAGAAAGAAGATATATCGGATGACACACCAGTGGCATTTTCTTGGACAGTGCCATCTTGAATGACGAGTGCGCAAACCCGGCGATCGACTGTCCACCGCCGAGTCGTCAACAAGAAAACCCACAAGGAAAGGTGACGAGACTGACATCATCCGTATTGTACATCGCAAGGGCAACCCCTTTGCCTTTGAAGTCATACACACTCAACGTGGTCGGCTCGCCGCCGCCCTGCGGCGTGTACACGAGCTGGAGCTTCCCAGGACCGGGCGCGACAAAGTCCGTCGCACGGTACTGGTCTCCGAACGCGTGACGGCCGATAACGATGGGCTTGACCCACCCGGGGACAGGCCGCGGGATGCGCTCGAGGATGATCGGCTCGCGGAATACTGTGCCGCCGAGGATGTTGCGGATCTGTGCGCGATGCAGTGCCACGTCAGAGACGAAAATGGCGCGATGCATACCGTGCCATTGGGCGAGCGCCACATCTGTTTGAGCTTGAACTCCTTCACGCGTGCTTCGTCCGGGGTGATGGTCGCGCACTTGATACCGACGTTGTACTTGAGGATCGCCTCTGCGGATTCGATCGTCACCTGGTCATCGGTCTACATAGGCAGTAAGGAAGGTGGTGGTACGGCGGGTCGAAACGAGGTCAGGTCACCACATGGCCATGCAGTCACGGGGATGAACGACGTACCGCGTCGCGGTGCTCGAGACCGAGATCAAAGTACTTGATGTTAAGTTGGAGATACGGGAGGATGAGCTGCCGCAATTCAAGGACACGTCAATGCTCGCTGTAAGGAAAAAGACATCGAACGCACTTCTTCTCGGATCTTCTTCCAGATGATGCGCGTCATCTCGTCGCCATCGAGTTCGACGATTGGATTCTTTACTACGATCTTCTCTCCTAAGTAGCAAGGAACGCAGACGATCGATTGCAGTTTGCGGAAGGGACATCAACGACCGGTGATTGCATCAGTGGCGAACATTTTTCCCGCCTCGTTCGGCGAAGCGGAAAGTCAACGATACTCACTGTAAGAAGGCAAGCTGCTCGCAAATCCTCGTAAGAGCGCATTTGCTGCGAATGATGTGAGATAAGGTCTTGAGCGCGGGAGCCGCCCGCGAAGGATTGCCGTCCGTGAAAGCATCGTGGGAAGCAGGGGCGGTAGTTAGACCCAAATGGCTACGACGACCGATGACAGCGTCGGCGGCAGTAAATGGTGGTGGTGGTAGAAGTGGACAAAGAAAGGGGAGGAAGGGCGAGAGAGCCAAACTTTTCTCAGAAGTCGATGTCCGAGGCACCGGTGAACATGCTGCTGGCAAGCCGCAGAACCGCCTGACCCAGGGCAGCCGTTCGCAACACACAGCCGAGTCGGAACCCTTGCCTCTCTTCTTTTAGGATGTACAATGTATTCACTTTGGTTATACAATAACGACAATCAAGCTCCGGCACTGGGTAGCGAGATGATGATCCGTTCCACAAGTCGCCGCATGACCTCTGCCTTCGATTTCCCAACAGCCAAAACCTCCTCGTGCGACACGGTCGGGGTAGGCGGCCGCTGCAGCGTCTGCCCCGCAAGCTAAAAACCAACAAATTCATTCATCATCCTCATCCGCCCTCAAACGCGACGCAACAACGTACCTCGGCATCCAGCTCTTCCCGCACGCTCCTCACGCCGGTGCCTCGCACGACACCAACGACCATATTCGTGACCAAGCTAAGCACGAGCACGCGCAAGCCCTCGTCCCGCGCCGCAACGACCTCCGGCACGGTGCTCATCCCGACGACGCTCGCGCCCGCCGAGGCGAGCAGCGCCGCCTCCCCGCGCGTCTCGTACGTGGGCCCGCTCACCCACGCATACGTGCCCTCTGCGAGCGCCGCGCGCGGAAGGCCGAGCGCGTGCGCAGCGCGGAACGCAGCGAGCCGCAGCGCGTGCGTGTACGCATCCGAGAGCGGCACGAAGCGCCGCGATGTGGGCCGGGAGAGCGCGCCGAGCAGCGGGTTGAGCCCCGTCAAGAGCGGCAGTGCGATGTGGTCGTCGATGAGAACGACTGCGATGCAGCGTGATTCCGCGTGGGGAAAGATGGGAGTGGAACGACGATCAGATCAACAACGTTGGGAGAGATATCGTAGTGAGGGTGGCGGAAAACAAACGCACTTGTTCCGACGGGGACATCGGGCCTCAGTGAGCCCGCTGCGTTCGTAACTGTAACTGTGTTTAGCTCTAACAGGAATAGGCGACATAGTACGGGTGACGTACTGATCAGATCCTGTATGCCAAGATCTGCCATGAGACGGATTGGATACACAACGGTCGCAAGCGAGTGGCCCTCATACGGATGGAACTGTGCTAGATGTCAGAAACAAGTCCCACCAGAAAGTTTTGACGCACTCGTCCAAGCATCGCAACCACTGGCACGTCCCCGACTTTTCCAAACGCAAGCTCGTTTCGGTGTCCTAAGACTATGATACCAGTATTGGCGAATCTCGTCCAGCACCAGAGACTACAGACGCACCAGTGCTCTCTCCGAATCCCTCTAGTGCACTGTACGGCACGATAACGCGTTCTTTAATATCCTCTGCAAGCGTTCCGAGCCCTGAACCGCAGACAATACCAACTCGCGGGGTGCGAAGGTCGGCTGGAAGCAGTTTCACGAGTCTCGCGACATTCTCTGCTGACGTCGCATTGACATTGAGCGTTTTGGTAGACGTTGGAGGAGACATACTTGCTCTAGCCGTTATCAGATCCACATAGTTTAGCGAGGTAGATGTCACATGATGACATGTCCTGCCAAGCGAAGTTGGGAGCAGTGTTTAAGTACAGGCGAAACGAACGGATGCAAGGCCCCAGGCGCGGAATAAAAACGTGTACTGTGATGCGGTAAAATCTGATGAATGAATGATACGTGAAAATGACGAGTATAGTTATGCTGTATGTACGTAAGTGCGTCGACGTGTGATGAGATTAAAATACCGAAGATTGAATGCGGCCACACCAGGCAAGAAAAAAACCAGAAAAAAAACCCGGGCAAAAACTATGCAATGGGAGAATGCAAACATTCAGTAACATCCATCACCGCGACTCTAGCTGAATTCCAGGCAACCACTCTCCACACTCGTACTCAACCTCCTTACTATTCACGAATGACCCATCAACGGCGCCCAGCTCGAGATCCAGTTCGTGCTCGGGAAGTGGTGCTACGACGGTCGGAGCAGAGTGAGCTGGTGTCACGGCAGGTGGAGGTACCATGAGGACCGGCGGGCCAAACTCAATCGCGCCGTCCTCCATGAGGTCGAGACCCGGCGGTCGGTTCAAGTCCCACACACTTCTCGTGCGCGTGCGAACTGGCGCATGTCGGCGCATCGGCACATGAAACGTCGTCTTCTCTGGCAGCCCCCACACGTCTAATTCCCCCTCAACATCCTCCACTACTGGAAACAATCGCGAAGACACGATGGCGAGATGCGACGACGACGCGGAAAGGTGCTCATAGCTAAGGGGTACATGCCGCGCGAGCTGCGATGAGCGTACAGGTGTCGCAAAACCAAGATCCGACAAGTACGCGCCCCCGCGAAGCTGTCGGTTCAGCCAAGCTCGTCGCCGGCCACGGACCTCGGCAACAGCGAGCAGTGCCGCGTCATCCGCAGTTGCATTCCTTCGAGCAACGTCGACACGAAGGAGGTGCTCGCGTAACCGGAGGGCACGCCGGGAGAGGGCGGCAAAGGCTTCTACGTTGGGATCAGCGAGAGATAAAGCTGCGGGCATCCCACGACGGAAGGCACAGGTCGAGTCCGGGGTGTGGACGGAGGAGCCATCGGATTCAGTGGCTACCGTCTCCGATGCCGCGTCAGGATCATCGTCGTATGCGAAGAGATCCTCGGGCACGATGGCGGTTTGGCAATCAAACGATGATAGTTCCGGTAGAGGTAGCGAGATGGTGGAGGACGGGGAATCCGTTAAGCTGGCCATATGTTCTTCGGTGTGTCGAAGCGTACTCTGCGCAATCCAGGCAGTGTAACCGGCAGAGGGTAGACGAGACTTGAGCTCTTGGACGACGAAACGTCGGTACGTATCGAGGAGACTGGACCGTGCACATTGACGAAGCTCCTTCGTCACTACCCATGAGTTGTCCAAAGCACCATCAGCAGATGGTTGAGATGGAGATGTTGGCGGTGGTGGCGCCACCATTGGCAGCTGGGGAGGGGAGCTGTTGGGGATGAGAGACCTAGTTCGATGGGTCAGTATATGCGGGGTCGCAGCGAAGGGTGTGATATACTGCACAAGTTGCATCAGTAATGATCGCTGTTTCTTATGCTTTGCTGGTTTCTTAAATATAGGAGGAATAGGGGAAGGCAGCGGTGCTGGGGGGAGAGTTGGTTTGGGACGCTGAATAGCTGAGCGTAGGTTATTCAGGACGTCTTCAAGAGCATCTATGCAGGCGCGGTCCATTAACGGCCAGTCCTCCGTATGGCCATCGGTGAAAACAACAGACACGGTAAGTGAAACGATATCAAAGGTCACTTCCTCGAGAATCTCTGTGAGCCAAGCGGACGAATCAAGCGCATATACCGAGCGAGGCAGCTCAAGATCAGCTGTGCTCAGTAGGGCGAGTTGAGAATCCCAGTTCAGGGGAAGAGGATGGAGATCCGTGGGGACAAAAGAAATGGTGAAAAGCATCATCGGCGCGGGGGGATGAGAGATGAGACGAAGCCGCATGATTCGTGCAACCGACTAGAAATAGATATGGGTATATGCAGAGAGATTCAAAGCACGGAACTGGAATGAAAGTCTGCGGGGGATGGATGATATCAGACAGGGAGTACGGACGAGAGTATGGAGAACGCACTAATCAAGAGAGGTCGGGTTGACTGTGTGAGCCACAACAGTGACGAACGATTATGTGAAATAGCGCGTTTTTAAGAGACCCGGCAGGAAAACCTGATTCGGCGCCGTGATTCCGGTTTAAGAACCGTCAAGGGTGGAGAGCGTGTTATGCGTTTCCAAAACGAGAGATGAGAGAAGGCGCAGCAGAGGAGAGAAGGGGGCTAGAGAAGGCCAAGACGATGAACCAGACACCGTACTAAGTTGCCCGTGTGAACACGAAAACGTTTCCACCTGACAGTCAGTGTAAAAACTGGTCGGTGTAATGCTCAAAAAAGGAGTGGAAAACCGAAAATAGATGGAAAACGCGATGGCAGGACAGGTGAAGGGAGGAAAAGGACAGTGTCGCAGGTGCGATCGGCGTGGCGACCAATGCGCCGCCCGTTACCGTTTGGTTTGCCCGTCATGAACCAAAAGCACATGTGAGTAAGGGCAGCGTGATAGCCAATCAAAAATTAGCGGTGTACGTAAACGGTAAAGTTTTTACCATTCCCGGTTCTAAATGAATGTATTCGGGCCCCTTGCCTCTTCTCAAAGTTCTCATGCCCGAACTTACTCAATCAGAGCTTCCAGCTGGAACCTCAGTTGAGCTGCTTCCGGGGTGGAGGGACACGCCAGACATGTGACGCTCTGCTTTGGGTGATGTGCCCCACCTTTCTGGGGAGTTGGAATGGCTTCGAATGAGAGCTCTCATCCTAATTCATTCGATGCATTTTCACGGGCTCTTCTCGACTTGCCTCGCACACATTCAATTTCCTCTTGATATTTATCTCTCCAAATGAATCGATCACCTTTCCTAGATTTTAATTCAATTCGCCAGTTGCCGCCTGCCCACCAGGCACCGTCCCTCAGCTCACTGCTTTTAGACATCTGTCTTCCCTGACTCAACTGAGTCAACAGCTTAGGCTTCTGTTTTCTAATCGTCGTTTCTATTGGCATTGGAACGTCTTTTCTGACTGAATTGCACTTCACAAGTTTGCTCAAGAGTTCGTCATCCCCAAGTCGTCATCGAGTCATCTGCCAAACACATTGACATGCTTACATAAGCGCGATCTTCGTCGAATTCGATTCGAGCATCGTGGGAAAATCAAATTTTTTTTCGAACGTATTGTAAAGATTTTTTGGTGGACTTTCTGCCGGTGTGAAGACGTCGTTTGCAAATCCGGGGCTCATTTAAGTACCCGGATTAATTCCACCTCGTCTGTTCCTTTGAACACATTTGTGCATGAGAAACACTTGGTCGGAGGTACACTAAAAGGTCTAAAGCTCGCTAAAAATAAACCCGTGAATGAGCGATTCCCTCCCCACGTCACAGTCAACGCTCAAAACTTGAGCCCGACCGTGAGACCAATGTGGATTCTGGAAGAGGTCATGCTTCTCTTTGATCTCACGTGGCCGCTTCACGTTCTCAGATACATCCTCTCCAGCTGAGAGGCGTCCCATACACCACATAGTAAGTGCAATACGCCGCATCCTTCCAGTCCTGGCCGCCCTTGATCCTGGCTTTGATAATTGGTGCACTTAGACCGCGCACGCTGTCGTATGCATACATGCCGAGAGACTTGTCTTCTCACCCGACAAAGACGCTAGATGATGGGAGGATGGAACGGTCTAGCGGTTATGTGGATGGTCCCCATGTGTGAAGATGTCGGACCCGACTCCCGAATGCACCAAAGTTTCAAGGCGCCCTTGTCTTTCTTTGTCACCCCAGGTCTGCGTCTCAAGTTAAAGCCAGTAACCCGAGAGGAGACAACGCGTAGTATCTTGATATCATCGGCGACCACTTTTAAAACCGGCGCCGAATATTGCGACATCAACGTAAAGTTGTCATAAACGCTTCCGAGGAAGAAGGTTACTGTAAGTGGACGACGCACATACTGTAAATTCGGAACTGGCCTGTACCGTTCGAGTGGAGGTATGGTTATATTCAACACGTATTTTAAGAAGTCACCTCGCATGGTTGGCCTCGCGCGGAATTCGGGAGGTTAAGTAAGTCTTTGTGGAGACATTCCGGGGGCGTTAGCCCGTCGTAGACTCGGAAGAGCACTACTATAACTGGAACCCAACCAGGTTGGGCCATTACGAAACGAGTCGCGCCTGGAAGCTTGTAAAATTGACCGTGCCATTACTGTAAGCGATGGCGCCTAAGTGAGCACCCTTACGATCATGTTCTACAGAAAGCCACTTGGCAAAGGTGGTATATACCGGCTTTATCTGGTCTCCTGAGAAGGCAAGCAGAGCACCTTGGGCGTGTGCTATCAGAACGTGATACTGTAATGGACACAATTCAATGGATGTATATACCTAGACTTGCGCGTCTTCAAAGTATATTTGGTGACGATTCCTTGATTGAGACGAAATTGTTATCAGTTGTACTCTTGAGGGCCTTCTCAACAAACTCACGTAATTGTTCAAACCTCCCTTTGCCGTGACTGTGTCTATTATGGTCCCATACTGACTGGTGTCTTCCAGGAATGTTGGGTAAACGCGATACATACATGGCAAGCTGGAAGAGTGCCTACCGTCGTAAACGATAAAAACCGACGACACCGATACCGTTGAGACCATTGAGGACGAGGTATGAGTACAGTACACTTCTGTCCAGGTAAGTCCTGCTCAGATTTGGACGGTCCTCTCTTCCTCGTTGAGGGCGGTGTCGTGATGAGGGCACTAGGGATTGGCGAAAAACAGGGTTAGCGCTGTGCCCAGAGTACTTCATCGCGAAGGGCGTGTGTGTGGAGCCAAGCTTTCAAACCTGCGGTGGCCCAGATGGGCTGTCATCAGGATGACCGAGGGGATATATCACTAACGATGGAGACGAGATTCTCTACCGCGCCAGGCCACACGGTGCACGCCGATATCTGTGTGCTCGAGTTGGTCCGATGAGCGAATGTCTACCGCGAATTGATGGCCCGCGGTGGCCAAAGACGGACAAAGGCGAGGGCACAGCGGTTGGTTCCGTTTGGAGCATTCGACGGTCCGTCGATTCCGTGAGACACAAAGACAACCGCACATATTCGCATTCGCACAATGAGTTGTGTTACTGTAACTTACAGGCAATCTACTTTCACAGCACGTCAATTGAGGGCAAATTGAAGAGGTACAACTCGAAAAACATTTCTCTCGACGGGCTTGCCAGCGTTTCTATTAAATCCTGAAGGTTCCTCCTCAGCGTACGTGACAAACGAGCTGATATTCCATTACAAACCTGAAGGTTCTGGAGAGGTACAGTTAAGTAAGGTTATACATGCGGGCGGGAACGCGGACTTACCCTCCTCAGCGTACGTGACAAACGAGCTGAGGAGGGGGAAAGGGGTATCGTACGATGTAATATAGGTAGTATGTTTATGCATTCCATTGTCCAAACACGAGTCATCCGAGCCCAAACATACGTCGGCTCTTACACTCCCCCTCAGCGCAAACGTCAGTTCTGCGTTGATTCCTTTTCGCATCTCTCGACATCACGGACCCCCAAGAAGCTACGCAGTTCGACAAAACGCGGTCCCGGTAGAGCTTTGGTCAGGGCATCAGCAATGTTGCTCGCCGACGAGATCTGGCCGACTACGATTTCTTCGCGCTCAACACGCTCACGGATCCAGTGATACCGCACGTCTAGGTGTTTTGCGCGATTGTGGAACGCTTGGTCGGCAGACAGCAGTACGGCGGCGGAGTTGTCGCACAGCAGGGGGGTAGCATGTGTTGCATTTCGGCACGCTCGACCCGGCCGACTCGAATCCTCAACATCTCTCGCCGCCGCGCACGATCGCGGCCATTCAAGCCTATTTCCGAGTTCATTTCGCCTCAAGCGCTGCCAGTCTCGTTTCAGCCTCATAGGGGTTCGCGCACCCCTCTTCCGTACATTCTCGGTCTCGTCCCCCGTCTTTTCCCGTTTTCCCGACTCCTGTTTCACGCCTGTAATGGCCCGTGCGCCTTTGTTTATCTTTACTGTACTTTGACTCTATTGCCTCATAAAATTTAGCTACACTGTATAAAAAAGCGCTTGTATGTTCTCGAATTATTATCCAGTTCTCTTCTATCTTTCCCTCATGTGCCAATACTCCCCTCCAAAGCAAGCTCTTAAGTCGCTTTGCCATCGCTCTCGTCTTCTGTCTTCGATCGACTTCGCGCTTTCGTTTGTTCTCCCTCGCCGACTGAACCGGCCCCTCTCGGATATACATCACCTGACCGGCTCGATATAGCCGGCTCGTCCCTGTTGCTGCCCCACCTTTGATAACAGCATGCTCTGATTTGTAGCCCAGTCCGTGCAGCAGTGTTCGCAGCCATATGAGCTCGCGTCCAGCCTCTGATACAGCCATGTATTCGGCGGCACATGTCGAGTCGGCTATGGTGTCTTGTTTCTTTGACGACCATGAGACGGCGCCGCTGCCCAGCGAGAAGCAGTAGCCAGCGACTGAGCGTCGTCCCTCATGTCCGGGCTCGTTGGCGTAGTCTGAGTCGCTGTAGCCGAGTAGCGTAGGTACGGTTGACGATCCGCCGAGGGTCAGTGTCATGTCGCGTGTGCCCTTTAGGTAGCGAACGACTCGGACGGCGGCTTGCCAGTGGGCCTCGCGGTAGCAATCCAGAAATCGTGATAGTTTGCTGACTGCAAACATGATGTCTGGCCTGCTTCCCGCGGCGACGTACATCAGTGAGCCGACAAGGGATCGATATGGGACTGTGGCTAGTCGTTCGCGTTCGCTTTCATCGACAGGGTCTCGTGGGTCGGGGCGTATTAGGAGAGAGCCATGTGCCATCGGTGTGTTGGCTGGTTTGGCGTCGCTCTGCCCGTATGTGGCCACGATTTTGTCTATGAGGGCGGTTTGGCTCAGCGCGATCGTTTTGGTGGTCCGGTCGCGACGGAGTGCGATGCCGACTACAAGCTTGGCCTCCCCCAGCGCGCTGATCTGCCAAGCCGATTCCAGGCTGCGCTGGAAGTCCTCAGCTTCCGTGTTGCTTGACGAGACAGCCAGCATATCGTCTACGTGGACCACGACGACGGACACTTCGCCGGTGGCTGATTGGCGATAGTATACGCACCATTCGCAGTCGGAATGCGTGAAACCCCAGCTTAGGAAGGAAGCGTGTAATGCCCGGTTCCATATCCGAGAGGATTGGCGCATTCCGTAGAGGCTGCGGGCTAGCTTCCAGACATGGCCCTCCTTGCCTGCTTCAGTAAAGCCGGGGGGCTGTTCCATGTATTGGACCTCCGCGTCCGGCAAGATGCCGTTGAGAAATGCGGTCTTCACATCGTACTGGCGAATGCACCAGTTATTAGACGCTGCAATGTGTAAGACGGCCCGCATGGACTCGAGGCATGCAGTTGGCGACGTGACTTTGCTGAAGTCTCTCCCCCACACTTGTTGAAAGCCCTTGGCGACCCATCGCACTTTGTGCCGTACAGAATTGCCGTTCTCGTCGCGCTTCATGTGGCATACGAACTTGCCGCGAAGGACGCTGCGATTGGCAGGGACTTCCGAGCGTGGGACGAGGCTGTACACCTCCATTTCCTGGAGGCTGTTCAGCTCTGCACGGGCGCCGTCGAGCCACTGTTCTCGCTCGGCCGATGAGAGCGCTTCTGACCAGCTCGGTGCATCAGGGTCTTCGACGTCGACGTGGAGTGCGGAGTCTGCTGGCTCCCCCACGGCGTCACTGGGGATGGGGTTCTTTTCTGCGGCGCGGTGGGACGCAGCCTCGCGGACCTGCTCCAGCGCTCGTGCGGTTGCTCTCCCGTGAGCAAGCCCGTCATTGGTGTCCGCCCTGGGAGGGATAGGGAATCGCTCCCGGGTGGAACGCCTAGGGTTGCTCGCGACTGTGTCCGCAGTCACAGGAGGAGACGCACCTTCCGGCGGCGGTGACGGGGCACCGTCGTCATCCAGTTGGGGTATTGGCACAGTGCCTTCACTCCCGTCTGGTAAAGCGCTTGTGTGAACGCCTGGGTCGGGTGGGCGAGACTGGTCATTGAGATGCTCGACGAAGGTAACGTGATATGAGTCGGCAACTCGACCAGTCTGTCTGTGCCAACACCGGTACGCTTTCGCGTTGGGTGCATAGCCGACCAGGGTACATTCGGTGGACCTGGCAGCGATCTTCGGGTTGTTTCCGTTGATCAGGACATATGCACGGCATCCGATTTCGCGGAGGTGGGACAGGGATGGTTTCGTCCCGAACCAAAGCTCATGCGGCGTGCGTCCGTTCGCTGAGGTCGACGCGGTGAGGGTGGAGAGATAGGACGCTGTCATTATGAATTCATCCCACATGTTTAGGGGAGCGTTGCAGGACAGGCGCATGGCTCGGGCCTTGTTCATGAGGGTGCGGTGTAGTCGTTCGACGCGGCCATTTTGGGCGGATGTGTGAGGCGCAGTTAATTGGTGCGTTATGCCTCGTTCAGCACACCAGCGCGCCGTTTCGTTTGATCGCAGCTCGCCATTGTCGGTGACTAAATAGCATAGCTTTTCATCCGACTGGGTTTCTGCCGCAAGCAACCATTCGCGCAGTGTACGCGCGGCGTCGGACTTATTCTTAAGCAGCCTCGTCCAGTGGTAACCCGAAAAGTCATCAATGATATTCATGATGTAAAGGTATCCCGAGCGTGAGGCTACAGACTGAGGTCCCGCCAGATCCACGTGGACGCGGCCAAGCCGTCTACTCGCTTTACTGCCCTCACGGAGTCGCGGTACGGAATGGTGGGTCTGTTTTCCACGAATGCAAGCGTCACAAGCTTGCGGTGCGGGTGACAGGTCAACTGGCATACCTGCAACGACGTCGCCTCGTGCCATGTCTAGCACGGTGCGGAAGTTGGCGTGGCCCAGACGGCGATGCCAGGTTTCCAAGTTGGGCTTCGCGGATAGGGCGGCGAGTGCGAGGTGGGGGTTTGGCAGGAGAGAGGGTATTTGGATGGAGCCGGGAAGGGAGTATAGATGTGAGAGGTTCTTCGCGCAGCTGGCTATTTCATGACCTGACGCCCGATCGAAGATACGACAGTGCCCGTCGTCGAAGCTCAGTCGGTAGCCAGACTCGTCAAGCCGGCTGATTGACACAAGGCGGACTCCAGCTTCGGGGGCATAGAGGGTGTCTCGAAGAGTTAGGCGATTTTGATTTCCTGGGATCAGGATCTCGATGGTGCCGATCCCAATGGCGGACACCGAGGAGTTCCCGACGCCTAGGATGTTCCGAGGTTCAATGGAGGTCAAGGTCGTGAAGTCTGCGCGGACACAAGAAATGTGGGAGGAGGCCCCTGAGTCAAGGTAGAGCGGCAGTTCGGATGGTCTGTGAGCGAGCAGGGACATCTCAGCGGAAGCAAGGAGACAGGTGGCAGTGTCCACAAGCGTGTCGCCAGCATCCCAGTCTGGGTTGGCGTTGCCGATGGCCCAGTCGGTGTACTCCCCCTGATCGGCAGCGGTCATGGCACTCTCGACGTCTGCCAGCGCAGCTCTTGCTGGGTTGTGGTCTGGCTTGTATTTGACACCGCCGATCCAGACTGAACCGTCATTGTCGATCTTCAGGAGGGTACTGTTGCCGTTTTCCTGCGGACGTGTGCGTAAAGCTTCACGCGCCGCACGTTGGCGCGCGATTGCGTCCAGTGCAGATTGGCCGGCCATCTTACCACCAGGCGATATGCAGAAGTCGATGGTATGGCCAGATTTTTTGCAGTTTGGGCATATCGTTGCGCGTGGTGGGATGCCAGCTGGTAGGGCAACGGGCGTCGGCAGGGAGGGGGGTGGCTGCGTCGGCGTGGGCGATAATGCAGAAAATGCCAGCGGTTCTGTAGTTTGAGTTGCCTGCAGTTCATAGAAGTAGTGCAGGCGTCTCTCCAGCGCTTCCAGCGTGATGGTGCCGTCCATTAGGGCCGGAGCAAGAGCCTCATGGACAGATGGGTGCGTCGATCTGAGGTTGATAAGACTGAACAGGAGAGCCAACTTGGTGATGTCGACGGGGCCAATTCTCTCCGCACGATAGATGAGGTCGCGCAGGTAGGCCATTGTCACATCGCAGTTGTCTGAGTTGTTGTCGAATCGCACCTGTGTCATCTTTTGGATGAGCTGGATTTGCGCCAAGCCGCTGCGCTGTTCATGGCGCCGACGTAGGGTGTCATATGCTTCCGCGGAAGTGTCGCATGTTGCAATGCACTGAGCCTCCGAGGTGTATATGTGGTCCCGTATGAACCCGAGGACCATGCGGTCATTGCCGAGCCAGTTGGTGTATCCCGATGGGTCGTCTGCGTAGTGTGGGCACCTGAGTAAACCGCGTGGGTATATGTCGAGTTGTCCCATGCCGAGTGAGCTGAGAAGCTTCCGAGACCACTCCAACCAGTTGCTTGCGCTGAGTGATAGTATGAGGCCCGCCGGCCAGGGTGGTACTCCTGACATTGTCTTCTCTTTGACCGACGGTGCATGTGGTGGGCGATGACGCCGAGGTGGGGGTGAATGCTCGTCGGGTGATGATGTGATGGTGTGTACAGTGCGGTGGGAGTGCCGCGGGCGGCGGATGTGGGGCGGTGTCGCATGTAGAGGGAAGCGGATAGGGGGTGGTGTCACGAGGGGTATATCCACGGATGGGCTGCGGAAGGGGTTTTTGCTGGACCCAGCAATGCTGGCTGCGCGGTTTTCGGCTGCCCTACGCTGCGATAGTTCAGAGATGTGGGTAAGGGGGCTGTCGAAAGGATTGCCCCATAGAGACATAATGCGGGATTTGGACGATGGTCCGAAGATGCGAAGAGGACGATGGATCGAAGAGGCAACAGAGGACGATGGTCCAAAGAGACGACAGAGGACGATGGTCCAAAGAGACGACAGAGGACGATGGTCCAAAGAGACGACAGAGGACGATGGTCCGAAGAGACGACAGAGGACGATGGTCCGAAGAGACGACAGATAGGGATTGACACGGGTCACCCGCGTGTCGATCCGACTCAACCCATACCCGTGGTCGCGGGTACGGGTAACCCGTGCATACGGGTACGGGTACAGTCGCGGGTCGCGGGTTTGGCGGGTTCACGCGGGTTTGACGGGTTCACGCGGGTTTGACAGGTTCACGCGGGTTTGACGGCTTCGCGTGTTGGCTCACAGAGAGGGGGTTCACACAGGCTAAAGCACAGACAACGATTTGCGATTCAACCTGCACAAGGTGCAGTGGCAACGGTAACGTGGTGGACAGCTCTGAGTCTAGTTAGTTAGTTAAAGGTTGGAATGGCGTCCCAGTCCTCGGCAAGCTCTTCCTCCTCCTCCTCGTCATGAATGCAGTCTGGACCAATGGATGCCTTGATGTCACTGTCCTTGATAAGGTCAAGGACACTCCATTCGCCGAGGCACAAGAGAGCGCGTGTAGATTGAGCGGAAAGGCGGCTGCGCACGTGAGAGAGAAGAAGTCGTCCTTGACTGAAGACGCGTTCGACGTCGACTGAAGTCGCTAAAATGAGAACAAGTGTAAGCAAAGCTCACAAATGATGAGAGGACGACGTACCCGGAATCGAAAGATAAACCCGAGCCATGCGGGATAAACATGGGAAGGTGGAGCGTCTCTTGTACCACCATTCAAGGCCATCCTTGACATCCTCTGTGTCGGTGGCGAGGTAGCGATCAAGCTCATCACGGAGGTCTGATGAAGTTGGGGCTAGGTCCGGTAAGTGGTCGAATATGTTGTTTGACGAAGAAAATGGCTGTAGAGAAGGCTAAGTCAGAACAAAAGGAAGAAGTATTGAGAGACACATACCGAATCAACAGAACGCGAATTGACGTCGTCAGTTTCAGTGTCGTCGCCATCTACACTTGCAGGAGCATCATATGAACGGTCATACTCCTCACGAACGAGGGTGTAGGCCGTCTCGATCCAAGGCTCTTCCCAGTCTTGCGCCTTGAAGTAAGCGAGCTTGTGTCGCGGGTGAAGGACTGTCCAGTAACATACATTAGGAACGATTGAAACGAAATATACAAAGAATACTTACTCATGGCAATGCGGTAAACTTCAGACTGGTCCGTCTTGTTGTAATACCGGTTGATCGCGTTCTTCCCAACAACCAGAGAAGCACGGATAGGAAGAGAATACTGTTGGGAATCAGATGCAGTGGAGAGGACTTTGTCGATGTGGTCCATTGCGGGAATGACTGTGGCAAGATTTGGGGTTCCCCGAGAGAAGAAAAGTGTCGCGTCCTTAAATATCTTCGAGAAAGTGATTCAGCAATGAAAAGGAATAAAAATGCGAGGATATACCTTCAAAACGACCTTGAGTTCTTCTGCAATACCCCACTCCACAGGGGATAACTCATATTTCCGGAGGTCGCGCACTGCAGTCATTGCATCAATTGCAGGGCGAAAATCAAGTGCAAACTTGAGCATATCAAATGTCGAGTTCCACCGAGTCGAGACATCTCGAGGCATCATACGACGAGGGAGACGACAAGAGGCCAGGGTCGTGTACCACTGCGGGAGGAGTTTGGTTGTCGAATTCTTCACTGCATATGCAAACCTGCGAAGCTGCGTTCTGAGTTAGTAAAGTAAACAATAGCGGGAAAAGGTCATGTGACTACCTTAGTCAACATCGACCGCACTGGCTGGACGCCCAAGTCGATCTCGTTCCTTCGCTCCTCTGACAAACCGTCGTGAATATTGGTCCACCTGTCTAGTGATGGATCGTCATCTTCTCCCTCTTCTTGGGCATTGTATTCCTCTTGGTCCTCCTCCTCAAGCCCGTCTGCTAGGTCAGCAAGTGCTTGTGCTGCCTCGTCCATCACCTCGCCATTTGTGGCTTTCGGTAAGTCAAATTGCTTGATGATAGACTTTGCTGTGATGTTGAGTATATGTAGGAAGCATCTTGTTTGATTTGCAGAGCCAGGGAAGCCGTCAAGGAGCACTCCAAGATGATCAATCATAGTGTCATTGTTGGATGCGTTGTCTGCAGTAACGCTCAGTATCTGCCCGATAAGATGAGTATAACGTTTTACTGTCCTAAATAAAAGTACTGACCTTGTCACTGATCCCGAAAGTGTTTAGAACCTTGGCAAATGCGCGCGCAAGGTTGACACCCGTATGCGATTTCGGCACATTGACAATGTCCAGGAGCATTGCCACTGGCTTCCCATCACGCTCGAAGTGGACGGTAATGGCGACGAATGCCATATGATTTGGCGAGGTCCATGCATCAGTGGCAAAGCTGAGTTTGCCGTCGTATTCCTGGTGTCTTAGGTGAGTACACAATCTGCGCTCGGTAAGTTCTGCTTACTTGTAACATGTTAGCGATCTGCCCACGAACATGCACGAAGGCATTTTTTACATCGCGCGACAGGGTCCTATCTGAGGGAATATAGTATTCCGGTCTCCCTGTCTTCATGAGGGCACGGAATCCGCGATCGTTTACAATCGTGAATGGCCGCTTACTCTCCGTGATCCAACGGACGAACTCGACGCTAATAACACTTTAGTTCATCCACCCATCCCCAAGCCCGGAAAGAAGACATACCGAGCCTCCACCTTGGTATGTTGGCGGTGACTGTAAGTGACAACTCCTTTGGCCAGGCGTTGAAAAGCCGAGGTAATTGACCCATTAAAGCTTCGATCTCTTCCTAGGGCCTTACGAGCAGTCTTCACATCACCCGTCTCATCAGCGGCGGCTACTGCCTCTTCGCCCCAGCAAGCTTTAGCATGTCGGCGCAGATTACTTGTTGACTTTGCATCCCCCTTGTCAAGGAACCGCCGAATGAATCGGGAATGGCAACTCCGAGCGGCACACTCAAATACATGGGCCTTCCGGCGATTGACGTACTCAATCGCTGGAGTGGGCTTGAAGAACACGTAAATTGGTGCGTCCCACTCTTTGGATAGTCGTTCTGTGAACTAATCAGTACTATGCAGCAGAACCCCAAAAGCAAACGCGACACTACCGAGCTCAGCATCGTCATCCTCAATCACTTCCACAGAGGAGTCGTTGTCCGATATGTCGATCGCATCAGGCTTGGTCTTCTTCTGTGATGCAGCGTCGTTGTCGTCTGACTCGTCTCCTTCATCGACGGGGGGTTGGGCACAGGGAGGAGGGCTAGGATCTGCAGCGGGTGAAGTAGCAGTGGTAGTCGTCGTCGTCGATGTAGCCTTCTTTTGTTTTTTGAGAAGGGGATCACCGTTTTCTATGACACGTTTGGTGGGCTTTCGCTTGCGCGTACTTTTGGTGAAGTTGGAAGACATTGCTGGCAAGTAGAGTGTACACACGAGGACAGGGAAGCGTAGAATGGTGTATTGATGGGGTAAATCGAGGAGGTTTAAGTACGACAGCTAGAGTACTACTATGTCGACCTACGGAACGAACAATGACCACCGGACTCCGCAGTAAACGGGAAAAAAACAAGGGTAACTAACAGCGAAGTCGAAATGTGGACAACGCCGGCCATTTTGCCATGGTAAAAGGGAGGGGTAAGACTAGGAAAGGAATGGTGTACTAGAGATGAAACGCGAAAGGCATCGGGCTAACAGCGAAGTCGAAATGTGGACAACGCCGGCCATTTTGCCATGGTAAAAAGGGAGGAGTAAGACTAGGAAAGGAATGGTGTACTAGAGATGAAACGCGAAAGGCGTCGAGCAAGACAGAAGGATCGATCTGACCGGTCAAGTCCTATTCAGCTGTTAAAAAAAAGGCGGAAAAAAGGGACACGGTGCGCACCAAATAGAGGATAGACAGAGAGTGGCAATATTGAGGGACAGTTTGAGTAGCCAGTCTTGCAGCACAACTTGCGGCATGGCGGCGAGGCGCGCTTGAGACAAGGGTCAAGGAACGAGGGTGGTCCGTGGTTGGCGACAGACAGGCTATGAGGCAGCAAGAGATCTTGACTGCGGCGCGGCTTGTGGAACGGCATGCTTGAAACGCAAAGAGGGTGGATCCGAAAAATAAGGGCAAGTCAGTCTTCAGCCCAAGCTGTGGAACGGCGCGTGGAACGGCGCACTTGAAAGTTGAGACAAAGGGCAGAAACTGCTGGAATATGGATGTAACAAGCACTCAAGGAGTGCTTCGAGTGAGACAGGATGGCAAAAAAAAAGGCGTGTACCCGCGGGTACCCGTGCCACGGGTACGGGTTTGGACAGGTTCAGAATTGCTGACCCTGACCCGTACCCGTCGTACCCGTACCCGTGACCCGTACGGGTTTCGCCGACCCGTGTTGATCCCTAACGACAGAGGACGATGGTCCGAAGAAGCAACAGAACAGACAGGTATGACATTGGGATACACGAGATGTGGCGCGGCGGGGATAAGGCGGGGCGCGATAAGAGTGAGCTTTGCACGACCTTTAGGCAAGAACAGGGTAAAGGCCCATAACCTATTAAATCCTGAAGGTTCCTCCTCAGCGTACGTGACAAACGAGCTGATATTCCATTACAAACCTGAAGGTTCTGGAGAGGTACAGTTAAGTAAGGTTATACATGCGGGCGGGAACGCGGACTTACCCTCCTCAGTGTACGTGACAAACGAGCTGAGGAGGGGGAAAGGGGTATCGTACGATGTAATATAGGTAGTATGTTTATGCATTCCATTGTCCAAACACGAGTCATCCGAGCCCAAACATACGTCGGCTCTTACAGTTTCCGCCAAACGTACAAATTTACCATCTACTCACGGCGAAAGAACCAAGAATATGGGAAGATCGCTCATTTCTTTCCAATCCTCATACCCCCGGAAACAGCAAACCCACCAATGAGCCTCCTCCATCTCCATCTACATTACACGGGACAATCCGCAACCCCTCAGCTCGCATGCCAACTGCCACAATACCCGCATCCCCCGACACATAAGATGGACGGAGGGTTTGTGCCGCTGATACTTGAGAAGGTCGAGCCATCCAATTGAGATGCACAACGGAACGGGAGCCAAAGCCAAGGCCAAAGCCATCGCATGCCGATGCTTACATCACACTATGTCGCTAGTAGTTGTATGCCACTGTCCACTCTTTCATTTTCTATCCAGTTGTGGGTCAGATACAACGGCGATGATCCACGCAACTTCCAACAGGGATTGGTGAGAGACATGGTTGGGGACAATGCGAAGAAAAGTGGGCTCGGGCAAGGTTTCCGGGGTAAAGTCTTTGGTCGCACTGGCAGAACGCATCGTAAACCTTTTCGGGTTCGTCCCGTGCGCGACCCCCATTTCCGGAGGTCAAGCAACGGCATCCTATGCCCTCGACTCTCCAGTCTCTCAGGTGCAGGATCGCTGCACCGTGATCGATTAATTGTTCATGCTTGTTGGTGCCTTCGGGCCCACTGTATCCATCGCCCCTGCCATTTTTAAGCCACCACGCTGATACTCCTACCCCTTCCCGCTCGGCCCCGCCGGGACCTTGCCCGTGAAACCGTACATTTTTCAGTTTTCAGCAAACAGACTCGCACAGCGCGCACGCTATGCACAGTCGCACTCCCTGCGCTTTCCGCGCTTTCGACTCGCTCCCGTGCTTCATTCTGTTGGTTCCCCTCTCCATTCTTGGTGACCCCCTGCATTCTTAATGTGTTTCAGTAGAGTTGGGCGGACTCCAAAGGTCGGCAATACCAGTCTAAAAATGGGTAGCAGATAGCGTGTCTCAATCCTCATCAAATTGAGGGCCACGAGAGGCCGGAGCCGCCAACTCGTCGGCACCCATCCGCTGTCTGATCTGATCACTGTAAATTACGGTTCAGTGTGTACGTGCCAGTGCGTGCGGGCTTGTCCTCGAGTACTATACCTAACTTACATAAGTGATCGCTTTCTATTCTATTTCATCGTTTGCGCGCTGCCTTCTCCTGCGCCCTCCTTTTTTCTTTCAACCCTCTCTGCCTAGCCACGATCAAACTTATTCCAGGAGGGGGAGTCTATATACCCCCCGGCAACACGCTACCTTGATTGCACCAACATGATGCCTGGCTCTGCTGTCGCTGACATCCGCAATTCCTTGGGAGTAGCTTTCATCGGGCTGCTTATCAGTACTACGTGAGTGCCCCTTTGCCAGTGGGCACTTTCCTCACCGGCACTTCTCTTGAGCTATTAAACTTGTAGGCTCTACGGTTTGGCAATTTTACAGACGTGAGTTCGAGTGAACATGTTTTCCCCTTCCGCGCTGACTTCAAGTTGAAACAAATTTACTCTTTCTCGTAGATGGGTCTACTTCTGGTAATTGGTCCTTGTCTCCTGATGCAACAAACTGACCAGTCCCAGGCATTTTCCGAAGAGAGACCCAAAGGCACTCAAGCTCTTCATCATATCCATAACGTGCGTAGCCTAGTTGTGTGTTGCTCCGGTCCCGGCTCGTCCAAGTTGCAATATTTTCATCAGAGTTATTTTTTTTTTTTTTTTTTTTTTTTGAACCATTTGTATTCCGTGGCAGTACTTAGTACAAGAACGGTCTCTACCCCAACCTTACTACTCTGTATGTAAACTCCTAAACTGTCCGTACAAAACCATGCCAAAGAAACTACACAACTACCGTAAGAACAGTAAACGAGGATGGAACCATTGAAGGCCTAGCTATTTCCCGGTGTGCAGATCGACGAAACCTAAGGTAAAGACGGGACAGGGAGACGAGAAGGAGAAGGTAGGTATGATAAGTAGAAATTAAGGAGCGCGGGTAGTACAAGTGGCCTCACGGCGCCCTGAAACATAACAGCGGGCACCGCGGCAGGGGGTTGACACGTAATGAACGTGGGTGGCACCTTCCAAGGAAGCCGGTCAGGGTAAAAGAGGGGGGGTTTAAGGGGCCCAGGCGATAAGAGGCCCAGACCCCGGTTGCGAGCGCGTAAACGAGTGGACAACGTGCACGGCAGGTGACACGTCATGGGGGCAGAGGGGTGGGGTGATGAGGTCAGGAGGGGTGGGAGGTGAGGTCGAGGGGAGGCGATAAGGGGTGGAGGCGGGTGTAAAGTGAGGTCGATCGATCAAGAAGAAGCGGGGTTGGCTTTGCCGGTTTTACGCGGCTTGGCCTTCCAGCGCTTCAGCTCCCCAGAGTGCCCGAAGGCGAAGAGGGTCCGCTCGGCCATCAGCGAGCGCAGTGAGTCCCCCGAAGGGTCCTCAAAGGTCAGCACGATGGACGAGGTGGACCCCGGCGTGTACGATGAGGGCGCCCTCACCCAGGATGGGGGCAGGGTCATGCGGAGACCTCGGTAGGCGGGGTTATCCACCAGGAGGGCCGCGTGGAGTTCGGAGGTGCTGTAGGGGCCCCGGGTAAGAGAAACTCCGGTGGGGAGGCCGTTGATGAGGAGGCGGGCCCATTTGCAGTTCTCCCGGGCCTGGACCGGGAGCGGAGATTGGTCCGCGGATAAGTACACCGCGAGGCAGTCGGAAATGGAGTGGGAGGCGGAGGCGAGGTGATGCGCCGTGGTGTCGGGTCCAGCGGTGACCACGAGGTTGTTCTTCGCTGTCCACCGAGCGGCGGACAGGGTAACCTGGTGGCCCTCAGACGAGAGCACGGCGTTGAGGTGCTCCACAAGCTCCTGTGGGCTGCGGCGAACAGCTGAGGGAGGGGGGGCACCTGCTACTGGCGGGCGGAGAGACACGACCAGGGATGGCCGTGCTGGAGTCTTCGCCATAGAGGCGAAAGAGGGTTTGGTTGCGGGAGGGGGCGTGGGGCGTGTGACGGGGGCAGGAGTGGGAGCCGGGGCGGGCTTGACCTTAGCCGGGGTAACCGGGGCAGGCGCGACCTTAGCCGGGGCAGGTGTGGGAGGCTGGGCACGGGGTTTCTTAGCACGGGGCTTCGAAACAGGGGCAGGGGCAGGGACTGCCGGCACAGGGGCAACGGCAGCAGGCGCAGGGGCAGGAGGTGGGGCCACGGGGGCCACCACGGGGGCAGGGGCAGGAGGGTGAGCCATCTCCACGTCCTGAGCCGGCGCGGCGACAGGGGTGGAAGATGGTGGCGAGCTGGGAATGCTCACCGGGACAGGTGGGGGGGTTTGGGAGAAGAGGCGGCGCTCAATGGCGTCGAGCCTGTTATAGGTTCCCTTGGCGCTTTGCAGCAAGGCAGCGAGCGGGATACCCACTGCTTCACGCATGGCCTTGGTTAGCTCAGTAGCGTACACAGAGAAGAGGTGGTCAAGGTCGGGGGGAGGGGAGGAGGGGCCAAAGTGGCCAGCAGGAGCTCCAAGTATGACCAGGGGGTTGAGGCCCAGCCAGTGGAGAGGGGAGAGACCCCCAAGGAGGGGGGCAGGGGTGTTGAGGGAGTCAAGGGCCTCAGCCATGAGCCGAGGTTTGTCATGGTCCCCAGAGGCAAGGTCCTGAAAGACGTCGTAGACGAATTCCAGAGCCCTCTCATCAGGGGAAGGGTGTTGGTGAGGAGGAGGGGGGTCCGACTGGCCCTGAAGCATATTCTGGACGTCGTCGAGGTGCCCCCCAGTGGAGAGGTAGTGATCAAAATCGTGAGACATAGGGAGATGGTGGTGGTTAGTGGTTTTCATCAGAGTTACGGATACCAAGGGGGTGGCGGGACCGGAAAATTTGACATGACGTCAGTTTTTTTTTTTCAGCAGTTTTCAGCACCCCTCCCCCCCTCCCCTGTGAATGGACAAGGGTGAGAGCAGGAGTAAACAGCGATGGCGATGATACCCTAAACGTCCCAAAACACTAGGAAACAGTCTATGGTGTGCAAAGGGTTTGGGGGGTGTGAAGTGTCGCAGGGTATCGCGCAGGCCTCCGCGGGGCACGAGGTGTCGTATCTGGGTCCGCAACGATCGCGGACGCATCTTTGTCGAAGGGCTGAAGCCGCGCGTGAGTGCGGCGAGGTCGGGAGAGGAAACGGGGTCGGTTGGTCGCAGGTGGTCGGAAACAGTCGCGCACGCTTCGGCGCGGCGCGAAACTTTGTATAGTTGGCCGCTTGGGTCAGGAACGCGTCGGGATAGAGTCGCTAAGGCCGCGCGCAAGTGCGGCATGCTGGGGAACACAAGGGAGCGAGCTACTGAGCTCAAAAGTCCGAGGGGAGAAGTCTACTATTAGAAGTCCCTTGTGTATTGTAAATACATGGGCTATATACTGGGGAATGTAGGCTAAGGAATGGGGTGCATTAGATAACAGGGGAATACTAAAACACGAAGGGGAGAGTCCGGGATAAGTGGGAGACCGAGCACACACAGAGTGCAGGACAGGAAAGCGGCAAAGCGCGGGAACGCAGTGCTTAGAAAGCGTGCAGAGCACGGACGAGTGCGGGAAAGTGTGAGTGAGTGCGAGCGAATATAAGAAGTAAGTAAAAAGTCTTGATGCGACAAGCCCGGGGTGCTGAGGGACAAGGCAACACGAGCTGTGGGGATGCGCGGCCTGTCTATGGGTGGCTGGGGAGCATTTTGCGAAGGGGTTGGTGTTGACAACAGTCCATGGCGATGAGAGGTAAGGGCGAGCGAGGGCGAAGGAGATGGCAAGCGAGGAGAGAGCAGAGACGATATGACCAATATGGCAAGCCAGCCATGTGATCCTGAGGAATCCTTACAGTGCCGGAAAACAATGGAACATGTAGGAAAGTGGCAAAGCAAGCGTAGGAAAGTGCAGAAAGGCATGGGAGAGCACACAGGCTAAACATAGGGGACCTCAAAAGTGTGAAATTCACGAAAACATCATCCAGGGAGAGCGTGGTTGTACCACCGCTAGGGGGACCACTTCCTAATTAGGAAGGTCCAAATTTTTTTCAGGCCTTCACCGCACTCCCCCCCCCCCCCCAACGTCCTGTTCGGGATTCCGGTCCCGCCACCCCCTTGACGGATACCATAAACATTATTCTAGGCGCTTATACGATCTATTGGTGAGACAGCAACACGTACACTGTCCTCCATATACCCATTATAGTAGGTATCTGGTCCTGAATTTTGGTGATGTCGAAAGCCTGGACCATGTTTTGTGGTGAGGCAACCCACTCTGGGGCGGCTGGGCCGTTTCTGATCTATTCTTCAGGGCATTTAGCGTACGTAAACACTGGGGGACACTGGCATCTTATCTCCATGAACACTTACACCATGTCCGCATGTAGGCTCAGACCGCAATTGGGGTACGTTATGCACTCGGTAATCTACCATGTACCTACTAATGATCACTGTAGGCCGTCACCATGGCATCCTTGCAGATGTTCGTCGTCCGTACACTGCCTCTCACTTGCCACACGTCTAATGAGGAGAAGCTTTTACGCAAGGCGAGTTTATATAGGTGAGTTTGTTTTGTTGTTTACTGCACTTCTAGGCCATAATTTGGTTTCCGCCAGTGAGCCAGAGTATTATCTGCCCAATTCTCATTGTAAGTTATCGTTATCGTATGTTACTGAAGCACCTGTGAATGTGGCTTCGCAGTTGGTATTAGTCGCCTTTTCTTTCTGTGAGTGCTCTTGTTATCCCCTGGGAGATACATCCATAATTATCTCCCTTCTCGTATTTATAGCCTTCGGAATGCGTAAGTTTCCTACTTCTGGTCACCGTTTTGTCCGCCAATTAGCCGCAAACTTTGCGTGCTAGTGTCAGTAGCAAAAGGGTAGGTATACTTCTTCCTTGGGTGTATCAGATAAATTGAAAACGTCCTTAGTTCCGCTATAAAGCGATTCTCCAGGTTTAGTACCGTACTGGTATGTTTCGACTTGAACCACATTCGCCCACACTAACACTTAATAGTGGGTTCCGTGCATAGGACTTGGCGCAGTCGCGGTGACAGAGCTGTTAATCGCTGCGTCAATGTGCTGGTCTCTCTACCGCAAGAGGACCGGATTCGTGAGGCAAGTTCGTCCTTTTGACGTTTATGCAGTAGACCTGGCTGACGTTTATGCACAGAACTGATTCCATTGTCATGACTTTGATGGCTTACACCATCAATACGGGTTTGCTGACAAGGTGAGGCCCTCGTCTACGTTTATCAATGACCCCAAACTAATATAAGCAGCTTCTTTGGTACCGCCGCGATTATCAGCGTAAGAAGTTTTGGTCTCAATCTTTCCCTTTTGAGAATATCTTATTTTATGAATTTGTTACTAGCTGGCAGTTTCACCCTCTTCTATGATTTGGCTGGCATTCTGTTGGGTGATGAATGGATGTACGCTTACAACGACCTCATACTAGGTAGAGGTGGTCAACTGACATTGTCACATAGGCAGTATAAACTCTATGCTCGCCCTGTGAGGGGTCTATCCAGTGTGCTATCGCGGGTATAACGTCTCACCGTCTCCCCCCTTCCAGGCTGAATAGTCGAGACTACATCCGTGGGCGTTCATCCGCCGATAAGACGTTCAGCCTGTCTTCAATCCGACATGAGCAACGGAGTGAGGCCTACGGGTCTAAACCCAGACAAACTGGTGTCTCTGTCACTGTACACCATTCGGCCACATTGGACCTTTCACGAAACAACTCTGGTCCCAATGTAGAACCTACTTTCGAGGTTCCAAAACCGGTATGATGCTTGAACCTGCTCGCGACTCCCAGATTAATAGTTATTTTGGTTAAAGGACGCAAGTATCGCACCGTTTCAAAGCCCAGTCGTGGTGCAGTTGTGAGCGCGAGTGTATTAAGACGACGGAAATGTGTGGTATTCGAGCGTGCACGTTTGGGCAGCGAGTAGATGAAGCGCTTCGGGATCACTCTTCCATGTATGGTATGTCTAGTGTCGACCTTTTTTTTCCCGGGCTCTTGTACATCCGGCCCTGGGTTAATCCTACCAGAGTGGTACCAGTTTGAGAGGAACAAGGGAGAAAAGCGTGACACGGCAACTGCGCAAGCAGAACGGTGGATGGTGCGAGAAGCTGAGAAGCGGGACGAAGTTTATCGAGAACAGCCCTTGGACGTTGGAGATCTTGTGTTAAGAAGATATGAAGCAGGAACCAAGCTTCACCCACAGTGGGATGGCCCCTTTGTGATTCGCGACATGACTGATAAGAATGGCTTTCAGCTCCGAACGCGAAATGGATATGTACTACGCCATCTCTATCATCGAAATCGACTCTGAAGATATTTTCCGTGTCAACACTTTTCTGTGTTTTGTTTCTGTCCGAAAACACCATCCACCGACAAACTCGGTCGAGATTGGACTCATGCTTACGTTGCATTCGATGGCTCAGCCGCTTCCGCGCTCGGGCCTCTCTTCGCATTCCTAGTCAACGTTTTCTCACAGGCAGAGTCCGTTTTTTTTTAAAAATCATGGGTCTCATGTCATTAATGTCATTGCTCGCTTCCTAGAATGATCCCGGTCGTATGGTCCTCGAAATCTTCTTGACCCTCTCCTCAGACGATGGCGAAAAACACATCATCCAGCTTTCTGACAAGGTCCGTTCGCTGAGTGTCTCTCCGCTGGTCCACACTGGCCCACGTTCGACGCGACAGGAGGTCGACGAGCCTGTGGGTGTCAATACGCCTTTACAGTGATGAACGACTTCGATTTGCAGACGCCCACATGGATCTTTAGCACGACATAGCGGACTTCTTCCGTACAAAGGCCTCGAATCTCTATTCCCAAGGTTTCGCGACAATACCTTGTGTGAACCCTTAACGTGGCGACATCATTGATTCATTGTTGCTGACTGAGAAATCAATTTTACCATCCAGATGGGCCTACGCATTTCGTGTCCTACCGTTCGCTGGCTCGACCACGATGTCCTCAAAAGTTTCGAGGATGTGCTCCTGAGCGTCGATTCATGGTCACCAAGGGGATCTTTGAGAAGGATGAGGCCACGGTCAATCTACCAAAATTCGTAAGTTGTGCGCGGTACGCAAGGCGGTACGGGACAGTACGACCGCATTCTGACTTCATGAATAGATCGAGCTGAGGCACAGGGACAAGTATCCTCACATTCTCATCGCATTCTTGATGGGAGCAGCTCCTTTGACACAGTGGGACGAACCGGATGCAGACGCGGACTTACAGAACTAACTATATAACGTCCCCGTATGCGTCTCCTTTGTTTCGCTTTGTTGTGTGTCGGCTCAACCCAACCGCATGTCGCACAGCCACGCAGATAGACATGATCATCGGATCGGTCGCCAACGGGCGGGCCGAACTCGTCGGGCGGTTTTGCCCAATATCGCGTATCGTCGTTGATCACCAGCGCATCACCGGCACACCACTCGTCTTCTCCTGGCGGTCACTGCCTCGAGGGGGATCAACATCCTGCGGAGCATGCCGTTGATCCTGGGCACGCTGCAGGAGAACGTGCGCGCGATCCCGGCCGTTCTCGACTGGGTCGGGGCCTCTCATGCTGCCTCGCCGATCGTCCACATCCACCCGCATTCCATGGCGACTCTGTCCGCATCCGCATCCGCGTCTGCGAAGCCGCCGAACACTGTAACCCCTGCGCCCCGCGATGCACGATCAATTCGACATCACGGGTGAGGTAAGCCTACTGTAGGACATCGTGGACGAGGCGCTCGCGCAGGGTGTGTGGATCGTGTGGGCGCGGCGGCTGCGTGCGCAGGAGCTCGTCGAGGCAACGTCCGAGCATCCGGCTCGCTGTCACTCCGGCGCAGTCGCGTAAGGACTCCGAGCGAGCGGCTGGTGTCATCAAGGCCACCGTCACGGAGGCGCCCACGAAGCGCAAATGAGTGCCTGCTACCGATCCGGAGCCCTCTCGTCATGCTTTTGTCTTATCGTCTCCCAACCTTTACAGTCTATTTGATCATTCTCCTATACTCGGGAAAACGCTATCTTTATTACACTTCCGGTTCGTCCAGTGGTTAATAAAAATACTTCTTGTATCAATAGATTTCTATGTGTCGGTAACTGAAACATGAACGCATATAAGCTACGCCTGGGTCACAGTACCATGTTCTAATAGCAGTTTCTTCATTTCATGGTGTCCGTTCGACGAGGCCACTTGGAATGGGGTCCTGCCCTCCCCATCCTTCTCATCTGCGTTCGCTCCGTAACTGAGTAGCACTCGAGCGACCTCGACGAATCCCTTAGACGAGGCTTCATGTAACGGATTCGAGTGGTTGTCGTCACATGCATTTGGGTCCGCCCCATGTTCCAGTAGTCGCTGTATGACGCCGATACACTTTCCTTCCGAGAGAGGATTCGGACTACAGTGGGATATGGTGTCGTGTAATAGAGGTCGGCCTCTGGAATTCCGCGAGTCGACGTTTGCGTTGTGTTCGAGTAGCATTTGAACAGCCTCGAGTTCCATAGTGGCTGCCGCCACGTGCAGCGGCGTCCAACGGTCACGTTTCCGGGCATTTACGTCTGCGCCATGATCGATTAGCCACCGCATGATGTCGACGCGCCCAAACATGGACGCAGTGTATAGTGGAGTCCTCTCTTCTTGACCTCGGACATCTACGACTGCACCGTGCTTGTGGAGTAAATTCGCGACATGGAAGTGTCCCTTGTGCAACGCTGCCGGAAGCGGGGCCAGGAGGCGACCACCGCCGGCATTTACCTGTTCGGGATGCTCCATAATCAGACGTTCTGCCAGGTCATAAAATCCACAGAATGCAGCATAATAAAGAGGGGAACCAACACCCTCTGGCCGCCCGTGGGAGAAAAAGTCCCAGTATTCGTCCATGTCGTGCACCCGGAGCCACGCTGCGAAATGTGGCTTGGAGCTATCGAATAGATCATCCATCCCATCTCGTACGCGTGATGACACTTTCTCGGATCGTGCGTGGTCCACCCAGTGTTTGGCGGCGTATTTGACTAGAGGAAACCCTTTGGCATCGGCATGTTCGTCCAGACGAAGCAGTGTTCCCAGGCACGCCTGCGCCAGGATCGTATGCGCCGCATCGGGATCAATATGAAAATTGGAAACATATTCATGTGACAGTGCGAGCCGAGCCGACGTGAGGTATTCTTTCACCGAAAAGTGCGAGAATTGCACCACCCGGGAACGACCGCCAGGGACAACGGCGACCAAACTTGAACACGTCGAAAGTACAGCTTCCTCTTGATCATCCCACCGCCAGTCATCCTTCAACTTCGGAATCCCTCCAGAGCTCGACGCTTCAAAATCGAATGCCAGTAGTTCCGCGAGCTCCTCGACTCGAAGCGGCCGGACAGCTACAGCAAGGCACTGTAACATACGATGCGCATTATCCTTTTGAGCCTTATTGATGGCCCTCAATATCCGCTCGTATGTTTCGTCCAGGGTCTCAGGCAATTCATTAAGAAATTGACGGAGGTTTGGTGGGAAACAATGTTGCAGCGCATCCAACTGGCAAAATACCCATCTGAACCTGCACAACAATATAAGAAACGGTTGTTAGCATAGAATAACTTGAATGCTCTCACATTCCATCAGCTCGTTCTGTCAGTGTCTTGATTACTAGATTTCTATCATCTGCTCTCCACCTCTTCATCGCTGTACTCAAGGACGAGTGTACGACACTTTGAACGTAGTCGGCGATGTCCGCTGTTTGTCCACTTTCTTCATGTAGGGAAACCGAGCGAAACGCCAGCGGCTCGAGGACAGCTCGGATGTCAACCTCTGGGCGACTCGTCGCGCAAATGTGAAGTCCTTCCAGGTCAAGGTCGACGAATTCCTTCACGAGTTGGAGGACTTCATAACGGGGAGATGGAATCCCTGGCGAGTCCGGACACTCGTCGAGTGCATCCAGGACAACGAAGGTTGGGCCCTGTCCCAGTAGTCTTAGCATCTCTTTGAGGCATTCCTTCAATGTGCTGTCACTCGGTTGTCGAGTGCCATTTTCGTGTATTTTATAAACGTGGTGGAGAATGTCGCAGCAAGGACTAGAGCGAGTAGAAAGCTGAGAAATGAGAGAAAGTAGCAGGTCGTGACAGGTTTGCTTGCTGAGATCCTTGAAATCGAAGTAAAAGTAGGCCATGATGGCCGATCCAGCGTCGCATAGAACCATAATGTCTTGAATGATGGAGGAACTAGCGAAAAATAAGTTCCGGCTGGAAGCATGCAAGGAACAACAAACCAAATAACGCTTTTCCCAGAGCCCGCTACGAAATTCGGAGTCTATCAGAAAGCACGAGCGTGAAAGACACTGATAGCCGCGCACGTTTTCCGTGGATCCACAAGAGGGTGCCAGTAGACTTCCATTCGATGAAGATACTGCCTTGGAAGAACCACACTGCCGTTCCCTCGTGTTGAGCCTTTCGTGCGATGTTATGATTTGTGGACGGATCTGCGGGAGACAGCCACGCTCGTAGGAGCTGTTTTAGCTGGTTCCCTGTGAGTTGGTTTAAGCGCGAGGAGCGAGCGACGGCGAGGCTAAGAGATGACGAACACTTGACTTCGTCTACGTTGTTTGCCATCTGTTGGATAATTGATTTTGCTTCCGTCGCTACGACTCTTGTTTCCTTCCCTTCTGAAGTAAGAATGTCAGCAGGTACCAGTGACTGGCCGGACACGCGTCGCGCACCGTCAATGGCTATCTGAACCTTTTCATCAACGCATTGCACTTTGTCGCCCACCTCCGCCACTTTACCATCGACAACTTTTACTTCGTCGCGGACGTCGTGTGTAATCCTCAGGACCTCTGCAAGTGCCATCCGAGCCTCCTCTTGCGTCAATCTGTCTAGCTTCTTGACCGCATCCTCCAGGTCAGTCCTTCCTGCCAATTTCTTCAGGAACTTTTCTACGCGTAGTTCAGCGAGGATGATAGACAGCCGGATCAGAAACTCACTTGCTGA
This sequence comes from Lactarius sanguifluus, assembly GCA_021527775.1. Taxonomy (NCBI): domain Eukaryota; kingdom Fungi; phylum Basidiomycota; class Agaricomycetes; order Russulales; family Russulaceae; genus Lactarius; species Lactarius sanguifluus. The sequence continues at coordinate 61,799 of JAKEYF010000024.1, forward strand.
TCCTCGCCTTAGCTCTTTCGTTGCAATCCCAAAGATCGTGAGTACCTCCACCATTATCTTCGTGATTATGTTTGTCATCGCCGCAGTCGGTGTCACCTCCGTGTAAGTTTCGAGCCGATTGAAAAAGAAACCTATACGTTCGAAGAGCTCTGCAAGAGCATCTTTGCTCGCAGCAACGTCCTTAGCAACCTATAAGGCCCTCTGCATCAGAATGATCCGCTTAATGAATAGATAGGGTATATACCAAAAGGAAGACACCGATGCCTGCAAATATCACTTTAGCAGGCGAAAATACCTACAAAATATATATCAGGGAAGTTTCCATTAGTTCAATGTCGAAACTTACCAGACCGACGCCCTCGGAGACGGCGGCAGAAAATGCGTACAGGACGTTCACAGTTGGGATCAACCACTTTGACAGCCTCTCATCATCACTGCGAGCTTGGTCGAACTCCCGAACTTGGTCTTGAAGCACGGCGAGGATGGCACTAGTAGAATCGCATGATTGTAACTGGGAGGCGAGTGGATGTGCGATAAGGTCCCTGTTGGTCTGCTTTTGGTACGATTTCAAGGCAGCGTTGAAAATGTCTTGAAAGCGTGAGGATGAGCCTGCGGAAGTCGTCTGGGACATGGGAGAAGTAGCGACTGAAGGAACTGCGGATAATCTGCGTACAGGTGAGAGTGGGAATACTAGGCAGACAGTTTACACTGCCTCGTGGTCAAGCGAGGCGCCAGCCGGCGCCAATGCGTACAGGAAGGTGTATAAATGATAGACGCCTTGGGCATCTCGGGATTGTAATATCAACGATCGACACATGCACAAGGCTGATGTGTTCCCCATAGAGAAACGCGTCCATGACTCCATGGGTTGGAATCGCGTATTCAAGTTCGTAACAGATGATTGCATGTACAGTGGTGCCACTGGCAGCAGGCACGTGCAGTACGTGTTCTCCAACTGTGTGACTGTGTCGTGCGTGATGAAAATCGATGAAACCCAGTATGTAGTCCGTGCAAACACGGTTTCAAGTTCTCGCCTGTCCGGCAATGTCGTTGAAGAGAACCGACGCTTGTCGGGCCGAACTTACAATAACCGATCATCGATCATCCTTACAGTAAATCATACTTACTAACGATCATACTAACCGATCATTGAGTAGTAATCCGGCGCATCCCATCAAAAGGTGAGCGCAAGGGTGAGCGCTGGGCAGCTTACACGCCATTTTGTTATAATCCCCTCCACGTCACGACGAGCTGTGCGATCTCACCTCGGCCAAGTCGCTGATATAAATACCCCATATCTACTGTACCGAATTTGGTATTGTGGAAGCCTTCTTTAACTAAGACAACCTTATGTTGGGAACGGCTTTTCTTGGAAGCGCTGCATTCCTTGCTGCTTCTGCGCTATACCAGCAGTTTTCGGTGACTGGCTACGAGGGCACATGCAAGAAGATAGAGCGGACCATCTCCTCTGCCTCGCAAGTATTCTATCCAGGTGAGTTTATTGGTCCTCCCAAAACGAGTCCAAACTCATTGATACCGGGCCCATAGGCTCGCCGGGGTTCGAGGCAGACATTTCTCACTGGGCCAACTCGAGCTCCCAGGTATCCGCGTGTTCTGTGGAACCAGGAACGCCCCAGGACGTCGGCCTAATCGTAAGTGCTGTCATCCATCCTTCCCATTTGATTGGCGTCACTCTCCGTGAATGCCGCAGCTTCGCGAACTCGCCAAGACGCGCACACCATTCGCAGTCAAGAGCGCCGGGCACGCCGTCAATCGAGGGTTCTCATCGACCCTTGGTGTACAGATCTCGCTGACGCGCTTTGACGACATCGTCATCAATGAGGATTCTGAGACGGTCGAGATTGGAGCCGGACTCACCTGGACAGATGTGTACGCGTCCATCGTCCCCAAAGGTATCAATGTCGTCGGTGGTCGGATTAATGGTGTCGGGGTCCCTGGTCTCACGCTTGGAGGAGGTGAGTATTTTACCTGACTCCCGCTCAGGTAGACGAAGCGGATTCGAAACTGTACCCACCTGACAGGATACTCTTGGAAGACGAACCAATTCGGTCTCACGTTAGACACCGTTACCAAGTTTGAGCTCGTATTGCCGAGCGGGGAAGTGACAACCGTGACTGAGAAGGACGAAGATCTTTGGTTCGGGCTTAGGGTACGTCCCAATCAAGGCTACGATGGTAGGGCAGCGAACTTACTGGTGCTTTGTTGGTTAGGGTGGACTCAACAATTATGTGAGTTCACTCAGTGGTCAAGCCCTGCAAGACTCAATGAGTATGTCTACCAGGGGGTCGTCACGAAGTTCACTTTGAAATCGCATAAACAACCAGTTATTTGGGTGTGTATATGCTTCTTTTGTGGAAGTAGTATCCTAACGGTGCACGTGGTAGGCTGCCCTGATCAACTTTGTTGGAGATCAGGTGGACGGGGCTCAAAAGGCATTCTCCAAGTTCATGTCTGAGCCACATGACCACAAGGCGTTACAACTGGGACAGTTTGTCTACGCCAATGGCACGGTAAGACGCCAACTTCCTCCATCGTGACTTGATTATAGGAGTCAGCAGCTGCTATTTGGTTTTTCATTGTTTTATGATGGACCAGAACCTCCTCAGGGTCTGTACGACGAGCTGCTGAATTTACCAAGCACTTCCAAGTCCATCGTCGAGGGTTCGTTCGTCGAATTCGTTGACAGTCAATTACTCCCTGAATTCGAACGGTAGAGAAAACCAAAGCTTGCGTTCCGTTTTTAGTTTTGGCTTACCAGATCGTGCAGGGGTTACCTCAGTAGTGTCCCTATTTTGCACTATACGGAGCCCATCATGAACACATTCATGAACGAGACTGAGGTGTGTCGCCGGAGTACCTTCTCGCGTTAACGTGTCGTTCAGCCTCGTTCGTTATATAGTTCTATGGCAAGAAATTGAGCCAGTACGACCCGAGCGTATTGGTCGTTTATACTATTGACCCCTTCGAGTCTGACTTTTTCACACACGGAAGTCCATCTGCTTATCCTCCCGACCGCACTCGGCCCATCTTTCCATCGAGCATCTACTACGGGTGGACTGACACATCGGTCGACAAGCACATGGACGATGCCATACGCACATCGACCGCGACTTTGGAAAGAGCCGGAATCCAGGACGGCCAGGACCTGGAGAATGCGGCAGCCTACGTGAACTATGCGATATCCGGGACGCCGCTAGAAAAGATATATGGTGGGAACTTGCAGCGGCTGCGCGAAATCAGAGAGAAGTATGATCCCGAGAACCTAATGGGCCTTGCAGGTGGATGGAAGTTCTGAACACTCGGACTAATTCGGATCACCCCACGTGGACGGCACCTTAAGGAACCTCTGTTCAGATCCCGTTCTGTTGTGCCATGTCGAATGAGTGTTTTATACTACAGTAGTTACATTTCTACGCACGGGCATTCCATGCCAGTGCTTTCTCGTTTTGGTTTTTCGATAAACTACTATTTCTGGCTACATAACGTCATCAATATTATTTTTTTCCCGAACCGGACCACCGGCTCACGGACATTCGGACGGTCATCGTTGTCGCTTTCGCCCCCAATTCAGCTAAGCATGGCTACCGTTCGCAAAGCCCTCAAAAATATTGCCTCTGGAAAAGGACCCCAAAAATTAAGGCCACCTACCAATTTCGAGTCCGACGATTCCGCAGAGATAGAACTCGTGTCTCTGCTGCCGAACGCGATCCCGACACAATATCCGCCGCTCGTCCTCGTCCATGTTTTACTTCTCTCCGCCGCCCTCGTCCTGCTTCCGCAAACTCCCCTTCCCGACCTACCGCTCCCACCACCTGCACGTGGGCTTGACAAACCCCAACATCCTTTCCTGGTTCCAATCACCGCGCGACCAGTCTTGACTCTTGCGTGGGCGTGTCTCGGCGCGACCTTGCTCGTGCCTTGGTGGGCCGGCTCACTACGTCGCTGGGTACACGATGGCACCCTGGGCTCTCGCAACATCCAACTACGTCTCCGAGGTGATCCCCACAAGCGACGCGTACGTCTCGTCTATTTCCACACGCCCCTCAGCACCCATTTCTTTCCAACTCCACGTTCTTATCCACATACAGGACATCTGGAATGCGTTTGTCTTCACAGGATACACCGCCCTTGTGTTGCATGCAATAATTATTTTTCTCGGAGCGCCATTCGTCCAGTTCGTCTCTCTCCCACACGTCTCTCCGCTCGCATTCCGTTTATCACCGCTCATCCCCCCTCCTTCCCTCCCAGGTATGTGCCGCACACCGCCCTCCTAGCTTTTCTCCTCTCTATCTACACCGTCTTCCCCCCCGCATACACGCTGGGCCCACCGCGTCTCGGACTACCACTCCTTTCCGCTTCCGCCAGCAGCGCCATCTTGCAGAACGACCTCTGGATACGAATATTCGTCGAGCGCAAGCAAGTCTCTTTCTTACTTTTACGTCTTTTCCCGAGGGTAATCATCATCCCGCAGTACGAAGAAGCCCGCTGAGCGGTGCCTGCTCTATCCTACTTACGGCGCATTTCTCGGAGCGTGGTTCGGCGTGATCCCAATTGGGCTCGACTGGGACCGCCCGTGGCAGGTATTTGTCACGTACAACTTTCGGTACCCTGCTTGAAAAGCTGACCCCGACAATTGCAGGCATATCCCCTCACACCAGCAGCAGGGGCGTCGCTGGGCTACATGACCGGTGCCTTGCTTGCATTTGGCGTGAACGTAGTCTTGTTCTTCGCTGATGCAGACAGGTTGGGACCTTCTGGAGCGGGCAAGGGCGACCTAAAGAGCACGAGGCGGAAGGACCGGGAACAGAAGAAGCCTCTCGTGAAGGAGGACTGAGCACCCTATACAGGATTGATGCTGTTGCTGCACATAATCTCCATGGTTTCTGTTTCCGTTTTAAAGTCTTACTATCATGGACTGTCATCTACACACAGGCCACTCCGATTTCTCCGAATCAGAAGCCAGTACCCGATCCCGGCATTCGTCTACGCGGTCCAGAGAAATATCGTCCAGACAGAAATCCTTCTATCATACATGCCGCGAGCCCAATTACCCATCTACTGATATGTTCGAACTAGTCATGCTTCGGATTAACACCCAACATGACGCTGGATTCTTCCCCTCCATACAACGACTCGCCCGGTTCCCACACGCTCCCGGCGACCGAATCTGGGACCGCATGCCCGGTTTTACCTACCAAGAGCGGCGCGGTGACACCGTCGCCCTTCTCTCTCGCGGTGGATTCTCGTGCCTTTGGAAATATATTCTTAATGTTCGAGGCGACTGCCCTCGCTGTGTTCCAGGAGAAGACAGAGGGAGACGTGTTTTTCGTGTCCTTCCCTCGTGCGCTTGTCGTTTTCTGGTGCGAATAACCGCCAGGAGATAATCCCCGACGTTTGACGTCCCCGTCGGACCCCATCAGCGTGTTGTCGTACCACGCCCCACCGCAGAGAGCGAATTTTTCGGGGATCCCATAAAGATCGGGAGAGCTTCGTGGTGTTTTCTCGCTCTATCGGAAACACGCGTTTGCCTCTTCGACCGAGGTTTTACACAAGGGACGTTACATCATGGCTTACCGAAGATACGTGCTTCTTGAGTATTTGGTACTTCTCCCCTGTCATGGCGTGGCACAGTCAGACATGAGTTTTGGAATGACCAAGGAAGAAGTCGATACCTTCAAACTGGATTGTGTGACCGACTTTGTAAGGCGTATCTGGTTGCCATTCGTTGAGCATATCGCCCTCGTACGAAGCAATCAGCGCAGGTACAGGAAGAGAGGTGTGTTATCCTAAGTCGGGGCCTGCGTCGTTATCTATCTACAAAAGATTGCCTCGGCAAAATTCGCGCATACTATATACAGAGCGGGCCAGAGTAGGCCTGTGAAAGCACTCAGACCCAGCAGTATATATCTGTCCGGAAGATGCCCGGTGTAGAGATGTCCCGAATTATTGCCGCACCTCTTAACACGCGGCCAGAAGAACTTGATCTCAATGTGACATGGGCTTGGGAGATGGACCGTCGATGAACTTGCAATGGACTCGGCTGATTCGCAGCCCCTCTCTCGTGTATACAATGGAGACAATGTAGTCGGAAGATGCCAACCTCGGGGAGGCGGGGCTTATAAGGGAAAGAGCACCGCGACCACATGGCCATAATTCAGGCACGATCAGAGGCCCGGTCGCCAACACGTGACAACAGATGAGTGAGCAGTAGACAGTGTGTGAGATGGCGGCGACGTTTGTGTTCTTTTAACATTAATGATGGGTCTACCCAATATGAACACCAAAATGCGCAGTTCGGGAGTCCAACGAAATGATCAATGTTGGACGGCGTTCCTGCTGTCAGTTTCGGAGATACAGTATACGGGTTGTTCAATCCCGGTATTGTTAGCCGCTATTCTTCTCGATGAGAAGATCTCTCGTGGTGGACGCTGACGCCAGGATTTAATCCGTAATGCTTGGTGTGCCCATTGGACTCCAGCGCGTTTCTCTCATACCGCGTTCACGTGTAGAGTGTGAATTTGTCAGTAATATAACAAGGGTCAGAGAACTTCGCACCCTACCGAAATATTAATGGATCGAGAGTGTCTACTTACGCTGCGAGAGACGGTACAAGACTGGCCGAGGATACGTGTTCATCGATAATTCGGTGTTATCCACTCATAACATAGAAAACCGAACAAGGTCGCTATCTCCTTAGTATACAGTCCAGTGGCGTGATGCGCATACCAGTCTCTGTAGAAACCATAAGAGGCCATTTACAGTAAGGGCCGTCGCCCTTTTTGGAAATGGCAAACGGACAACACCGATAAACTACATAGTTCTAAGCCACCGCCACCGCACTCCTCCGAACGACCTTTGGTCAACGTTGAAGACACCGCCAACACGACAAGAAAGAGAGGTGAGCTATTCTGCAGCTTTATTTCGCCTCCTACAGACAATCTCATCGCCATCCAGATCTTACCCTGCAGCAATGGCCCAACGTGTCACCCTCCGCAAGCGCCAGCCCTACAACACCACGTCTTCGCGACGACGCATCGTCAAGACCCCTGGCGGCATCCTCCGCTATCACCACATCAAAAAGCTCCCTACTGCACCCAAGTGTGGTGACTGTGGTTCCAAACTCAGCGGGGTGTGTTTTCTTACCGAGCCAGCAATGATCTTGTACCTGCATTGCTCACGTTCGCAATAGGTTGTTGCCCTCCGCCCGCGTGAGTACGCAACGGTCTCCAAGACGCAAAAGCACGTCAGCCGGGCATATGGTGGTTCACGGTGCGGCGGCTGTGTACGCTCACGGTACGTCATTCTTTTTTCTTATTCCCATCGTCTTTGTTGACGTTTACCCGGTATTTGTGACGGACGGACAGCATCGTTCGCGCGTTCTTGATCGAGGAAGCAAAGGTGGTCAAGCGCGTCATCAAATCACAACAAAAGGCAACGAGCGGTCGCTCGTAATCTGCTCCTTTTACTTCCTGTGGTTATGTGCCTGCCGTCTTGTATGATGTGCTATGAGAATACTTCACCCATGGTCTCATGTAGCGAGCCGTAAGAAGCTATTTTCTTCCTGCCGGTCGTCTCAAGGCTACATCGAGCCGTGTCTGTCCACTTCTGCTCGCTCGTAGAAATTTCACCGCAAAAAGATATCTGAGCGGAACTAAACTTCAATCGAGGGTACCCCTTGTCCCATGGCGGGCATATACTTCCTACGTCTACATCTATTGGATTCCCATGACCGGCGCTGTGAGAACACCAAAAGTCCCATGGGAGCGTCGGCGCATCGAGCTGGTCTGAGCGTCATCGACGCGCCGCTGTGGGGTCTCGCCTAAGTTGTCGTAAGTAGCCCGAAGTTCCAAGCGCTGATGTGTACATACAGGTGGGTCACAATTAAGACTACAAGACAAAATGTGGAACAATGATAAGAGTATGTGGACTAGAGCTACAGGGGCGCGCGTACAATGTGTTTCCTGCTTGCCTCGGAGACATTAAGTACAGTAAATATCGGCACTCCAATGATCAACGAGAAATTCCGAGAACGATGAACCCTACAAAGCTATGTGGGACATAGGAATCTCATTACCATGTAGTAGAGAAACAAAGCGCACCGTTTCAGGGTAGCAGCGCGAGCAGTATCTCGTCCGAGTCGCTGTCGAGGTTAAGTTCCATCACCTTCTGGGCCACGCCAAGTTGCTGGACGTCACTGTCCTCAGGCTCGTCGTCAGAAAACTTGAAGTCGCTGAGTAGCTTTTTCATTCGGTTTAAGGGGTACTTGGCAGATAGCCCTTTGCACCGCCAAATTCCAATATCGCTGGGGAGAATCGTGAAAAACCTGGGATTCCTTGGCACGATGCCTATCTTTAGTTCGTGGATCGTGGAATTTTGATCTACAACCACAGGGAAGGGTTCTCCGAAGGTTGGCTTGTGGTCGCGATCAATGACAAGGCACCAAACATTGATTTCTGCCGTGATGCCTGCTGTGATGGTAGAAGTGGCAGACTCGGATTCCGTACGATAGGAGTCATCAGATGTGTCGTCGTCCGTCTGCATTTTCTCGTATAGTGACAAACAACAAGATCCAAGTCCTTATATACTTCCACATTTTTGGAGCGGAGATCATAATTAAGCAGCGGAGATTCGAATACATACTGTATCCTATTTTGCCGAGCAGTCTCAGCACTCCTTCCACCTCCCATTCCTTTTGGCGTCCCTTCCCTCCTGTTCTACCGGCACACTCTCCATAATTTCTCGCAGAGCGCGCTCTCATGCATCCCGTCCTGCCACTTCTCGCTCAAGCGCAAGAGCTGAGCATACGCAGGCTGCATGTGCAGTGACTTGCGCTTTTCGGTAGGCCGTGATGAGCATGACTACCCTTTGCTGTCCCTTGGGCCGTCTGTACAGGGCCGCAACTCGGGTGGTGATGATCGTCGGAGCAGTTAACAACACCCCGGACGAGCGCAGTCACAACTATCCGTCGTACAATGACTTCCTGGACCATTCTGCAAAAGAACGTCGTGTGGTGGTTCTGCCAGACGCTCATCCAGTCCTCAGGTAGTGACCGCATCATTAGATGCGTTGTGCACGTCATACATGGTCGCAAAAGGTTCATAATTTTGGATCTTGTTGTACACGAACAGCATGCGCTGCGAACTTTTTCTTGCCATGTGTCATGGCTGCAACCCTCGAGACGTCCTGTTATCCGAATATTCGTGCCCATCGCTCTCTCGCGTACCCTCGCGTGTTTTAGTTGTGACCCTGTCGCGGTATTTATTGTGCAACGTCATCTGCCGCGCCCTGCACCCGTTGTTTTGTTATCTCCGTCTGTACTTTTAGATCTTTCGTGTCCGAGAACACATTTCTGTGGGACGTCCTGGACGACATCCGAAAATGACAAAAATCGGTGGTGGTCGCGAGGTGGATAGGTCCATCACATACACATGACGCGACATAAGGGACTGAGTTCAATTGTTTACAGCGGTTACTTTGTCCCTTACTCTATCCCTCCTCCGTCATGAGATTAGGCGCATGGTGAGTACGACCCGTAACAGGAAGCTGCTGCCAGTGGAGGCCTGGTGAAGAAAATATATGCGCCTACTATGCCAACCAGTTACGAGATCTTGCGCAGGGAGAGTATGGCGCGTAACAAGAAGCCGTTGGATGGCCAGATGAAGAAACACGCTGCCGGGAGAGTGCATATCCCGACCAGTTACGAGATTCTGCGCATGGAGGATAGCGCTTAACAAGAAGTTGTTGGAGGGCTTGAAGAAGAAAATTACTGCTGAGGATGCGCGTATGCCACAATCAAAGCAGACAATGACGGTGAGCCCCAAGGACGCACCGGCTAAACTAGAGAAGCGCGTGCAACGCACCCCTCCGACGAAATAGAGGCGTCCCGTCCAATGAAACGCGCGGGGCCAGAAACCCCGCAATCTAGCCCCTGCACCGTGACCGGTTCACGGGAGCTACTGTGCTCCTGCTCCCGGGCCCGCCTCGTGCTCTTCGCGCTGCTCTTACACGGACCACGTGCGCGTCTAAAAGGCTCTAATCTGTCTGCATTGGCGAAGAACAAGTTCACTCCAAGCGCGAGCAACGTGCCAATCAAGTAGACCACTGCCTGCGACGCCCTGCTGCTAGTGTCAGGTAGATATGCCTGCAATTGACAGAGGCACCCAAGAGGGCGCCAGAACTTGTACATTAATACATTATACCTACCACGGGCGGACCCAGTCGAGCCTGTTAGTAGGAAACCAAAAAAAAATGAGTGCGAAGGCGACATAGCGACAGACACGTCGATGGTAAGAATCACCTTTGGGGGCGGCGTAGTTGTATGCTGTGAGAGCCCAGGGTGCCGTCGTGTATCCTGCGCCGCAGTGAACTGGCCTGCCATGGCCATGCCGGGAAAAGCTCACGCGTGAGTCCAGACTGGTCGCGCGGCGATTGGAATCAAGGCCGAGCGAGTGGGCAGAAAGAAGAAGTGGAGCAGAGCACGAGGCTAGCGAGGTCCCTGAGGAAATGACGACTGTAGAAACGGGACAACCGGATGAGGTGGATACCAATACTTATATTATATACACGTGAATTTACAGCGAGGAATAGCTAAGGTGGAAGGAACAATGGCTGAATAGGAAGGCGGGAATGGTGGCGAGAGCTACGGGTACGCGTGGACAGCGTGATTCCCACCTAGACGACGCTTGCGTCGGAGACAGTAAGTACAGTAAATGTCGGCGCAATCAAATTATTGAAGAGACATAGGGGGGTCAGTAAGGGAGATAGAGCAGAGGATCAAACATCGCGTACCGTTTCAGCTCGACTCGGATGAGGGTACCAGCGCAAGCAATATCTCGTCCTCTTCGAGGTCCAGATCTACCACCTTCCGAGCCGCGCCAAGGTGCCAGACGTCCCTTGGCTCCTCGTCCGATTCGGAGAACTCGACCTCGCAGATTGTCCTTCCCGTTTGATGGAAGCAGTCCTTGGCAGATAGCTTAGAGTCTGACTCTGGGCTGTACTTCCAAATTTCGATACAGTTGGCAGTGGTGAATCGATGCAAGTTGGGCGAGTAGTACGGCGTCCCCATGATCTTTATCTTTAGGTCGTGGATCGTGTCATCGTGGCGCACAGTCACAGGGAATGGTTCTCCGAAGGTAGGGTCGTGATCATGATCGATGAAAAGACACCAAAACTTGATATCTGCCATGATGGTGGTCTGGTAGTGGTAGAAAAAGAAGTCATCGTTGCCTCCGCATTTTAGGGACTTTCAAAAATGCCGCAGCGGCCAATTCCGACCGCACCAAAATTCAGTTTGGATCGGCGCTGTGGCAACTCAGCCCCTATCGCTCTTCTCACAGTGAGCTGCAGTGACACGGCACGAAGACGCTCCTGTTGCAGTGTGCACACAAACCTGCGAGCAAGGGCACTGGCAACGGCATCGCACTCCATTAAAGGGGAGTCCGAGAGTGTACTAGTAAATGACAATTCACTACTTTGTAACAAATACAGCGGAATTCTAAATGAGGGGCAGTAGGATCGTGATGAACTGGTAGCGGCCTACAGGCTGTCCTTTATGAAGGGGTTGTTGTCCCATGGGTTTATGTAGGCGTCTAGACCAAAAAGCAAGCATGCAACTCCATCAGAAGATAAAGGCATGATGTAATTGTTCTGTATGCAGAGGGACCTCAAATTCAGAGAATGAGGGAATCAGAGGGATAATATGAAGGGACAAACCAACTGTGTCGTCGTGCATGTGCCTAAGTTAAGTTTAACCATTTGGGAGGGGTGACGACCAAATTGGAGGAGGGTGTTCTCGATGTCACGTTGAAGGCCCCAAGATGGAAGATGGGCATTTACCCAAGTTTTCCAGGCATCAAGGGCATGGCGGGACTTGCTGTTTGATTTGTGGGCACGCAGGATGTAATGGATGCGGTCATAAAAGTTGGAAATTGAGTGAACATGATATGCAAGTTTTTTGATGAGAGTCAGTTGCCATGACCCAAGATTAGTGGTAGCAGACGTTGCGTCATTGTTGAAAGGGGGAAGAATGTTGTTGGTCCTGATCTGCCAGGTGTGGAAAGACCGATGGTGGGTCAGCGGCGAGAACTAAAATGGGGATGGTCAGGCTGGTCAGGTCCAGGCCATTGATGAAGTCTGGCATTGCGAAACAGATGGTGGGATGGGAGGGTGTAGTAGAAGGGACAAGATCGAACGGACCAAAAAAGTGACACACTCGATCAAGTCCACTTCCAACTTCGCTGCAGCAACCATGACACCCAGAGACGTCGCCACTTGCGTCGCCATCGACATCCTCGTGCGCCCGTTCGCCCTCAACTTCCAAGAGCTGATCGTTCTCGTGCTCAACGTCTACACCGGTCTCATATACGCGCCTTTTACATCTGGTTCGAGTCGTTCCCGATCGTTTTCGTCGAGATCTACCATTGGCGCGAGCAGATGCTCGGGTTTGTTCTTCCTTGGCATTTTCGTCGGGGTCTTCATAGTGATACCGCCGTTCTTCGCGTACCTATATTTCGTGCAGGAGCCGAAGTACAACGACAAGGGCGAACTCGAGCCTGAGCCTGAGGCCTGAGGAGCGGATGCCGATCTCGATAGTTGGCGCATTGATCGTCCCCGTCTGTATGCTCTGGTCTGGATGGACATCGCGGACAAGCGTGCACTGGATTGTGTCGATCGTCGGTTCCAGCCTGTTTGGCATGGCGGCGCTACTTCTTTTCGTGAGTGTTTCTCCCAATATCTTCGTTGGTCTTAACTGATCGCCCAACCACTACAGAATGCGGTTTTGAACTACCTCGCCGACGCCCACTTACGCGGCTAGCGTGCTGGCAGGAAGCGACTTTATTCGATCGATGTTTGGCGCCGCTTTCCTGCTCTTCGCCGGCGCTATGTATCGGAACCTCGGTGTTGTATGGGCAAGCACGCTTCTGGCACTTCTCGCATGCGCCTTTATTCCAATTCCGATTCTGCAGCAATTTCTGCTTTACAAGTACGGCGAGCGGGTCCGGATGGCGAACGGGCGCGCCCGCCACGATTACGACTAGTCACGCCCGCTTCTCTTCCTTTTTGGCATTTGTCTATTCTCACCTGGGTTCTTTCACCTCGGAAGCTTTAGAGCACTGTATCATTCTTGGCATCATTATACCGTGCGTCTGTGTCTGAATCTATATTGAATCGTATTACACACTTTATATCGTAGTCCGGTAATTCGCGTCCCGTTGAATCACTTTCTACACAGAGAGGGAAGGAGGGTATAAGGATAGTAGTAGCGTTATCACTTGCAGCAATATAACTCCAGAAGAAATTAGTACTCCAAAAGGAGCAAACCTTGCTCAAAGGGAGAGGATTTAGGCAGTGGGAAATTGATCTGAAATAGTGCTACATGTCTAAGACTATGAGAACAAAACGGTAGACAACAGTCCATGATACCGTGACCGTGAAGAGACTGCTAAAATGGAAACAGAAGCAACGTCGGTGACCGATGACTGGCGCTCAGTCTTCCATCACATGAGGCTTCTTCTGCCCTGATCCTTCCGCCTTGTGCTCTTCACGTTTCTCTGACCCAGACCACCTGCACCTCAAAAGGCTCCAGTCTGTCTACATTAGCGAATAACAAGAGCAAGTTCACTCCGAGTGCGAACAACATGTCGATCATGTAGCCCAGCCAGGTGGATATCATGCTCGTAATTGACTGGATCAACTTTTTAAGCAGGGCACCGGAAGTTGCATATGAATACACGCCAGGCGGTCCTGGTCGGGCCTGTTGGGAACCAAAAATTTTATCAGAGGTGGTGTAGCGACAGACACGTCGCTTGTGGGGATCGTCTTGGAGGCGTAGCTGTATGCTACAAGAGCCTAGAATGCCGTCGTGTACCCTGCACCTAGTGAAACCGGCCTGCCATGGTACGAGCAGGCCACGCCGAGACAAGCCCACGCGAGGGTCCAGACTGGCTGCGCGGCGATTGGAGCCAAGTACAAGCGTGTGGACAGAAAGGAGACATGGAACAGAGCAGGAGGCTAGCGAGGTTCGGGAAAAAACGGCGGGAAAAGTTCTCGAAACAACAGGACGACATGCATTGCATTGGATACGAGCGCTCATACACATAAACATACGGGCAGGCAACAGCTAAGACTACCAGGAATGTGGCAATATTGGCGAGAGCTACAGGCACGAGCATACAGTGTATTTTCCACCTAAACGACGCTTGCACCAGAGACAATGAAGGTTAGCGCAGTAAATGTCAGCATAATCCAATTATCAAAGAGACATTGGAAGCTCAGTACCGTTTCAGCCCGACTCGGATGAGGGTACCAGCGCAAGCAATATCTCGTTGTCTTCGAGCTGAAGTTCCATCATCCTCTGAGCCGCGCCAAGGTGCTGGACGTGACTGCCCTCCTCGTCAGAGAACCTGAGGTCGCTGACTTGCTTGGTCGTTTGGCCGAAGGAGTCCTTGGCAGACAGCTTCAAGCTTTTGCACTTCCAAATTTGGATGCTGTTGGTGAAGACGATCTAGTCGGGCGAGTGCGGTGCCTCCCAGATCTTTATCTTTAGTTCGTGGATCGTGTCATCCTGACGTACGGGCACAGGGAAAGGGTTCTCCAAAGATAGGGTTGTAGTGGTCGTCAATAACGAGGCACCAAACTTGAATGTCTGCATCTGCCATGGTAGTGGTGGTGGTAAGAGTTCGATAAAGAGGTCCGGATCGTTCTAGATGACATAAGGGCGCTTTCCGGGTCACTGCGTCACTCCTGGGCCTTCGAACGCCAGCTTGAGTTTGAATCGGCGGTGCCGCGGCGGCAACCCCAGCCCCTATTACGCTTCTCAAAATCCATTCCCCCTCTGTACAATTTCGGGATAAATGTCGACCCGTTTTTTGGGAAGCATTCTAGTGCATGGAAAGCTGCCTGCAACTTGGCCTGCAGTGACACGATGCATAAGATGATAAGATGTTTCTGTCGTGTTGTGAAGTATCGACGATAATGGAGGTAGCGGCTGGCCTTGCGACACCTATCTGGTCATGTTAGACGATGTTTTCTTGACTTTATACCCGACGAAGGAAAGCGAAGCAATGATTACCCTCGTGTAATTCTCAACCTCCTGCTATGAAATTCATCCAGTCTGCCGGTGTCGGTGTCGGTCCGGTCTACATGACAAAGCGATTCTTTATTTCCTAATTCCTATACTCAGAATGACCGCGGCACTTCAGCAAGAAGGTGGGCCTCAACCCAGCGAGCCAGGACAGCAGCATCGCACGCTCCACTCCTTCCATGAGGCTTACAGTCCATCCGCCCATGGCACACAGTGTGCCTGTGAAAAAACCCCAATTTCGCCTGGCTCAGGCCTTCTCCCTGGCATCGTACATGGATGCACCACCCTCCGGGTTACGAATATGCACTACTCCGACCAAGGGGGATGCCAGGGTACCATTAACGAGTGAACGCGAGAACACTAGCAAGGCGGGGTGTCTACGTCTGGGACAAGACAGTGGTCCAGTATCCTCGCTTTTCGTATGTCGAGCAGTAGTTCAGCTCGTGGGGGTCTGTCTGTGCTAACTAACGTGACTTAGTGCATCCAAGATGTTGGGGCGCATCAAACCACATTAGTTCCCAGGGCCAGTGGCGTCCTAACTGGCTCAGGCCTGCGTCTAGATGGGTTGTTATGGTAGAGACGAAGACTGTGCACACAGAGATGGAACGTGGTACAAGAAATTGTAACAAGTTGGGTTACTTAACATTGATGCCAACTCTTATTTCTGGAGAGGCGGCCTGGTCCTGATATCAACATCTGCATAGGTCCCGAGCAGGTATAGCCGTGTGCTTTCACTTTACACTTGCGTCACCTGACTCCGTAATGTGCTGAACACTGCATAACAGCCTTACCTGTCCGGCCCGAATGAGAGTGCCAATGGTCGGTGTTAGCTAAAGGGACAGGGCCTTGCTTAGTGTACAAACGTTGTGCAACTCCGAAATGGCTGACATAGATGGACGGATGAATGCGTGGTGGAAAAAGATTCTAGAATGAGATAGAATGAGATGTCGCCGAGAGTCAGGGGGGAACAAGGCACCCTCTGTAATGGTTGTTTGAAGGTGGGTCAGCATGCCGGAAGACGCTGCAAGTGCTCAGTAAGCAGAGTCCCTGCAAGTGGATCGTACGGAAGATATTCGACAAAAAAGGAAATACGTCCAGTCCCTTGCTAACGCGCCCCACACGTAACGAATCCACATCTACACATAACTTCTCATCAAACGTTGAAAGATCTCACTATTTAACCACCAGAGATGGGCCTACAATTTATCCTCATTCCCTCCCACCAAACAATCTCCTCTCCACACATCTCATTTCTTTCTAGATCTGTCTCTAGATGTTCGCAACAGCATTTCACGATACCTTCTTTGCTTATACCCTCCGCCTGGCGTTCGGGTCCCGATTTTTTCCTCACCCAGATGAGAGAGAGCTTCCGGTAGCCTGGCAAACCAAGCATGCGACTCAGACGTCGCCCCGTGATTCCGTCCAGCTCACCCTCAATGACATCCCCAATCCTGATGTCAGGTCAATAGCTTCGGAGGCGACCGTGATTGCAAATACCCCAGTCAAAGAAGATCCAGAAAGGGTCGGGATACACTGCTAGTAGGTTGGTATGGGCCCACGGATCCGGATGTGAGTATCGGCTCGTTCTTTTTGCAATTGTATCGTGTCTCATATAGCACCAGAATCCACAGAACTGGTCGAGTTGGAAGAAGGCATGGGTCATGTTCCAGACATGCCTTCTGACTTTTGCCGTGTACCTTGGATCTGCCATCTACACCGCTGGCCTACCAGGTGTCACCTCAGAGTTCCATGTCAGCAACGTTGCCGCGCTTGTCGGACTGACGGTCTTCGTGGCTGGTTATGGGCTTGGTCAGTGTAACAGTTATCGGACTTCCGTACATATCTTCTGACTGGAATTAATGCAGGTCCGATGGTCTGGGCTCCTTTGAGCGAAGTCCCGCAAATCGGTCGCCTGCCTATTTACATTTTCACTCTCGCCATGTTCGTCGTGTTACAAGTGCCTACGGCTCTTGCTACCAATTATGGTATGCTCATGGCCTTCCGATTTTTGACGGGTTTCTTCGGCTCGCCGATCCTTGCGACGGGAGGTGCGACTATTGCCGATATATATGCTCCGAGGAAGCGTGCCTACGCAATGACGATTTGGGGCCTTTTCGCTACCTGCGCACCGAGTCTCGGTCCGTTGGTCGGTGGATTCGCAGCCCACGTCGAAGGCTGGCGTTGGACGATCTGGGAGATCCTGTGGCTCTCTGGTCCCGCCCTCGTCCTGCTATTCTTCTTCTTCCCCGAGACTTCCGCATCCAACATCCTCTACCGCCGAGCCAAGCGCCTTCGTAAGGTGACCGGAAACCCCTCGATCAAGTCGGCTTCCGAGATCGCCGCGGCAGCCATGACTCCCCGAGATGTTGCCGTCGACATCCTTGTGCGCCCGTTCGCCCTCAACTTCCAAGAGCCGATCGTCCTCGTCCTCAACATCTACATCGGTCTCATATATGCGCTTCTTTACATCTGGTTCGAGTCCTTCCCGATCGTTTTCGTCGGGATCTACCATTGGCGCGAACAAATGCTCGGGTTGTCGTTCCTCGGGATTTTCGTCGGGGTCTTCATAGTGATACCGCCGTTCTTCGCGTACCTATATTTCGTGCAGGAGCCGAAGTACAACGAGAAGGGAGAACTCAAGCCTGAGGAGCGGATGCCGATCGCGATAGTTGGCGCGTTGATCGTCCCCGTCTGTATGCTCTGGTTTGGATGGACATCGCGGGCAAGCGTGCACTGGATTGTGCCGATCATCGGTTCCAGCCTATTCGGTATGGCGGCGCTACTTCTTTTCGTGAGTGCCGTTCTTCTCTCAATATTTTCGCAGCGTTAACTGACACCCACCACAGAACGCGGTTTTGAATTACCTCGCTGACGCTTACCCCACCTACGCGGCTAGCGTGCTTGCAGGAAACGACTTTATTCGATCCATGTTTGGCGCTGCGTTCCCTCTCTTCGCCGGCGCCATGTATCGCAACCTCGGTGTCGGATGGGCGAGCACGCTCCTGGCACTTCTCGCATGCGCATTCATTCCAATTCCGATTCTGCTTTACAAGTACGGCGAGCGGGTACGAATGGCGAGCAGGCGTGCCCGCCACGACTACGATTAGACATGCCAATGCCCGCACACTTGGTTCATCGTCATGAAAGGTGTCTTCTCTTCCTTTTTGACAATGTTCATTCTCGCCTTTGTTTCACCCCAAACTCTTTAGAGCACTGTATCATTATACCCGCATCTGGGTCTGGATCTACATTGTATCGTATCACACATTCCATCATCCTTAGATCGATTACCTCACATGACCTGCATTAATTCTTTCTACTTTATATCGTAGTCCGGTAATTCGTCCCGTTAATTCACTTTCTACAGAGGGAGAGGAAGGGTAAAAGGACAGTAGTAGCGCTACCACTTGCACCAATATTACTCCAAGTGAACTCACCCCAAAAGAAACAAACCTTGCGTACAGTGAGAGGATTCAGGCAACGGGAAGTTGATCTGAAATAGCGCTTACGATACAAGAACCAAAGGTGGGGAAGAGGCCAAATAGTACGGCAATTAAGAGGAGTTTGCAAACCACAGCTACAAGAGCACGTTCACAATGACGCTCGGAACTGGCCATACGGAGATTGGGGCCAGGGCACCAAAGTGAGTGGACAGAGAAGAGACGTGGAGCCGAGCACGAGGCTGGCGAGGTTCCTAGGGGGAAAAGAAGCAGAACGCGGGAGAAGTTCCCAAGACAACAGGACAAGGTCCATTGCAGTGGATACTAGCGCTTATACACGTGCACATACAGGCAGGCAACAGCTGAGACTACAAGAAAATACTAGGAAGGCGGCAATGCAGGCGAGAGCTACAGGGACGGGCATACAGTACGTTTCCCACCCAGTGGCGGCCTAGAAGCGCTTGCACTGGAGACACTGAAAGTACAGGCCGGCACGGTAAATGTCAGCGCAATCTAATTATCAAAGAGACATAGGATCCTAAGTAAGGGACGCGGGGCAGAGATCAAACATCGCGTACCGTTTCATCCTGATCCGGGTACCCGTGCAAGCAATATCTCGCTGTCTTCGAGTTGAAGTTCCATTATCTTCTGAGCCGCGCCAAGATGCTGGACGTGACTGTCCTCCTCGTCGGAGAACCTGAGATTGCTGACTTGCTTTCTCGTTTGACTGAAGGGGTCCTTGGCAGACAGCTTCAAGCTTTTGCACTTCCAAATTTGAAGACTGTTGGTAACGACGAGTCGGCGCAAGTTGGGCGAGTGTTCCACCCCCATAATCTTTATCCTTAGGTCGTGGATTGTGTCATCGCGAAGCACAGTCACAGGGAATGGTTCTCCGAAGGTAAGGTGATGGTCGTGATCAATGACAAGGCACCAAATTTTGATATCTGCCATGATGGTGGACTAGTAGTGGTAGACAAAGAAGTCATCGTTGCCAGCCACGCTGTCATCAAAAATGCCGCAGCGGTCCGCAGTGGTCCGATGTGCCAGCCAGTTTGAATCGGCTTTTTTTTGTTGTTGTTGGTTTGTTGTTGGGCACTGGCTTGGACCAAGACTCTCCAAGACTGACTAACATATATTATATAATAAATTTGTGCTTATGTCATCGCTAAACACGTGCTCAACTTGTCAAAGAGTGGCAGCGCTCTGCAGCAATGTTCAGCCAGCGCCACTGTGCTTCCACTGCGTGCAAAGGAGAGTTTTTAGACCAATAAAACCCATAGAAAACCCTATGGAGTGTTAACCACTTATCGAGGGTTTTTTTTTTCGAAAAACTTTGAAAATAAATGTTAAAGTTTTATTTTGGGTGGCACAACATGAAAAAAAACTCTATAAAATGACTTAAAGTTTTATTTGGGCCAGCATGTGTCACCCGAAAAAGAGTCAAACTCTTCTCGCCAAGGTTTTCTTCGTGAGAAAGAGTTTGATAATTGTCAAACACTTTCGCGGATCACATGATACGACCCGAACAAAAAACTTATACTATTTTTTGCACTCATCTGGCTAGGGAAATAATGACATAAACATTTCCTTAGCTGTCTATCAAAAGTGTCAAACTCTTTTGACTAGCCACATGTGGCTACCATTCACATGACCCACCAATCCCAGTCATCGGGCCCGGCCCGCTGTATCTAGACACCTTTTTCAGTATTATTGCATGCGAGCATTATGTGATAATCACAGCCGTCACGCTGTTACCGTTATCTCACGGCCCGGCGTTCCGGCGCACTGTCCGAAGTTGGAAACGCGGGAGTGTCCGAGTCTTTGATCATCAAACACTCTGAATGTCCCACTGTCGGACGCTCAACGGCTGGATTGTCCCGCTGTCGGACACTCGGACACTCGGAATTTTTGAGTGTCCGACGTGGGACATGCCGAAACATCGTCCGAGCGTCCCACACTCGGTTCGACGACCGTTCATTGCGCTTGAGCGCATTATCGTAGTATTAGTGAAAAAAAAAGTGCCGTCGCTGAGGAAGACGAAGCGAATTGTCGGCCTGTGCATGGAGCGACGTACAACGTTGGAAAGGCGCGTGGCACATACGTTACCGAGCGCGCGCATATTTTCGACACACCTAACATCGTCCTACATCACCACTACTCATTAAATGCGATACAATGTATTGTCATTCGCCCTTCTACTACTTTCCTGGTGGCTGGTGCGTTCCCTTCACTCGTTCGAATCTTTTCATCGCTAATTTCTGTAAAAAAAAAAAAAAAAAAAAGCTCGCCAACGTTAATAACGTCAACTTCAGCGACACTACCGGCCACATCACCTTCAAGCACGCCTGGTTCGACGCTACAAACCGGCGTGTAGCCAAGCTGCAATTCGCCTTCTCTTTCGGGACGCACGCCGACGACGGACAAGCTGCAGGAGCCGACGCGAATTGACGGAAGATGATGGAGGGTAGGCTGGGTGGTTTTAGGATCATGGTATCGTTGTCGTCTGTGCAGTGAGCGTGTCGTCTCATTCATACTATCGGTGTCCGTCCCCGTGCGGTTGCTGTCCTCATGCACACCCTTTCCCTTATCCACTGTTTTTTGAAACTTTAATGAAGACCTCGCGGTGGACGTCCTGACAGTGATCTTACGGGCCTACCTTGCTGAGACATCGATGGACCATCTCGCTGGCGCGCTCAAGAAGGGCGGGATCAAGGACCGCACGGATTCTGTACTCGATGCACACTTCCACTCGCAAGTCGTGGTACGTTTCCTCTGTTCATTCGGGTCCTTTCGCCGCTGATTCCTAGAAAAAGTTCGTCAACATCAATTTCGGCGACACTGCTGAGTACATTACCTTCGGACACGCCTGGTTCGATGCCACCTACGATTCATGTTCTTCGGGGCGCACGCCGACGAAGGACAGGCCGCGGGAGTCGATACGACTTGACAGAAGATGACGGGGGTGGGGTCAGCCTAAGTTCGCCGCCGTCGACCCAACGGTATGCTACCGCCCTCACACAGTTCGACCTCTTCGCGTAGTATATTCAGACCCCCCCCGGGGTGCTTAGCCCCATTGCACAGAGAGACAGAAAACAAACAAAAAAACTATTCAACGGACTCTGTGATTTTGTCGTACCCAAGCTGGCAGTCATTGGTCCCTCGCCGAGAACTAAGAGTAACTAAGAGTGTTGGCCATGAATTGAAAGCGACTAGGGAACTCACCTCGACGTCTCCACGGCCAGGAAGTGCATCAATCCATAGCCTCCAGCCTTCAGACAGTAGCTTGACCGGGATGATAGCCTGAGAGGTCAGTATGTGTTGGTCCGACATTGAAAAGTGAGTCGACGGTTGCTCGTGAGGGGTGGCCTTGCGCGACCTGTTTCTGTCGAAGTTAGATAGAAACATAAATCGCTGCATTCATTTCTAAAATAAAAATTTAAAAACCCATTGAGGAGAAGCCGGAATGGTGCACAGACCAGTCGGGACATCTTCCTTGTCAGCGTTACTGGGAGATGGCAGATAGGGAGGAGATATGAAGCAACGCACCATAGCCTCCCGCGTAGGATATTGCATCGGAATGGCTTCACATACCTACAATACACTCCACATTAGCTTTTCCTTGTTCCCTGGAATGGGAGTGAAAAAACGCACGAAATAACACCCGACATATACGCCTCCTCAGGTAGCCCATCTTCGGTAGGGGTAATCGGTTAAAGGCTCACCACTCCCGCCCTGCCCCGTCTTCCTCTTGCCCAACCCGACAGAATCAAAATTGGGGTTGACCGCCTCATAGAAACGGCGAGTACCGACGGTTGCCCCAATGGGCAGCAGGACCAGCCAAACTGAACTACGACCCAGCAACGCTCGCGCAGGTGCCAAAGGCATCCAAGCGCGGCTCACCCCTCCGCAATAGGAGGGGATGGCCTATGGTCATCAGAGGGCGACGGCGGAGGGGAAGGTACGAAATATCCCTCCATATCCTCCGTCCTTCAGACAGTAACTTGACAGTCGAGTTAGTGTGTGTTGGCCCGACATGGAAAAGAGATGACCTAGGCGTTGCCAGGTTGCCCGCAGGGGGGGCGTCGCTGAGAAAAAACTAGAGAAAGAGCGGTGTAAGCAGTAGAGATGCAACAATCTCCAGAGGGATCCGAAGGTGTCGGTCGAGGAGCGGCCATATCGGAACCAACGCCTAGTGGAAGGGGAGGAACAGCGAACCCTCCCACAGAGTCAACCAGACAGTGAGTCGACGATTGCTCGTGAGGGGCTGCCTGCGGATAGAGTGAGCCATTGGCGAGCTTGGACAGGAGGGATCCGAAGGTGTTGAGGTGTGACAAACGGCGAGTCGAAGGGGAGGATCAAGCAAATCCCCCTACAGAGTCAACCAGACAGTGAGTCGATGGTTGCTCGTGAGAGGCGGCCTGCGGATAGAACGTGTGACCATGTCGAAGAGTTTGAATTGAAGAATGCGGATAGTTGAATGCATATGGAAAAAAAGGCGAGTGGGAACTGAAGGATCGTTTGATTGTCCGACGCGGGACATACCGAACGCTTACCGACGGTCCGAGACCATATCATGATGATACTGTCCTGTAGTACTTCTAAATCTTATCGAGCGCCCTTTTCCCCTGTGACACTACACAGTGCATCATTGTATGTATTCAGCGTACTAAAATATACATGTCCCCTCAAATTCCATCGACCATCGGCCTGCGAAAACGGAACATATACGAGCGCCATTATATAGATTCAATCCTAAAAAAAGTCAGCTTTGTCCGTCTGGTATGACGTGGGTGGTACCCTGTCCAAAGGCAGCGCGTGGAAGCATGGTATTCCAAAAGCCTGTCCGTCATATGGGGTACGGGCAAAGTGTGCGATGACTTCTTGCGCTGCTACCACTTCTATTTCGTCCTCAAGCTCAGGGTGGTAGAGGCGACCACCAACCAAGGGGTATCGGCGATATGGGTCTCGTTGGGCCTCTTGCGCCGAAAACTCCTTGAACCTCTGCACAACGAAGTAAGCCTCGGATGATGGCCTGAAGGGAACAGTGAATATCTGTTTGATTTTTCCCGCGTGCCAATCGCCGGAAATCCGGTCAACAATAACCACATGACTATCCCTGATGGAGAAAGATGATGGGCTGAAGATGGCCCCGCGGTGGCTAAATTTGTCGTATTGCTTAGCTTTCCCAGGTGTTGTCGTACTCTCGTAAAATGCCTTCCCGGTGCGAACAAAGAGCTCGGTCAGGTACCTGAGGACTTCCTGCTCGAGCCAGCATTCCTCCCCTTGCAAGGTGTCCCACTGTGCGTCCGCACCCGTCAAGTCTTCGAAGACGGTTCCCTTCACAGTGGGGTTGAGATAATCTCCAAGTCGGTCTGCCAGGGGTTGTAGGCGGTGTCCCAGTTGTTCGAACGAGGAAATAAGACCTCGAAGCCTTTGGATCATGCACATTCGCTCAAATAATGTCTTTTCGAGTTCACCTGTCATAGTTTATGAGCATTCGCTATATTTTGCCGCCATGCTGCGAAAACAACGAACCAAACCTTCCATTCGATTCTATGTTCTGAAGCATATGATTATATCGCTCGAACACCCAGCAGCGCCACGCTGTTGTCGGGCCGAAGTGACATAGGAGCTCTGTCAGATGGATAGAGATGTGGTGATATGGGATAAGCTGATGCGCTGGGAAGAGCTCGTGGAGTCCGCGTAGGTACCTCAGCATAAGATCGCGAAACTCTTCGGAACGGGCAACAGTAATACGCCTTCCTGCAGCGATCTTGGTCGCCGCAATAAGTTCACAGAAGTTCTTGAGGAGTTGGTTCTCGCGGCTATCGGGAGGTAGACGACCCCATAGACGACCCAATGTCACGACGAGGTGCACGGTGCAGAACACTCGCCATCCGTCAGCAGATATTTTCCCTTGGCCTTTGTCACCAATCCGTGGTGGTGCAGGGGTGCACCAAGAAGGCAATGTAGTTTTCTCCATGTCGTCCCAGATTTCTTGGAGCCTTGATCTTCCGAGAATGCGAGTCTTGGCACGGTTTGCATTTGCTCGCTTTGCATGTGAAAGGCGCAGCGGGTCTGGGATTGTGAGGTCGTGAGACTCGTTTGTGATCCCTTCGTCGGATCTCTATCATAGTATGTTAGTTGACAGGCTCACATACAGATGGCAGCGTACGCACCACTTTCTCCAGAGCTTCTATTAACTTACTTTTCTTGTACTTCCGAATTGTCTTCATCTTGGACAGGTTCCAAGTCCTTTGCTCGTCCACGTTCATTTGGTCGTACTCAGCTGGCCTGTTCTGGACTTTAAGAAAGTACAAGTGAGCGAGAGCTGCGGATGAGAGCTCTAAGAAGTCGTCGGTGGCATTCGCGAAGTGGTAATATTCCATGGCGGTGTGTGCTTCAGAAACGGTAATCGATGTACTATCGCGGTCGGTGTCGGGGTTGGCAAGAACGGTGTCGATGTTCTGCTGCTCCTCGGTTGTCATTGGACGGATTAGATTCTCGCCGGAATCAAACCACCCGTTATCGCGGCGCTGTACGTCATAGAGTCAATATAATGAGTGGCCGAACGCGAATTAAGAGCGGTACATGTTGAGTCAAAATTCTCATCAGTGGCTCGTACTTTTTGCCCTTCACCGAAAGACCTTGGCCCCTGGCCAGATAGCGGAGTGTCCCTGCCTTGAAATTTTGTAAGCTCTCCAATGTTCCCGTTCGCAAGCAGAGGAAAGCTCGTTGGTAATCAAGCGACGTCCTTATTTCCCAAGGCAAGGGATCGGATGATGTACCATCGCCGTCTTCAATTTCGACGTCCATACCCCACATTTCCTGGCAATGGCGTGAAAGAATCCGTAGGAATAATGCGTGCATGGGATCGATGCAGAGACTCCGAATAGGATCGAGATACGGGAGTCTGAGAAACTCTGAGTAGCGTACCCCGTGCTTTTTGGTGACATCGGCACGCTCTGTCTCCGACAGAGCATCGCGCCACTGGATGGCAAGTCTTCGGTGCTCTTCACAGGTGCGAGGCTCCCAGCTACCGAAATAGAGGTCGTTGATGTTTTGGAGTTGTAACTTGCAGTATGAGCAGAAATTGGCCGATTGCGGCCCAGTGAACCCTAGTGCCTGTCGGGCAGCCGGAAGGTCGCAGATAATCAGCGCAAGCGCGCTCCGAGTCTTTCTCCCATTGGGGTACTTGTACGTACGTGTATATCGTACCCCGTTGACGTATGATTCCAAAAGATCGTCGACAAGAGGTTCTAAGAAATGATTTATCTCGTCCATAGATGGTTCATGTGGACCGGGAATTATACCGGCCAAGAACATATTTTCGGGCTTGAAGCGCATCGCCGGTGGAAGATTCAAACATACCATGTATAATCCCATGACGGTGGCAGATCGCCCAGCTTGCTTGAGCTGGAAAGGATTGAAGCCGTCCATGTTGAAGCTAAATAGGTATCGCCCCTCGTTATCGGCACGCTTGCAGATGAAAGGGTGGCCATCAGCGCCAGGGATTTCGTACAATCCTGGCGCGTCCCAGATATCCTCCATGACACCACCAGATAGCGGAGAGGTGTCGCGGTCCATCATGTCCTCCATCCCGGGACGGCATAACATCTGGCCCAGCCAATCGTTGAACGCGTGGTAAAAGTAGCGACGGACAGGGATATGGTATTGACGACCGCGAATAATACGTGTTTTTCGGAGGCGCCGACCGCAGATTCGTTGAGTAAATGGATGTTTTGACGAGCACATTTCGGGGTATGAGTCGGGTCCGTCGTCAGGATAACAAGTCGAGCACTTTGGACAGCAGACAAAGACTTTATAAGAGGGTTGCAAAGCGAGCCTGCGGATGACGGTGCGGGCATCCGAAGGCACAGATTTTGCGAGGTATTTACCCTGGCCGTCGGTCGCGCGAAAGTCTTCTACCATAAGGTTGATGAGGAACTGGATAGTAAACAATAGCTGGCCGCAGTCTCTCAGTGATAGGCCAGAGACTATGTGCATCACAGCCACCAGAATGTATGCCACAACAACAACGGGTTGGACGTCGGAAGAAAATAGTGTCATTGCGAAGTGGGGTGCTGGAGACCGTAATAAGTAAATCGCGGACCCGTCTGAGATCGAGCTAGCACACTCACATGTGTCTATGACCTGCGTTGACGTCGAACCAAAGTCGTTGACAGTCAGGCCAGGGTCAGACGGCATGGGCACACTGCGGTCCTTCTGGGACGCCATCTGCCATGCGCGAAGCTGCAAATCGTCCAGCTTGATCCATTCATTCTGAATGTCATGGAGTAACTGGTCTCTTATAGACCTACAGCGTTCAAACGTGCCGCAGTCTAGATTTTGGCAATCGATGAGCATCTTTTTTATCCACTCGCGATATTCTAGGAACTGGGTGTTCGCTTTCGCGAGTCTCTGTAGTGGGGGAGGGGGGGGTAGGTCGTCTTCCTTAGATGGTTCCCAGAAGACGAGACCCTCGATGCGAATGTCATGGAGTAATCCTGACCGAAAGACGGACAGGCAATCTTCTAACGAGCGGGCGAGTTCGTCCTCTTGAGAAGCCCATGCCTGGGTTCCGACTGGCTCGCCAGCGCAATGAGTAGTTTGCGGTAAAGTTGTTGTATCCGGAGGCGCATTTCCCCCAGTCTGACGCCTATCTGGAGATCCAGCCTCTCGCTGGTGTCCATACGCTTGAGACACGGCTCGCCTTTACAATGCTGCTGACGTACCATATATTTGAGACGCTTTTCACCCCTACGGTGCTCCCAATATTCTTGTATTCCAAGCCTCTTTCCTCGAATCTGATTGCCCCTCTCATCTGTGGTTTCCTTCTTATCACAGCCATAACCGACGCACGTACAGACAGGTTGACGCGCGGACATGACCAACCGGGGTTGAAGCGAGACAGGAAAGTGGACTGATAATGAAATTAGCGACTATAGACGACACGCGGCAACCATAAGGCCGGGGAAGAGCCAGGTACTAAGGAAAACGAGGTCTACGGTGAGGCAAACGCAAGCGACAACACCGCAGTTGGTGAGTCAAGGAACCAATCTGCGCCCTGGCAGCTCGGACCTCTGCTCGAGGTTCTGCCGAATTTTCCCCTCCAGTAACTCCGCCTTCCTTTTGATCGAGTCTATACAGTCTAGAGTAGGTTCTAATTAATAGCGCATCAGATAGGGATCACAGCTAGCGCTTGGTAGTGTTACGCACGATAATCTTTCTTGAGTCCTGTTTCCCGCCCTGCTTTCAAAAGCTGACTTCTCATCTGGCATAAGCCCTGCTCCAATTGACGACTTATTGCCCTAATCGAATTACGCAACGCTATCTTTGAGTTATAATAAGTGTTGGAACGTTTTTCGAAGGGATATTAAATCATACCTCATGTTCTTTCAACGCGGATCCAAGATCCTTAATATCGTCTGCCCTGCGAACAGCGGATTTGGTTGTCGCTTCGAGATCGTTGTGATACCCCTCATGTCTCTTTTCTAACTGGTCGAAGAGGTCATCTGTTTCCTGGCAGAGGTCATCTATTTCCTGCGTCATGGAGACAGTCAAGCGCGATTGTCACAACTGTCACGTCCGAGTCCGAGTCCACTCCCAAACGAAGATGAGCACGCGCATCCTGCCTGGATTTAGACCACCTACTGTAAGATGTACACGAGAACGAAAAAAGAAAAAAGAAACAAATATAAATTCAAAACGTGATACTGTCGATATCCCTCCTCGAAACCATCTGCTCGAACGCATTCCGCCAGCTCCCCTTTTGGTCATCTATGTCCCAGTGAACCAGACGACACTGGTCCTGACGCGCTCCAGTTATAACTCTGACGTGGCAAAGGCTTGGAGGCGGGAAAATGAGCCACTGTCGAATCCGCATATCTTCCATCCCCTTCGTTTCTCCGAGGGACTTCCAAGACCGAAATCGAAATTCCTTGAGGTACGGGAGCGACCGCAAGCCGTCTTCCCAGGTGTCCGCTTCGTCCCGTAGCATTTGTACGCATGCGTTCTAGAATAAGCTTCAATGCATGACCCGTGTCGTAACAGGGAAGACGTACCTCGTCTGAGAACTTACTTTCCGTTAGTTTTAGGCTGACGAGGACTGGAGCCGCTGCGGAGATATGGTGAAGAAGTCGCGCTGACGTGTGGTCAAAGTCTGCGTGCAGAGTCGTCAATACACATGTCCCAATGATTCCGGAATTGAAGGCCTTGAAGATGGGGAAGCGGGAGTGTCCGACGCCATCGTACGTAGTGGCAAGCCATGTAATCGGGTTGCCAGAGGTCAACGCGCTCACGCAACTGGGTGGACAGATGAGGGACTGGAGAGATGGCAGTTGACAGACCAACAGGGGACAGCGTTGACTGTTGCCACAAGGGCCTAGGGAAAGGCTTTCGAGAAGTGGATGAAGGAGGAGAAACGGTGCCACGGTGGCATGGGGAATGTTAACCTTGAGGTTGATGAGGTTTTCAAAGACAGTAACCCTAGGGAAGACGTGGAAACGTCTGAATGGCAACTGGAGGATGAGGGTGGTGATGTTAGGCGTGCGGTCAAGGACGGCTCGGATGGCCCTGAACGTTACTCCGTCGGCCACCCGCTGATCAAATTCAAGGACGTCGATGTTCGTGGCGACCTCGTTGCGATACGTTACCGCACGAAGGAGTCCCTCCACCTCAGATGTAGACGTCCGGCGGACTATGCTCTATTCATAGACGTCAAGTATGTCAGTGGCACAGTCATTTTGCCACTTACTTGGATAGGATAGCTCAAAAGAAAAACATCCTAATACGAATGAGAAGGATATAATTGTGATATTGAGGAAAGCTTACCTCGGTGTGACCCTGTAAGACCATAGTGTATCGTCGAGGATAGAGGTGGTTCGTCCGTCAAAGGGCCTGCTTTGTTCAAAGGAATTTATAGGCGGGGTTAGTATTACCACGTGGAACACGTGGAACACGTGGATGTAGCGTGCAATAAGAGAATACGCACATATCTGTATCAACCAGCCAGACTTCAAGGGTAGTGGGTAAGGCTCGCCACTCCCGCCCTGCCTCGTCTTCCTCTTGCCCAACCTGACACCCCCAGTGGTATCAAAATTGGGGTTGACCGCCTCACAGAAACGGCGAGTACCGACGGTTGCCCGCAATGGGCAGCAGGACCGGCCAAACTGACTCACGACCCAGCAAACGCTCGCGCAGGTGCTAAAACATCCAAGCGCGGCTCACCCCACTGCAACGACGGTAGGAGGGGATGGCCTATGGTCATCAGAAGGCGACAGCGGAGGAGAAGGCATGGAGCAACACTCCATACCCTCCGTCCTTCAGACGGTAACCTGACGTTATTGATAACCTGAGAAGTTGGTGTGTATTGGCCCGACATTGAAAAGAGATGGTGTCGCCCACCTAGACGTTGCCAGGCTGCCCGTCAGGGGCGGCGTCGCTGAGAAAAAACTGGAGAAAGAGGAGTGTAAGCAGTAGAGACACAGCAAGCTCCAGAGGGATCTGAAGGTGTCGAGGAGCGGCCATATCGGAACCAACGCCTAGTGGAAGGGGAAGAACAGCGAACCCTCCCACAGAGTCAACCAGACAGTGAGTCGACGGTTGCTCGTGAGGGGCAGCCTACGGATAGAGTGAGCCATTGGCAAGCTTGGACAGGAGGGATCGCCGAGTCGAAGAGGAGGAGCGGGAGGAGCAAGTGAACCCTCCCACAGAGTCAACCAGACAGTGAGTCGGCGGTTGCTCGTGAGGAGCAGCCTACGGATAGAGTGAGCCATTGGCGAGCTTGGACAGGAGGGATCCGAAGGTGTTGAGGAGCACAAACGCCGTGTCGAAGAGGAGGGGTGTGAGAATCTCCAGAGGGATCCGAAGGTGTTGAGGAGCGGCCATATCGGAACCAACGCCAAATCGAAGAGGAGCAGCGAACCCTCCCACAGAGTCAACCGGACAGTGAGTCGATGGTTGCTCGTGAGAGGCGGCCTGCGGATTGAGGGCGTGACCATGTGTCGAATAGTTTAAAGAGTGCGGATTGTTGAACGTGTGGGGGAAAAAAAGGAGACAGAGAAGCGACGGGGGGTAGGACGTTGGGAAGAGTCAGGAAAAGCCATCATTTGCGTGGACACAACCGTCTAACTTATTTTCAGCAGTTTATTACCACCGGGCCGACTTCCTGTGTGATGTAATACTATTCCGGATCCAGATGGGACCACTGAGTCAGACGGTCACGCTTAGTCAGGGTCCCATTTGGAAGATTGGAAGATTTGAAACTCCACTCGACCGAAGAGGTAAGACCACTCACGTGCACCCTCCCTCCACTTTCGGAAAGTAGTCCGCCACTAAATTGAACCCCGACACGGCGTCCTAACTTTGCAATGCAACAGGATTTTAACAAAAAAAAAGTTCAAGTGCATTAAAAAGTAGTACTGGACACTGTGTATTTAATTTGGTGGGGATTGAGCCAGAGGTAGGTGGGAAAATCGATGTGTTTGACTCAGTGGTCCCGTCCGAATGAGTGATCTGGAATAAGTGAGGCTGTAGCTGTAACGAATCCTTACGCGAATTTTACAATTTTCAAATGCGATGCGAACTCATAGGTACTGTTCGTTTGACTTCCGCAATCGTATCCGTATTACAGTATACGTAGTACGCGCGAACCGATCGCGAAGGGCCGAGCAGTGGCCATGTCACGCGTCTGAGAACAAGGACTCATATATATACACCAATACTAATGCTATTAGTTACCAAACAGGTTAAGGCTTGAGATACTCGACGGAGAGAGGAAGCGTGAAGCGTGCATTACCAAAGCTTTTAGCGTGATCGGCGCAAGAATGAGCAGCGAGGGTGGGAGGACAAAGTAGGGGCGATGGATAGTAGCCCAAGCGTGTGACGAATGAGTGAATGAAGAACGCGAGCAAACGGATGGTGAACTTATGAAAGTCCGACCCTGAGAGATTGTCGATTTCCATCGTTCTCACCTTTGAGAAGCCGCCCCAATCCCACTGCTCAAAGCCATCCCAATCAACTACGAGGTCGCGTACCGCCTGGACCCAACTTCTCCACACCTTCTTGTTGCGAAAAAATTTGGGGTCGACACTGCACCCCCCTGACGGGTCCCACATCTCGAGAATCTGATTGAGCTCAAGATACTGACTTCGCCATCGCTTCTCGAAAGTGGTCGGGAACTGGAGGCGTTCGATCTCCCTGATCTCCTCATACACCTGAAGCGAATTGAGGTAGTATAAAACTACCTGGCGAATATCGGTGTCGTCCGCGGTGGCCAATTGGACGTCGCAACGGCAAGACAATAGGCTTGTGGGGTTATAACGCCCCGCAGTAATGTCGGCACTTCGGACGTCGCCAAAAAGGAGGGAGCCCCCATACTTCCAGAACACGTTGGGGTCAAATGCTAACGGATTGTTTCCGTCATGTCTCGGCCACTGTTTCTTCCAATAAGTATTTCCCAGAATTGATCTCCATTCTTGGGTGGTGAGGCCCGGGAGGTCGCGCTCGGGCCGGTTCCTGATTTCATTGAAGAGGAGGAGGTAGTGGTAATAGTAGGTGCGTTGGTTCGGGGGTTCACCACCCCAGAAGAGGTGGACTGGAGGAAGCGCGAAGCGGCGAGGAGACTTTTGCGAAGCGAGGTCGAGATGGCTGACGTGACCCATAGCATGAGTCCAGATATCCTGTATCCCCGGGAACCAATCTGGCACCGCCCCAGCATCGGTGAGGCGTCTTAGCTCCGGGTTATTTATAAGCAGACTGTCCATGTCCGCCTTGGCCCTCTTGGCTCTGCGACCGGCTAAGCACGGGTCAGTAGTGTCAGTCACGGAAGATGTAGAATGGGCTCGCCTTCGTCGTTCATCTTGTTCTCCTTTCTTTCTAGCTTACGCTTGACCTCCTTCGTCGGATTGAAGCTGTCTAAACGTTCTGCATAACCCCGGGCAGCGGTCTCCAGTTCTGTCACGACGTCGCACACGAGTGGGGGATAGTACCAATGATGAAGAGAATGTAGGAGGGGCTGGAGGGACATGGGTCGTGTGCTGCACAATTCACGAGGTGACAATGCAACCTCCCTTGAGGGATCGAGAACAAAGGTTGACTTATGAACCAGAAGAAATGCCCTTATGGACCATTTTACGTAATTCACGTAGTGATGAGCATCTTCAAAAATGGCGCCCCGAGTCAGTGCGCGAACAGGAGATTGAAAATAATCACCGGTGGAAATATCCTTCCACCAGTCCAAAAATGCGTGGAGCTCCAAGAGAGACCGTTGTAGGTTTCGAAATACTTCGACGAAATCTCGCCAAGCTCCGAAGTCCTGTTTCAGTCTACTCAAAGCTTCGAACCCCCTGGTGTACGCTTTCATCGGGCGTTGAATAGGGAGTCTGGGGTGGGAGGACATGTCGCTAAATGGATCTTGCAGGGCAGCTTTCAATGTAGTCCATTCGGCTGTGAGCTTGTCCAGTACATCTGGGTTGACGACGTGGATGTTGGAATTGCCAGGATGGACTCGCCACATGGACTTGTCGACGGAGTGGGTAAGGACGCCAGAGAGAACGGAGGGACCTGACAAGTGAAGAGGGATCCAGGCGAGGTAGGGAAATTCGGGGCGATGAGGTTGTGGGTATATCGTCCACTCGTGAGCCCCCCAGAGACCGTCAACGCCAATGACAACCCCAGACCGAGGAGGGGGCGTCGGGATAGCGTCAACGTTGGCAGCTAGTATTACGAATCCAGCCCGCCACTCTTCTGCGGAGGCCCAGCATGTATAGGGGGGAGGAGAGTGCATGATTCTTTGTCTGGAAGTAGTCTCTGTAATGTATAATGTATAAGGAAACGGGACGATGAGCAGATAGGCGATGAGCTATTTTAAAAAAAGCCATCCGGTCCGGTGAACAGAACAGTATCCAATCCATGGTCCACGTTCCACTTGACAAAGTTGCCGCCACTTCCCACGTTCCTACCCTGCCTTTTTTTTCTCCCCATGTTTCTACGCGTTCAACTATCGATATCCGCACTGTTCAAACTATTCGACACATGGTCACGCCCTCAAGCTCAAGGCCTCAATCCGCAGGCCGCCTCTCACAGGCAACCATCGACTCACTGTCCGGTTGACTCTGTGGGAGGGTTCGCTGCTCCTCTTCGATTTGGCGTTGGCTCCGATATGGCCGCTCCTCGACACCGTCGTATCCCTCTGTTGCATCTCTACTGCCCACATCCCTCTTTCTCCAATTTTTATTCTCTTTCTCAGCGATGCCGCCCCTGGCCGGCAACATGGCAACGCCGAGGTGAGTGACCTCATCTCTTTTCAGTGTCGGGCCAACATGTACTGTACTGACTTCTCAGGTCATCATCCCTGTCAAGTTATCTCTGAAGGCCGGGGTTTATGGAGCGATGCTCCATACCCCATGTTGACAAAGAAGACGCCGACTTGTCTGCGCACTGTTCTGGGTGGATTTTTATACAGGGTCCATTGAAGCTGAAGGGAAGTGCTGGTGAATGCTCGGGACCCCAAACTTGGGGATGGGCGAGGTCACTAAGTTGGGGTCGGGTGGGGACAGGTCAAGGTGGGGCTATCTTTCAAAGGTTTGTCTGTACTGCGATCGGTGTCATACCATATTCGTGATCTGAAGAGTGTCCTGAGACTCCACAGGGTTTGATTGTTATGTTTTACGCAAGCCTATCTGGGTCATTCATTAATGTACCCCATGTACGACCTCGACGGTGCGTTATCGGTCAGTCCATTGCCCTAATCTCGTTTAATCGCGTTTTAAAGACTCCGCCGGTACCAAAACCTTCGCGCCTCAGTATTACATTTGATACACTGCTTTTGTATAATATACTGCCACGTTTAGAATGCAGGAGATGTGGGGATGAGCTAGAGGCCTTGTCCCTAGCGAGCTGTTGTCCTTTTCATCTGTGATACATGAGCTATATTCGCATGACCTGGTTAGCAAGTCTCAGCTAACAACTAGTACTGACGCAGCCATCACCGCCCGCCAAAGTTATCACGGGGAACGGAATCGAAGGCATTCTCGAACCTATCTCGTTCCTTGCAATCCTTCAGGATGTTCCCCACGGGTCGCCATGCGATGCGTTAGCGCCGTCGATCGATTACTTTTTTGGTTTACAGCTAGCAGACCGAGTTTGGAATGCCGCGTGGGCTCGCCTAAATTGCCTATTTAACTGTCTTTCAATACGCTGCCAGGCTTTTACACAAACTCATCTCACATCCTGCTCGACCACAGGTGTTCTTGTCATGAAGCGGACGAGACCTCTGCCTCCACCATCGTTACTTCCTTGTAAACGTCCTCTTCCTCGGTACAAAAGTGACCCAGTGGTTGAGCCACCACCAAAACGTGTGCGCTTTGATCCGGACATTTTGCTAGACGAAGACATTGTCATGAACGATCTCACTCCAGTCGACCCGAGTACAGGTGTTCCACAACTAGAACAAAAGACTCCGGATAACCAAGGAGAGCCGGAAGCAGAGGTGCGTCAATATTCACGCAGTATAGTGTGTAAGCACTCAGTGGTCACCGGTCAGGCCCCAGACAGTCAGAATGATCGACGGGAAGTGGTTGCTAGTGTTTTAGAGCCCGAGCAACTCACAGAGGTGCACCATGAGCCCGAACAAGAAACCGAGGTACGTGAAGAGCCTTCATACCACCGTTTGTACTAACGTGCGAATCCTCATGAGCTTCATGGTCAGGCCGTTGGCACTCGAGACGACAATCAGGAACTCGTTCGACCGAACGCGCCGATGGTTAACTCTCTAACTGGGGCGCTCCGAGAGGCCGGACTAGAATCAGAGGTGCGTCGAGAGTCTTGGCGAATTCTCAATGACTTCATGATCATGGTCAGAACGTCGACACTGAAAACGACGGTCAGGAAGTCGCCAGGGTCGTACAAGTTCCCCAGCACAAAAATCGAGCCCGACTGGCACCGCGGGTTCAAGCTGCCGACGGCCAAAGCGCTGAAGGACAAGCGGAGGTGAGTCAAAGGTTTACATCGCCTTATACAGAATCTTAGTAGTCTTATGGACAGACTGCGGGGGCTCAAGAAAACGAGCTAGAAGTATTGACTCCTACGGTCTTGGAAGAATCCCAGCGACCGGATGCAGTGGAAGTTGTTCCAGAATCCAATGCCATTGGGCCTCCAGAACTCAAACAAACAACTGATGTACGTCGGCAGTTTATGCGCTACCGTGTCAAAGCCTTAGCAGATTGTTGGATAGTCTGAGCGCATCCCACACTCTCACGAGAGGAAAGATGCTGCGCCTCGAGAATTAAACATGGAAGTCGCAAGAGCCGCAGGCGGTGGCGCGACCATTCTGACCAGCGAGCCTCAGAAGCCTCAGCGATCCAGCGAACGCAGGAGCGCCATGACCAGGGAGCATATCTCTACCCCCGAGACTAACATCGGGACAATAGACGACAGGATAGCGGTCATGAAGGAGGAATATGTGAAGACGAGCGACGAGCTTGTCCATCATGTGCCCTCTCCGTTAAATTTTGTTTTGTGTACGCTGATTTTTGTCGTACAGTGGCTTGAGGCAGTCGATACCCGAAGGCAGAGCCTTGAAAAATCCCGCGTTGCACTTCACGAATTTTGCAGAACCGAGCTGCACAACTCAAGTCCTGGAATCGTTGTCCCCGCTAGGTTGGATTTCAAGGCGGTAACCGACTGTGTTTGTGGACCTCTCACCATTTGTGTAATGTATCATGACCGCAGCCGTTTTTCAGAATAATGATCTCTGTGACGCGAATGACAAGGTTAAGGCGGATATATTGCGTTCGACGCTGGTAGAAATGGTGGAGGAGTTGTGTGCTGACTTTCCCCGACGCTGCGCCGAGACTGCTCTCAAATGGAATCAGCCTATCACGGAGAACGCCATCATTTATACCGAGGTGTTGTCCTCTGAAAGTTTCGAACGTCTGTCTCAGTCCGCAGTGCAAATGGTGCGTAAAACCTTTTAATGTGTTCAGTTCCGGCCTGAGGTGTCACTCTCCAGATGTCGAGCCAAGCTTCAGATGTTATTCGAGACATAAACGAACATGAGAGAAAATCGATGGTCCAGATCATAAACCGTATGAAGCAAACCGGCCAAACTGCCCGCGCTTTGGTTGAACAACAGACGAAAGAGAGCGATGCAAGATTTGTACGTTGGATTGACCATTTTATGGCTTTATCTCTAATGGTGTATTAGATCGAGAAGTTAAACTCGTCCCAACGTGAGAGAAGAGGAAGCCATTCGAACAACGTACGACAACTTCATAAATAACCATACAATATAATGACAGTATTTCAGCCAAAGTCGCGGCGAAAGAGCGTTGCAAGAGACCCCAAGGAGTGTGAGCACGAGGTAAATAATAATAATACTGGTTCCTTAAGCACGAGATCACAAGTCGTCACCTAGCAGAAACAGGCGGCTAGCAAGCAGCGCAAAGTGCGGGATCAGGTTCGTTACTCACTTCCTCTATATTGCGTCTCGAGTGAATTCTCATGGTAACAGCAGACGGAAGCAGCAGCCAACCAGGTGCGCGAGGTAAGTCCGTTCAGGGTGTTTTCTACGCAGCGTGGTGACAGAGGATCGGTAACAACCGACCACGCAGACCGCCACCCCCGAGCACGAGGTATGTCAATCAAGGCCTTTGTTCCACAACGTGGCGTCACCATGACACGATGCCAGGGGCTCACTATGCAGCAGCAGCAACGGGAGGTAGTAGAGGTGCGGGTCGAGGTATGTCACTCGATGCTATTTCTTTTGTAGTAACGCTGACACAAATGCCGAAAGCTCGAGCAACAGCAGAAGCGGCAGGAGGAAGCTCTCCGTTTATGGCGGGTATGTTACTCGAGGGTTTTCACTACCCAGCGCTGTGACAAACCTCAACAGCTCGAGCGTCAGCAGTGGGAGGAGCAGACGGCAACTAAGGTATGTCGCTCGAGGGTGTTCATCCCACTGTCTGTTCAGTTCTATGCGGGCGGCAGCGACAAGAGCAGGAGGCGGCCAACGAGGTATGTTACCTCTTTTACAGAGGATTGGCATACGATCCTGAGGCCTTTCCTACAGAAGGAGAGGGAGAGGCTCGAGCAGGAGGCTACCAATCAGGAACACGAGGTATGTTACCTCTTTTATGGCGGATTGGCGTACGATTCTGAGGCCTTTCCTACAGAGGGAGAGGGAGAGGCTCGAGCAGGAGGCGGCCAATCAGGAGCACGAGGTATGTTACCTCTTTTATGGCGGATTGGCGTACGATTCTGAGGCCTTTCCTACAGAGGGAGAGGCTCGCTCGGCATCACCAAGAACACGAAGCGGATGACCTCGATCGCCAGGTACGTGTCACACCAGTGCTTTCCTTCCGCTGCGCTGCAAAGTGCTTACCTCAGAGCAACAGAACCAGGAAGCCGCCAATGAGGAACGCGAGGTATGGAGCGTGCTCATATGTACTCTTTGTGGTGTAGTGATAACGAACTGAACTCGCGCGACTAGAGACTTGCCCAGCAGCGACGCCAAACACAACAGATTACCAAGAGCTTTCAAGTGAGTGCCGTAGAGTGTCTTTGACGTGCTCAATATCATCCCACAACGTCAGAGCTTTGCATCATCACATGGGATCTTGGCCAACGTGTCTGCGAGCTTTCGTAATTTAAGACAGAAAAAACAACTTCGTCTTGAAAATCGCGATAGAGTAAGTCTTCGTATTTGTCCGTAGGATATCACCATGAAGAGGGACTCTTTACTTTAGCATCCCGCAGAAGCGCCATCAGGTCAGCCAGAGGTACGCCCTCTTCCTTCTTCCAAGGACCTGAGCATCTCATGGTCGAGAAAGCCTCATCGATTTCCGGAACACATGGACACGATAATTGAAGAAGAGCCGTCGGATCAGCCTGAAGTACGTCCCTCCCTTCTCTATGTACCCAGGTGTCGTCTGATGATCGAGAAAGCCCTCCCAACCCCCTGAGAACATGGACATGGATCTCGACAAAGGACCGTCGGGTCAGCCCGAGGTACGTCCCTCCCTCTTCCTATGTACCCAGGTGTCGTCTTATGATGACAAAGCCCTCCCGAGCCCCTGAGAACATGGACATGGATCTCGACGAAGGGCCGTCGGGTCAGCCTGAGGTACGTCCCTCCCTCTTCCTATGTACTCAGGTGTCGTCTTATGATCGACAAAGCCCTCCCGACCTTCTGATAACATGGACACGGATCCCCACAAAGGGCCGTCGGGTCAGCCCGAGGTACGTCTCTCCCTCTACGTGCCGACGTGTCTTATGATCGAGAAAGCCCCCCCAACCTCGAGAGAATATGGACACGGACTTCGACGCAGACCCGTCCGGTCTGCCGCATGTACGTCCCTCCCTCTTCTAAGCAGTACCCAGTATCTCATATTCTAGGAAGCCTTCCGGCCCTCCCCATCCCTCAGGTAGCGTCACGGACAGCAGCCATCGCAATGCGTCTTCTGCAGGGCTGTGCCTGGACCACTTATCCGAACTTTCCGCGGCAATAGAACAGAATACGAAGACGGTGGAACAAAATACGAAGACGGTGGAACTGGTACTTAGTCAAGTGTTGCACCTACAACGCAGAGCAAATACATCATCGACGCGCAAGGACCAGGACGAGGATTTGGACGAGGATTCGCCTGCACCAATAAGAAAGAGGCGCAAATTTAGGGCACCTTCTCGGAAAACTGTTCACAGAGACCCTGATGAACTGGGTTGCCGTGTATGTTTTCAACAACTTGAACAGAGCCTTGCCGTGCTTACGCTGGTACTGAAGGAGCGAGTTCGCAAACACATGAATACAATGATGGGAAGACCCCATCGCACAAGGGCTCCTCCTCAATCTGCACCCGATGAGGCAGTTCTCAAATACAACGAAACTCTCGATGACGAGGACGGGCCCTCCAAGGTCCTATTTCAGGCTGACCTTTCCGCAGAACGGCCTGTAAATGGCCCTTGGAACGATCGCCTCTTTGAAATATTTTTGGTCGATTATGCCCGCAAGCACTCAGACAACAATGTGAAGGATCTGTCGACATACTTCATGACGTATTTGCAGACATTACAGACGGCCTGTCGCAAGATGAAAACCACTGAAGGAAAAGCAACCTATGAGGTAAATTTGCGGCGTAGCAGGGTTGAGAAACGCAAAAAAACTGTGAGATTGATCCCTTTTCTTGTGCACATTTTCTGAAAGTCATTCCCAGCGTTTCCAGAGCCAAATCAGTGCTCTGCACTACTACGACCTTGGCCGATTTATCAGGCCCTTGACAAAAATGTCGCACGCGGTTCTCAGTGACGACGAGAGTGACCATGAAAATGGTACCAATCTTGGACAGGGCCGTTATGCTATTGTAGGGGAAGTATGGCGCTCCGACGAATTGATCAAATGGCTCAGAATGATGGACCTCCTGGCTTGCGGCGAAAAATGGGACGGGCGTAACGTGGCACGACAAGGTAATAGTAGGCGCCTTCGCCTCCATTCCTCTCGTTCGAAAGATGGTGTCGCCGTCTCGGGGTTGCCTGAGAATTGCTACAATCCCGATTGGTTGAACTCCTTGAAACGCTATGAGAGAGATCTCTTGGATGTCCAACCACCGTTGGATATGCAGTTCTCAGATGAAGAGCGACGGTGCGTATCTTGGTCTCTGGATATCTGATATGATATTCAGTTATTTTCACAGGCGCGCCGCAACATACATCCCACTTGCGAATGGGGAGGCCCGACCCTTATCAGAGGACGCCGACATCAGTGGCCTCGACGAGTGGCTCGTGAACATGTTCGGAAAATTACAAAGTCAGAGACCGGATTGATTTATATTCTTACAAGTTACATCACTACATAGAATGTAGAGAACGAATGTGAATAGTGCCTTCCCAAGTCCTGAGATGTCCCGACGGTGAGAGCATAGGCAACTTGGAGGGGAGAAGCACCGCTGAGGCAGTTTGTGTATCGAGACGTCGACATCAACGTCGAAAGCGGAGACGGATTCCGTGGAGGTGAGGGAGATACAAGGAAGGGGCTGAGACGCCGATTTCGGGCCCCGAGCTGCGTCAATGCGTCTGCCTTCCGCCATCTCCCATGAGTAAAACTAGGCAAGGCACTTCTAGGCAAGCCACAACTAGGCAAGCCACAACTAAGCAACTTGAAACTCGCCTCGACGATCTCAAGTACGCAATAGATGAGGGCTCTAAGGAACTAGAGACAGAAGTTAAGAAGGTCGGTAATGTGAATGAAAGGATAGACACGCAACTCGAATCGCTCAGGAATCGT
Organism: Lactarius sanguifluus; assembly: GCA_021527775.1. Lineage (NCBI taxonomy): Eukaryota > Fungi > Basidiomycota > Agaricomycetes > Russulales > Russulaceae > Lactarius > Lactarius sanguifluus. The sequence goes on from JAKEYF010000024.1 coordinate 102,621, forward strand.
CTTGACCAGGCCGAGGTGAGTCCGGTGTAGTTCTACCACTCCCATGTGTTACTGATGGCCTCCAGACTGTGGCATCAGGACTCTCGAAACTGAAGGGTGACGTCGAAGAGGGCTTCGCTTCATTACACTCAGGAATCAGTAGCCACCAAGAACAGGTGGACAGTTCAATGCAGGAGTGGCAACGTAACTTTGGTCCGTCTGCCTCAATTTTCATGACGCTCCAACCCCTGACCATTCATAGAACAAATTACAAACGAGAAGTTACAGTCAATTGAGGCGACTTTGACCAGCATTTTGAGTGCGCTGCCAACACCAGAGAGCAATAACAGTCAGATCCCTGATTCCCCGTTGCCCCCCTTGTCGCCCGCCCCTCGATCTTCCGTTGGGACACAACATGAAACCCTTGAATCAGTGGTGTCGATGGCCGCCGCGTTGCCCCCCTTGTCGCCCGCCCCTCAATCTTCCATTGAGCCACAACACGAAACCCTTGAATCAGTGGTGTCGATGGCCACCGCGTTGCCCCCCTTGTCGCCCGCCCCTCAATCTTCCATTGAGCTACAACACGAAACCCTTGAATCAGTGGTGTCGATGGCCACCGCGTTGCCCCCCTTGTCGCCCGCCCCTCAATCTTCCATTGAGCCACAACACGAAACCCTTGAATCAGTGGTGTCGATGGCCACCGCAAGTGAATCTCCGAATCAGGGAGAGGGTATTCACAACCCCAGTGACGATGAATTTGTCGGAGACAAACCTCGAGCATTACCTCTCTCAATGAGAGACGGCGGTGTACTTCCCGTACGTCCCATTGTTTTGCTTGCAGCATTCTCTATAATAGTGTATTATGTATGCGAGGCCTGTATGTATGTTGTACAAGGTCAAGCAGACCAAGAAATTGTTTAAGTATTTATACGATGGTATGCGTCTGAGCGGCAGGCAGTGCGAGTGTGAGCGCACGGACGCAAACTGGGCACCATGTTTTCCCTCGAGCAGCCCTTTTGTGGTGTAGTACAGGCGTTGCGAGACTACGATCTCCATTCAAGAGGTCGTGCAGCACTGAACTAAAAGGGAACCAAAAACGATGTGATTACTCAGTAGTGGTAGTAGTAGTACCGTAAATCTGGACGCGATAGATACATGTAAAAATTGGGTGACCCCAATTTCCGGATACCTCAACAATGACGTGATCAAAGTAATCAGCATAGTCCGTAAAGGCTGTAAAATTCTGATATGGAGTAGACTGTGACGGCTCATAAATACCAGATATAAGACGAATGCCACAATACCCGGATCCAAAGTTAGGTCTAGAAGTGCTCGCGTCCCCTAAGGATGTGCAAAAATCGCCATCAGCCGGCTTCAAGCCCCAAAGCGCGACATTTTTGGGAGCGGAAAGCGCGGTCGACAGATTTGCGTGCCCGACAGTCAGGGCATTGACCCGAATGGCTCGGGCGAGCCGTATTCCGAGCTGTCCGGAATCACCATGGAAAGCCCAGCACTGTCCAGGCTCTATCCCGTCCGTCAACGCGAGGGATGGTGAATTGTTTGCTCTGGCGCCCCGTGAAAATATCCGCCTCCATATTGCAGAACCTTTGTGACTGGGAGGGGAGTAAGTCGCAGAAGTCAATTCGTCGATCGTCCGGCCACCAGCAGAGAGACTACCGTGATCGAGGACGGGGGATAGTGAACTAGTAAGGTCTGGCCCGAAATGAAGTTCCAAGTTATAATGTCCCCACGTGAATGTAGTTGAAAGGCGGCAACTGGAAAAGACGTCGAATCTGCTTGTGAAGACGCGAAGTGAAAATGGGAGAGAGGGTGTGGGCGACAATTCGAATGCAAAATCTGTGGAGGGCCCACAAACTACCCACAGGGCGACGGTCGATAAGAGTGCGATGATCCCAAGCGTTTTCAAAGAAAGTATAGCACGACTCGCTTCGCTGTTCGACTGCTGTGGGATATCCGCGCCGGTGTCAAGAAAACTTCCGAGTCATATGCGTCGTCGCGAAAGCGGCTAGAGAGGAATCAGGTGGTGTATGGTTCGTATGTAGTGTAGCACGAACCACATCTGACGTTTGCTCCTTCATAAATCTCTGGCGGCCAAACTGGCTCTGAAGATCAGGCTGGGTCTTACTCTCAGGCGGGACAGAAGAGCTGAACCAAGGGAGTGGCATAATATCAAAGGACGTGAGGTAGAGCTGCCATGAGGATCGGATAATTAAGGCAAAGACACGAGTTACATAACGGTTGGTCACGCCGCCTGTAAAGTCAAGGACCATCTGGAGCCAGAAGGAATCGCTAGAACACAAATTACATTGATCCAAACAAGTATCCGAGTCTTTCAATACATTTCGTCGCCTTAAACTACAAACTGAACCCTAGCCAAGTACGATCTGAGGCATATTCCTCGATCGACGATCGGTGTTCGAAAGAATCCACGTAGGGGTAGTTGTGTCGCTTGGCTGGAAAGAAAGGATGCGGTGCTTTAGCTTTGGGTGGTACACCTTCTCAGATTTGGCGACCTTCGCTCCAGAGTTAGGCATGACCAAACCACGAAAGGACTCTCGTACCTGTTTCCATATGAGATTCTTCTTTGAGACGCCTTCCGCTACTAGAAGCCATACTTGAAGGACATGTCCGCCGTGCTCCTCGGAGTGGAATTGGTTTATGAACAGATCACCAAGCTCGAGTTGAACATTCGTGTGCAAGACAGGCGGCTTGGTGATGGCCTTTTTGTTCCACAGCATGAACCAGCACGTCTTGATCTTCTCTTTCTTGATGCAAGCCGTCGATCGAGGGATCATTGCTCCCTACATCGAAGTGTGTCAGGTACTAGCAGTTCTTCATTAGGCCCGACTCACGTGGGAAGAGCGAAGTGACGCTTCGCCGTTATCGGCCGGCATTCCTTGAGAGGAAGTGCCGTCGCTTGCGCTGTCATGTGAGCCCGTCTCTAACTCCTCAGCATTCTCTTCAGACTCCTCAAAAGTCGAGCGGGACGATGGCCGTATGGGTCCAGTCGTCCGAGGGAGAGAGCTGTGCCTGGTTTCTCTCGAGAGGTCTTCGAACAGCTTGACCGACGTTGGAGGTAAGGACGACGAACGAGGCGCTTCAGAACCCTCGTCTATGTCTCCCAGATCAACGACTGTCATTCCCGTCTGGCTGATAGGTGTAATGTTGAAGAACTGGCGTGGTTTACCGAGGATCATTCGTGGGGGAACGCGAGCCATATGCATGGCTGGGCACAAGAACGCGAAGTGAGCCACCGCCGTACCCAAGTCGGTCACGGTTGAAAGGCTCGGACAGCCACGTGCGTTCAGACACGATCCTTTGTACATCGCGCGTTCTCTTGGAGTATCCTTTCATGTCTCAACGACTTGAGTATCAAGAACGCTTCAACCGACTCGCCCATGAATCCGTCATCAACGCAATGGTCGTTAGTCCCGATGGACGTCGGCTCGTAACGGGTAGCGATGACTCCACCGTGCTCGTGTGGTCTTCGCGGTCTAGTGTCGCACTATGTCGCTTCAAGACTCATTCACCCGTTCTCTCTCTTGCGTGGGTGGAAAGCTCAAAGGGATTCATCTTTGGGTGCAAGAACGGTACGCTAGCATCAGTGAACATCACAGAGGTATGAGACTCCGAATTTGGATAGAATTGGTTCCGCGTTTGCTAATTGGATGCAGCGCCATGTCAAGACAACATTTTTTAAGGGACATAGTGCCGCAGTCCGTTGTATATCCCCGAACTTCAACGAGACTTTCCCAATATCGGCGGCCAAGGACGATGTCAAGATTTGGAGTCGCCAGGGGCAGACCGATCTGCAAGGTGCGTTCATGTGTGGCTTTAGTATTCACTCATGCGCAGTTATTTTGTGCAGTCGAGAGCTGGGAGTTGAAGGTCAAACTTCCTCCCCCGAGGACGATTGATTTTCGTCGAGAAGTGGAGGTCACTTCTGTCAACTGGGAAAATCAAAACGCGGCCGCAATTGCGTCCTTCGCCGTGGTATCATATAAGTGGCATGGGATTATGTGTGTCTTTGAACCCTATCGACAGCTGCTTACCGCTCATCTCCTTTATCAGGTGCTGGGACGTGATGAACGTGACGGTTCTTTGGCAATTGCCCATGAAAGATTGGTACGTGAAAGGTATCCACGTACAGACCCGATTATTAATCATACTCTAACCGTAGTGGTACCCTTTCCCTATCTCCTAACGGCAGGTTCGCGGCAACATTTGGATTGTCCAATTTCTTTGAGGTGCGAGATTTGAAATCGGGCACTGTCCAAAGCCTCCAACCCCCGACCGCACGCCCTAAACTCTCGAAGAATCAGCCTGTGTGCTTCGCTCATGAGGGTTTTGCTGTGGTAGGCGCCGTGAGCAACACCGAGGTCTATGTATGGGATACCGAGCGCGGGGACCAGCTACTATCCTTGAACCATGGTGGTAAGTGTGCGAGCGTTGGAGATGAAGAGTATTGAATCAAAACATCGTAGATGGTTCCACAATCCACACCCTTGCGGTGCGTTGCGTCCGATGCTACGTCGAGTATCTCGGCTGACTTTACGATCTGAGCAGACCGCGTTTTCGAAAGAAGACGATCAGTTCGTAATTGCAACCTGCACGGAGAAACGAGGCAAATTTTATATTTTCGTATGGGCAACAGTCCCCTGCGACGTCAAGACGGCATCTATATCGTCAGCATGTGTGTGAAATATATTTCTGGCACGTGTGAGAGTCTGATCTACATGATTTCCTCTACCTAGATGACATTGGAGGGAACCAAAACGAACTCTTCACGCGAAAGTTCTGGATAAATGTGGCATTCTTGGCAGTCCTGGTGGCCCTGTTATCGTGGTGGATGATGTATCTTTATGCCAATGCGACGGTAACAGCAGCGGCGTACTTAGCGACTTACATGACCAACTTCGATTAACTTAGTAAACGACGAAGTACTTACTGTAGAACAATAGGAAATCGGCCCGGTCTGGTGACATAAGTATGAGGTCAGCCAGTTGCGCAGTTGCGCCACTTCTCTTCTACGCTTCTCCTGTAACGTGCGGCCATGGCCCGCTCCAAGACAACAAGGCCACGGCCACCCCAAATCTCACCCTGGCCACTTTCCAGGGTGACATGCCGAATCCCCATTCTACCTCGATCTCAAATACAACTTGCCAAGATGTCCTCCAGTGGGTCACAACCCAAGAAGCGAAAGAAGTATCCACCTCCCTGGAGGAAGCCTGAGGACGTTGAACTCAGCGAAGAAATCCGTGACCTCCAGCGTGACATCGCGATTCACTCTACTTCTGCGGCATCAGTGGCCCCTCTTGCGAAGGACAAACAGCCCAGATCGCAGGAACACAGCGAGTCCGAAAGAGACCACCCCACAGCGTCACGTACTCGCAGACGGCGGTCGACCTCTACCAACAAGCGCGCCCCCTGGAGAAAGCTAGAGGTCCCAGACCTCAGCGCAGAACTCCACGACCTTGGGCATGACGCTATACTTCGCTGAGCGTTCAGCCCGACGCAGTTCGAGACAATTTAGGGCGAGGCATACGAGGGCGAAGGTGAAATTAACGGTGGAAGGTTTGGCGGAATGATATGCAATCGGGGTATCTCGATATCACTTGAGTAGGATTCGAAACAGACCTAAATCGTATCTTCCGTTCGAATTCACTACTTGTCACCGACTTTTCATTCTACATGCGTCGAATTATTATCAAGATTATTATCTACCGTTAGGACCGAATAGGAAGTCAGTCCGGCCCGACTAATTGCGGAGCTCCGTACGCGTTGTTGGTCTCTCTGTCTCCTTTTTTTTTCCACCCGTTCAACTATCTTCAAACTATTCGACACATGTCACACGCTCTATCTGCAGGCCGCCCCTCACGAGCAACCATCGACTCACTGTCCGGTTGACTCTGTGGGGGGATTCGCTTGCTCCGCCTCTTCGACTCGTCGTTTGTGCTCCTCAACACCTTCGGATCCCTCCTGTCCAAGCTCGCCAATGGCTCACTCTATCCGCAGGCTGCCCCTCACGAGCAACCATCGACTCACTGTCTGGTTGACTTTGTGGGTGGGTTCGCTACTCCTCTTCGATCTGGCGTTGGTTCCGATATGGCCGCTCCTCAACACCTTCGGATCCCTCTGGAGATTCTTACACCCCTCTTTCTCCAGTTTTTTCTCAGCGACACCGCCCCTGACGAGCAACCTGGCAACGTCTAGGTGGGTGACATCATTTCTTTTCAATGTCGGGCCAACACACTGACTACTCAGGTGACCATCACTGTCAGGTTGCTGTCTGAAGGACGGAGGGTATGGAACGATGATGCCTTCCCCTCCGCTGTCGCCTTCTGGTGACCATAGGCCATCCCCTCCTACCGTCGCTGCGGTGTTGCAGTGGGGTGAGCCGCGCTTGGATGCCTTTTGCACCTGGCGAGCGTTTGCTGGGTCGTGAGTCAGTTTGGCCGGTCCTGCTGCCCATTGCGGGAAACCGTCGGTACTCGCCGTTTCTGTGAGGCGGTCAACCCCAATTTTGATACCACTGGGGGTGTCAGGTCGGGCAAGAGGAAGACGGGGCAGGGCGGGAGTGGTGAGCCTTCACCCACTATCAGGGCCGACCCTTGGAGTCCTGGCCGGAGGCTATGGTACGATGTTCCGTATCTCCTCCCCACCTGCCATCTCCCCAATAACGTTGACAAGGACGATGTCCCGACTGGTCTGTGCACCATTCCGTGTTATCCTCAAAGGGATTTTAAACTTTCATTTTAGAAATGAATGCGGTGATTTATGACTATGGTTTACAAAATGGCTCACTCTATTCGCAGGTCGCCCCTCACGAGCAACCGTCAACTCGCTGTCTGGTTGACTCTGTGGGAGGGTTCGCTGCTCCAAATTTTTTCTCTCGGCGACGCCGTCCCTGACAGGCAACCCGTCAACGTCGAGGTGAGTGACCTCATCTGTTTGCAATGTCGGGCCAACACGTACTGACCTCTCAGATTATCATCCAGGTCAAGAAGGGCCGTGGAGACGTCGAGGTGAGTTCCCTAGTCACTCTTCAATTCATGGCCGACACTCTTACTCTTAGTTCTCGGCAAGGGAACAACGACTGCCAGATTGGGGATTGGGTACGACAGAATTGCAGCGTCCGTTTGAATAGACCTTTTTTTTTGATCTCTCTGTGCCATGTATAATGGGGCTAAGCAACACCGGGGGGGGGGGTCTGAAGTATAATAACGATTGTAATATCAAGGGAATTGGAGACTCGCGCTGACTGCACAACGACAATAATAAACGACGGACTTAGGCCGACCCTACCTCCTCGTCATCATAGTCGCATCGGCTCCCGCGGCTTGTCCGTCGTCGGCGTGCGCCTCAAAGGCGAACATGAATCGTAGGTTGCCTACATGCCAGACGTTGACGAACTCTTTTCTAGAAATCAGCGGCGAAAAAGGACTCGAATGAGCAGAGGAAACGTACCGGCCACAAGGGTACTAGCAGGAGAGCAAACAACGGGCACGACCAAATTGCAGAGTCAGTCTGAATAGTTTTTTCGTTTCTCGTTTTTCATTTTTCATTTTTCACTTTTCGTTTCTCGTTTCTCTGTGCCGTGGGGCCAAGCGACCAACCCGGGGTCTGAATATACAACGATCAAGAGGCTGCAGCGCCGCCGCGCGGTGACGTTTAAACTGCGCGAGGTGTTCAGATTGCGCGAGGGTGGCGAGGGCCAATGGACGGTTCGAAGACGGGCATGAACAGCAATAATATCGAGGAGACACGCTCACTGCACAGACGACAACGAAACGACAATCTTAATACCACCCACCCTACCCTCCACCTTCCGTCAATTCGCATCGGCTCCCGCGGCCTGGCCGTCGTCGGCGTGCGCCTCGAAGGAGAAGGCGACTCGCAGCCTGCCTACACGCCGGTTTGCGGTATCGAACCAGGCGCGTTCGAAGGTGATGTAGCCGGCAGTGTTGCCGAAGCCGACGTTGGCGATCTGTTTTTTTTTTACAGAAGTTAGCGACGAAAAGATCCGAACGAGTAAACGAATGCACCAGCCACCAGGAAAGTAGTAAGAGAGCGAATGATAATAGGTTGTGTCGCATGATGATGAGCAGTGATGTTGAATAGTGATGTTAGGTGTGTCGGGGAAGTGCGCGTTCGGTCGGTCACGTATGGCCACGCGCCTGCTGTAAGCGCCCCGTGCATAGGTCGACAATCCGCTCCGTCTCCACGACGATGGAACAATATTATTTCTATTTACTAAATACAGATGTTTACGGTAATGCGCTCGCGCTGCGCAATGACGGAGGCGTCGTCGTCGAGTGTGGGACACTCGGACGACGTTTCGGCATGTCCCGCGTCGGACACTCAAGCATTTGGGGTGTCCGAGTGTCCGACAACGGGACAATCCGACCGTCGACCATCCGACAGTGGACGCTTGACAGTCGGACAGTCGGACATTCCCGTATTTCCCACAGTCGGACAATCGGGCAGTGGACAATGGTCAGTGCGCGCGGGAAAAGCCGGGTTGTGATAGCGGTGACTTTATGATTATGTGATGTGATACGCGTATGTAATATTACTGAAAAGGGTATCTGGATACCGCGAGCCGGCCTCGGTGCGACCGGGATTGGCGGGTCATGTGGATGGTAGCCACATGTGGCTGGTCAAAAGAGTTTGACACTTTTGGTAGACAGCTAAGGAAATGTTTATGTCATTATTTCCATAGCCAGATGAACACGAAAAATCCTTTGAGTTTTTTGTTCGGGCCGTATCATGTGATCTGCGAAAGAGTCTGACAATTATCAAACTCTTTCTCACGGAGAAAACCTTAACGAGAAGAGTTTGACTCTTTTTCGGGTGGCACACGCTGGCCCAAATAAAACTTTAAGTCATTTTACAAAGTTTTTTTTCGTGTTGTGCCACCCAAAATAAAACTTTAACATTTATTTTCAAAGTTTTCCGAAAAAAAAAAACCTCGATAAGTGGTTAACACTCCACAGGGTTTTCTGTGGGTTTTATTGGTCTAAAAACTCTGCTTTGCACGCAGTGTTCTGTTCTCCGGGCTGGTTCTCCCGCCTTGTGCTCTTCATGTTGCTCCAGTCTATCTGCATCGGCGAAGAACAAGTTCACTCTAAAGGAGAGTGGAGCAGAGCACGAGGCCAGCCAGGTTCCTAAGGAAATGACGACGCGTGAATGAGGTGCATGTGGTGGATACCAGTACTTATATACACGTGCATTTACAGGCATGCAATAGCTAAGACTACAAGACAAAGGTGGAACAACGGCCGAGACAACGGCTGAATAGGAAGGCGACAAGCAGGCGAGAACTACAGGCACGCGCGGACAGCGTGTTTCTAGACAGCGCTTGCATCGGAGACAGTAAGTACAAGCCAGCACGGTAAATGTCGGCGCAATACACTTATTTAAGAGACATAGGAAGCTCAGAAAGGGACATAGGCCAGAGGATCAAACATCCCGTACCGTTTCAGCCCGACTTGGATAAAGGTACCAGCGCAAGCAATATCTCGTTGTCTTCAAGCTCCAGATCTATCACCTTCTGAGCCGCGCCAAGGTGCCAGACGTCCCTTGGCTCCTCGTCCGATTCGGAGAAGTCAAGCTCGTAGATTTGCATTCCCGTTTGATGGAAGCAGTTCTTGGCAGATAACGTCGAAGTTGACTTCGAGCTATCGCACTTCCAAATTTCGATACTGTTGGTACTGACAACTCGGTGCAAGTCGGGCGAGTGCTGCGTCTCCATGATCTTTATCTTTAGGTCGTGGATTGTGTCATCGTGGCGCACAGTCACAGGGAATGGTTCTCCGAAGGTAAGGTGGTGATCGTGATCAATGACAAGGCACCAAATTTTGATATCTGCCATGATGGTGGACTAGTAGTGGTAGACAAAGGAGTCACCGGGCTGTCATCAAAAAATGCCGCAGCGGTCAAGCGGCTGTGCCAGCCAAAAAATTCGGTTTGAATCGGCGCTGCGGCATCCTAGCCCCTATTTCTCTTACCCCACCCTTTGTGCAATTCCAAGAAGGTCGACCCGTTTTTTGGGAAGCGCTCTAGTGCGTGACAGAGCTGCCTGCATCATGACACGGTACAAGACGTTCCTGTCGCGGTGTGAAGTGTCGAAGATAATGGAGATAGCAGCTGGCCTTGTGACGCCTGTCTAGTCATGATAGACGATGTTCCCGACTCAGGCAAAATTAGATGACATCGCTGGGTGTAGCTCCGTCCTGCTGTGCACGCTTGGGTGCAATGTTCTCGGTCAACAACTCTACATGCTGTTTGTTTCGTCAACCTACACTTAGAATGACCACGACACGACAGCACGAACCCAGCGAGCAAGGGCAGACTCGGAGGCCTCGCGCTCTCACCCTTTCATAAGACCCACAGTCCGTCTGACAATGGCCTACGATGCGCCTGTTGAAAACCCCTAATCGCCTGACCCCCTTCTCCTTGTCGTCATGGTGTCTTACAGGACTGCAGACACCACAAAATGGACCATCGCAGGGTGCTTTCCACCAGCGAGGTGTCCGGTCGGGCACGTCTGAGGGAAGTCTAGGCGCTCGTGCACGTCATCCTCACTGGCTTCCGGAGCTGGCTTCTGTGTGACGACCCAAGCTAGCTCTAGTTTTCGTTCTCCATTACTACGTAAGAAGAGCTCAGCAACCCAAGATGCCCCAGCGTTCCCGGACCACTTACGGTTCGTTCGCCATGCCATTATTAGTTCGGCCCATACTCTCGACAGCCCCTTGTGATCGCGTGTCCCCATGCACAGACTACGGGGAATTCGCAGCAGCCTGTTGAACTGGGTGTCTTTTCTTTCATTGTTGTAGCTGCAATATACATTTTTCGTTAATTTTTCCATTGGCTACAAAGAAAGTCACAAGCTCACTGGGGACATGTATCGTAGGAACGAACGAACGCGAGATCGCGAAAAAAGATGGGACGTCTACGTCTGGTGTAGGACAGTCGTCCAGTATATCTTTCGTATACCAAGGGGTAGTCGAGCTCGTCGGGTCTGTCTAGCGCACTCAAGATGTTGGGTGCATCAAATCACGTCAGTTGGCGTCCTCACTGGCTCAAGTTTGCGTCTAGAGGGGGTTAGCTATGGTAGATATGAAGGTTATGCGCACAGAACTGGCGTTAAACCAAGCGAGTGGTCAGAAAAGAGACACGAAGCGAAGTACGGGGCGAGCGTGGTACCGAAGGAAAGATGGAGTTCGAGAACAGTAGGATTGGATACATCGTGGCAAATTGTACGAATACATATAAGTATAAGCGAGCCTCAGCTAAGACTACAAGACAGATGAAAAATGGCAGAATAGCAAGGCGGCAATGCGAGCCAGAACGACAGGAGCGCACGCACATTGTATCCCACAAACAGCGAAATCCGCTAATCTGTGTGGTACAGGAAGTTCAGTAAGGAACATGGTGCGGTGGAGCCAACAGCGCGTACCATCATTTTGGGGTACCACCACAAGCCATATCTCGTCGTCTCCGAGGTTGCTAAATTCCATCATCCTCTGAGCCACCCCGAGATGCTGGACGTTGGCGGCCACGTCACGCGTCACTGTGCTCATCGTCGAAGAACTTGAGATCATCGAGTCGATTTTTCGTCAGATCGAAGGAGTCTCTGGCAGACAGCTCTAAGCTTTTGCACTTCCAAATCTCGAGGTCGTTAGGGGGGATGTGGGAGAGCTTGTGCCTGTTCCACGTCATCAGGATCTTAACCTTTAGTTCGTGGATCGTGTCACTACGGAATATAGACACAGAGAAGGGTTCTCCGAAATTGGGCTCGTGGTCTTCATCAATGAGTAGACACCAAACATTGCCAGTGGCCATGATGGTAGTAGTGCCACCAGCGGCAAAAGGTGTCGTTATCAGTCCTCGTCTTTGCTGACATAAGACCCCAGTCTTCGGAATGTCGTCATGCACTTTCCTTGGCACTTTCTCCGAGGCTTTGTACTTCTCGGTATTCCCTCTGTCCCGTTCCGTGCACGAAAGGTCGGCTGGTGAAAGTGTGCCTGAATTTTTCGGAAGTGCTCTGGTGCGCGACAGAGCAGCTTCCAGTAGATGAGTCCAATGAGATTCCTGTCATGGTGCGGAGTGAGTGGGCCGTGTCGAAGATAATGGGGGCAGCGGCTGGCCTTTGGCCATGTCATCCGATCTTCGATGGTGATACTTTGTTGTCTGGGCGTGTACAGTACGAAGCAGATGTTGAGACGCGACTGTATAAGTCACATGTCTCGTGGGATCTGATTGTGTCAGCCCACATACTAAATACGGTATCTGTCCCTTATGGACTCTTTTGGACACTCCAGACTCGTACGGACCGCTTTTGTTTATCTTTATTGACAGAGTCATATATGGCTCTTATTGTTCTTCATTGTTAAGATACTGGTATTGTCTGCTTTAGGCAGCTATTGTTCTCTGCCCTCCAATGGCACTTCTCCCTCTGGCGCACAGACCACATGTATTGTGTTTGGGTCACCAGTGCGCACAGACCATTCTTACCTAAGCGTCCTGTATATAAGGACTGCTGTTTACACCTATACACTTCAGAGTTCCCTTCACCTCTGAAGTGTAAGTCCCTTTTCTCTTTACTTCTCTTATTACCTTTGCTCATAGATGTTCTATAGTAACTTGTCTATTAGGTATGCAGTTGTAACAGAGTTCCCTTCACCTCTGAAGTTAACTTGTCTATTAGCATTCTTTGCTTTCACACCTCGCTTGTTAGTTCTGCACTCAACAGGTTATGGGCCCTGACGCCTAATAACTAACTTGCATCTTTTATTACAGATCTACTTGTGTCACCTTGCTCTCTCAGTTGACTACATCTTTGTCATCTTCATCACCCTCAGTGAGCATCCTCTACCATTCTTCTCGACACATCCTTTCTCGTCCACCATGACTATGTCATGTACCATTTTGGCTAGCCTCTAAAGGAGGTTCTCATGAGAGGTCCTACTATGACCTCAAATTCCTCTGTGCGCACTATATCTACTATATCTTCTTTACCCGGTATTCGTCCGGAAGTGCTTTCATAGGCCAAGAGGGGAAGACCCTTGCGGCTATATGCCTCTCAAATGGTTGGGTGATACTCGGTTAATACCTGGGTCACTTTAAGGGGTGTGAAGGCCTGGTTAATAGTCAAACCCAGAAGTCCTTCCCTCTGATACAACTAGGAGATGCTACTATACTATAATAGTATTTACACAGTAGCTATGAGTAGACCTCTGCCAGGAGAAGTATTCGCTCCCATTGTGCAGGATTCGCTGCATGGCACGTATCACTATTCTAGCTACTTAGTACCAAGACCCTTAATGGTCTGTTCTAGAGACTCCACAGACGACAGTCGTGATTGTTATGGGAGTTGATCCCTATCATCACTTCTGGAATTTGCTGTTGGCTCCTCTCTAGGGTACTACCCTTTACTATAGTTCTTGGATAGCCCCAGCCTTCATGCTACTAGGCTAGAGATGGACTTGGAGCGTCCTTCGCTGGACAATGCTCCTCTGATCCTTCTTGCTCAAAACCTATGGTGTCGTGCATGACTATCTGCCCTTAGTAAAATTTGGGCCTAGGAGACTACAGTATAAGGCAGCCATCATAAAAATGATTCCACTACTATAGGGATGTCAACAAGTTAGACTCGTCTATACTCATTTAGCTGTATCTCCTGAACCAGTGATCGTACAGGTCTGAAATTTGGAATGCGAGCAGATATACAATATGCCTGCTTGTATGCCAAATTTCAGACCTGTACAATTACTGGTTCAGGAGATACAGCTAAACGAGTATAGACGAGTCTAACTCGTTGACATCCCTACACTACTATAGTAACAAACCCAAGTCGCACAAACTTGAGGCATGACACTTTATGTGTTATGGAGTTATAGCGCTCCTATGGCTGGACTCTACTTTCCCTACCAAGATCTGGGCTGGTTCTGACTGCTCCTTGGAACCAGATTTTACAAACATCTCAACAATGTCTTTCCACCTTGTTTTCCCTCCGTCCGTCACCCTCGCCAAGTTGGATGGAACCAATTGGCAGACGTGGTCGTCGACCTTCTCCTCCCTCATGCTGATGAACAGGTGCAGGCGCCACCTCACCCATTCAAATGTGGGCACTGTCCCCCAGCACCCAGCACTCCCTGCAGGACAACCAGGACCCACAGGTCCTACAGATGCAGGGCTGGCCATGATGGCCCTATGGGAAAGGCAGGAAGAGGTCATCACAGGCCTCCTATTTTTATCGGTGACAACGGAGGTCCTCTCCGGTATTCAATCTATGGCACTATATCCAAGTGTCCATGATAAATACCAGCAGCTGGATCACCTCTATGGTCAGGTTGGCTCTATGGCCACCTTCAATTTATGGGTGGGCTTGGCAAATACCAAGCTTCAGGAAGGTAGCCCCTTCCTACCTCAGCTCCAGAAAATGTTGGACCTGAGGAACACCCTGGTGGAGAATGGGATGCCCATCTCGGACATGCAAATGTCCTTTATACTTCTAGACGCGCTACCCCCCTCCTACAGTACCATAGCAGGCACGATCCTCGCCTCCGGCCCCCCTGCAAACCTTGTACCTCAGGACCTCATAAATAGGTTCATTAATGAGGAATCTCGCCTCTCCGGTCCCCCGGCATCTTTTACCAAGATAGCCCCCGTCAAGAACCACTCGCCTCCGTATGATTGTACATTGCAGGCATCGGGCAGCTCTGCGTCCCCGGACGTAATCTGCCACTACTGCAAGCGGCCTGGCCATAAAAAGCCAGACTGCTACAAACTCAAACGGGACCAGGAGAATGCCAAGAAAGGGAGGGCTGGGCAGTGAGGAAAAGCTGCTCAGAATACCATATCTGAGGCGCCGGACTCTATCGCTACAGCCAATAGCATACCTGTACCAAAGAGCCGTCTATTTACTATAGTCAATGGCTCTGGCAAAATAGAGGAGGTACATGAGGTACCTCAGGTTTCCCTTTACATGATGAGTGCAAATCGCACTCAAGTAGCGTCAAAATGGATGATGGACAGTGGAGCATCAGCACATTTTACCCCACACATTGAGGACTACGACACCTATACTGTAACGCCACCACGAGCGTTAGTCCGACTTGGACGACGGAAGGGCGTTCACGACTTAGCGAATATCAAGTTACTAGTCACGTGACTAATCCCACGGGTACACGGCGCTTATCGAGGCATGTGACACTTGGCGGCACCAGGACTAAGTCGAGTCACTGGGCGGATACTGGTGAAGACGACTTGCTCTTTGGAGAGACAAGCGAACTAGATGGCAGACGGTACGGAGAGAAAGTGGTGCTTCAAAGAAGACCAAGATGGCGTATCTTGGTCCTCGACTCCTAGCATCTGTAAATGCAATTAGGTGTTCGGAGTGTTCAGAGCTGTTCGGAGTGTCCTTGAACAGCTCCGAACAGCTCTGAACACCTAGTGCAATTACAGATGTACTATTTATACACATACGAGGACGCTTTGAAGCTCCTCTTGAAACCGTACTACGACTAGCAATATTAGCTCGAACCCTAATACCGCTGTCCTAGGAATGAGTTATGCCACATCGGCATGTGATACTGTACAACTACGCTGACTGATGAGAAGTCCATGACTGATTACTACTTACTAAGGGCATCATCACCATATAGTAAGTGTCCACTTCTGCGAATCATGACATCACCCCCTTTTCAGCTGCGACAACCCTGGCGTCGAGTGGGCCCAATTCCTCCCGACCAACCTTCCTGTACTTCTCCTACCCAGTTGTAAATGTCCGCCATCTTGAGTCGGAACTTGCTACGTGTGAGCTCGCCTTGCGCTGCGCCCAAAGCCTCGGACAGTGCGTGTAAACGCTGTTCTAGCCTTTCAGCCTCGCTGCAGTAGTTGCGGTAACGATGTAACTCAGCTTTTAAGCTCGTGTCCTTGAGCATGTTGACTGCTAAGTCGGTGCGGTGTTGGTTGCTATGCCCGCCACTTAAGGCGTGCATTTCGGCTGGGGTGTAGCGAGGCTTTCCCCTCTCGCAGACGTGGGGCTCGGCGTAAAGGGGCTTGGAGTATGTCTTGTCGCTATCCACCGCCAACGCCAGTACTAGGGGGTCGGGGTTCATGATGACTTGGATGTACGGCGCTTGCGTAGTGACTCCCTGCGCGTCGGTGATGGGGAAGTGGACGAACTTGTTGCCTCGGTTGTGAATGTAGCCTGCAGGGGCGATGTGGGAGCTGCCGAGACGGCGCTGGAGTATGGCGGTGGGGATGAGTGGCTGACGGTCGATGAGGACGTCCCCTCGGTATAAGGGTTGTCCCGTGGTGTCACAGGTGTAGGGAGTTTCCCGGGGGTTGTCAGAATCAGTGGCGGTGATGATGAACGGGTGCTCAGCTGGGTACCACTCGGCCAGCTGTTTGGGCAGTTCGTACACCGTGCACGCATCGTCACGGTGAACTGCTCGCGCCTCTGAAGGATCGTCATTCTCCTTATCGCTGCCTTTGCCAACTGCTCGATCCTCCATGCCTCGGCTTCGAACCTCCAGCCCCTCAGCGTCCTCAACTTCTTCCATTGCTCGTACTCCTCCTTCTTCGGACTCAGACTCACCCTTGACCCGATATTCCACTCGGACTGGGAGAGGTCTAGGTGAGGCATCCGCACTGCGTGGGAGAGCTGCACGAATCCTATCAACCTCGGCCTGAGTGTAGGGGACCCTATTGAGCTTTTGTCCGTCGTGGCTGAGGATCCAGTAGGCGACGGGGGCTTCGGGATCATCGATGTCGGTAACAGGGGCGAGGTTGCACATAGCGGCACAGAACTCTTCGTAGGACAGGTTGTCGATGAGGTTGGGAGCGAGTGGGGTGCAAGAGGATACTGGGGAAACAGCAGAGGAGGACATTCTGTGATATGTGAGAGGTCCAGGTTGGGGAGATGGTTTCAACTTAGCGTGATAGGTCTGGTTTATAACCAGTGCTCGGGCTTTTGATGTCCGCTCGAACTCTGCCAAAGCTTCATCGGCCGACAAGTCATCTTTGTTGATCCACTGATTGTCCGAGTCTGGGTAACCCTTCCATTTCACGAGGTACTGCCGTTTCCTGCTTCTGCCGAAAAGCCGCGTGTCCAGAATACTTTCAATTTCGTATTCTTCCTCGCCTTCCACAAGATCCGGAGGTGGGCGTGTGAAGTTTTCGCCATGCATCAGCGTTTCGCGATAAGGTGTGAGTAAATTGATGTGAAATACGGGATGGATACTCCACTGCGTGGGAAGTTCCAGTTGGTAATTGACGGGCGATAGTACCTTGCTGATTCTGAAGGGTCCATGCCGTCGTGCCGCGAGTTTTGCGGTTGGCTGGTTGGTACGTAAGTGGCGGCCTTCCAACCATACTTGGTCCCCTTCCCGATACTGGGGTGTGTTCCGGTGTTTAACCCACAGAGATTGTGCCTTTTTGATCAGGTGTTGGGCCTCGTTCCGTGCTTCTCGGAATTGTTGAAGTCTCGTGTTCACCTGTGGGATAGGGGATTGCTTATCCATCCAATCAGCGTGCGGGTCATATCCCATCATGAGCGAGAATGGGGACTTCCTTGTTGCCTCGTGTGGCCAGCTGTTGTGCGCGAATTCTGCCAATGGTAAGAAGTGCGCCCAGTTATCTTGACACTCGTTGGCCCAGAACCTGAGATACTGTTCTAACCATTGATTGGTCCGTTCCGATTGTCCGTCAGTCCATGGATGATATGCCGTAGATATGTTCTGATAGATTCCGAGTATACAGCATAATTCGCAGGTGAATTTTGATGCGAACCGCAGGTCCCGGTCGCTGATAATCTTTGCCGGTAGTCCGAATCGTCTGAAGACATGAGTTACGTACAGGGCTGCGGTTTCTTCCGCCGTGATTTCTTCGACACAGGGTATGAAAATGGACGCCTTAGTGCAGTCGTGGTCCGTGACCGTAAGTATTGAGTCACACCCTTCAGATACGGGGAGTTTAGTGATGAAGTCTAGCGTGATTACTTCGAAAGGCTTAGCATCGGGAATCGGCGTGATGGGTACCAATGGCGCTCGTGTGGGTCGGTTGTTAACCTTGTGCCTCTGGCATTCCGCGCACCCCTTCACGTACTCCGTGATGTGTTCCAACATGTGCGGCCACCAGTAGTGTCGTTCGATGATTCTGAACGTTCTCTTGATCCCCGGGTGTCCGTAAACTGGGGGGTCATGGTGGTTACCGATGATTGTGCGCCATAGTGAGGCTTCGCCTGTTATCACTCATGCTCCTTGCTTGTACCATACTCCGTCGAATTTCTTAAGGTGATGCGCGTCAACCCATGGGAGTATCTGTTGTTCGTCTTGGGTGTGGTCTTCGGGCATTTGGGTGAGTGTGGCTCTTGTGAAGACTTTGTCCGGAAGCACTACTACTCCATTGTTGTCCTGGTCCCCTTGGTCATAGTCTGGTCGTCGAGATAGGGCGTCGGCTCGTCCGTTGTTGGCTCCTTTGATATGATGGATCTCAAAGTCATACTCCATTAGTTCTAATACTTCTCTGGCCACTTGTCGACTTATCTTCTGAGCGGACCTCCAGTGCATAAGGTTGAGGTGGTCTGAGAAGATTTTGATCTTGTGTGGTGATCCAGCGAGTAGGGGTCTCCAGTGTCTCAGAGCTTTGACAATCGCTAGGAGTTCCAAATCGTATATGTCGTAGTTGCGTTCGGCTTCATTGAGGGTGGCCGAGTAATATCCAACTGGGTGTCGTTTTCCGTCCGTCTTCCTTTGTAGTAGTACCGCTCCTACCGCGAAGCCTGACGCGTCCACTTCGAGCTCGAATTGATCCGTGAGGCAGGGGTGTGCGAGTACTGGTTCTTCGGTAACGAGTGTCTTAAGTTTTTGGAACGCTCACTCTTCTTCTGTACCCCACTGCCATTCTGCGTCTTTTCTCGTGAGTTTGTTGAGGGCTCGTGCGTGGGTCGCGAAACCGTGAATGAAGAGGCGGTAAAAATTACAAAACCCCAAGAAGGATTGAACATCTCTGACCTTCGTTGGGCGTGGCCAATCTTTGATGCCCGAAATTTTTACCGGGTCCATACGAGTTACCCCCTTTTCAAGGATTACCCCCAGGTAATCCATTCGTGGTGAGTGGAAGAGACACTTCTCCGGTTTGAAGTAGAGGTCGTGGTCTAACGCTACTTGGAGCACGTCACAGACCGCATTGATGTGTGCTTGCAGACCTGCGTTTTCGTGAGTGGCTATTCCTATGTTGTCCATGTATACACGTATGATGGTGCCCAGAAGCTCGTGTTTGGCGATGGTGGGTCCCAATATTTCATTCATCATGGTTTGGAACGTTGCCGGTGAATTTGTGAGTCCGAAGTACATTACGAGGGGTTCGAATAGCCCGTACCGTGTTTTAAATGCTGCTTTTGGCTCGTCTCCCGGTTTGACTCGTATGTTGTTGTACCCCCAGCGGACGTCCAGCTTAGTGTAAATATGACCGTTTCCCAGGTCGTTGATAAGTTCCGACATGAGTGGGAGTGGATACTGGTTACGAATGGTGCATGCGTTGATTTTTCGGTAGTCTTGTACGGGTCGTAGTTTTCCGTCTTTCTTTTTGATGAAGAAGAATGACGAGGCGTAGGGCGATTTGGAAGGTTGGATATACCCCATTTTGAGTTGTTCGTCAAGCCATATCTTGAGCTGGGCGTCTTCGTCCTGTGTCATTGGGTAGACTTTGCAATCGATCGTTGCCGGGGTGCCTGGTTTGAACTCAATAGCATGGTCCCATGGTCTTGATGGTGGGAATCGATGTGACACTTCTTCGCTAAATATCTTGGCGAAGCGTCGATACGGTTCGGGGATTACTGCTGCCACCGTATTCTGTTTAGCTGCTATAGCAAGTTTGGTGGCCGTGGTACGTAGCTGGCATTCCTCTTCTAGCTCCTGGACTATGCTCTCTTTGTCATTATCGGTGAATGTTCGTGCGAGGCGAGGGTTGCTGTCGGTGACCGCCCCGGTGATGACTGTGCATGGTTCAGAGGGGTTGATGGACCAAATAACTATGGGGAGTGCTTCTTCGTGAATGGTCGCGTGAGTCCAACTGATGGTTGGTTCGTAAGTAGCGAGCCAGGGGTATCCGAGTACCAGATCTTCGTTCCCTATATCGGTGATGAGGAATTGAATGACTCTGTGGATCCCCTTGGTTTGTACGTCTAAGTCTACGAAATGAGTGATGGACCCAGCTTGATTCTCCGTATTATCTATATTCCATATTTTCTTTGGGTGTTCTAAGGGTTGAAGCCCCAACCCCATTCGTTTGGCGAACGCGGGTCTTATGAAGTTATCGGTGGCTCCGGAATCTACGAGCCCTTTTATGTCGGCCATTGAGTAACTGGTGCGAATCGAGACTGGAATTCTAAGAGACCGAAAGCGAGTCATGATTACAGAGTTACAATTGGTTGCCCTCACCCAGGCCGATGGGTTCAGGCGTCCCGAAAATCCCCTTTCTCCCACAAATCTTGGAGAATTAGGTCTTTGACTTCGTCGCTTGCCCCTCTTACTCCCTCAAGCCAGCTACTCGCCGTTTGCTGTGGCTCTGCGGTGTGTGTGACTTGGGCGCGCGGTTCCTGGCTGTAGTAGTCGGTTTCCATGCTACGGCTATTACTCGCAGGACGCCACTGCTGTTGCTGTGGCCTTTGTTTTCTGGGACGCGTGCAGTTGCGTGAGATGTGTCCGAGTCCGCTACAATTGTAACAGACTACTTCCCTCATATCCCTGCGAGGGGTATTTCCTCCTTGCCCCGGTCCTCCCCTTGGTGGGAACGGAGGGCACGGTTGGTAGTTCCCTCGGTTGGGGTCTCCTACTTCTGCGAGTCGGGCGCGCGATCTGTCTGCAGATGTGTCCATCGCGTTTGGATCGTATCGCGGGGCCTGGTTGCGTGGTGCGTTCCATGGTGACCCTCCGAAACGCAGGGGTGGGTTGAAGCGAGGTGGTGGTCCTCTCGAAGGCCCCCTTGCTGGTACGGACATTCCCAATCGGGCGCGGAGGTGGATGTACTGCTTCTGGCGTCTAAGCGCCGCATCCTTCCACTCGGTGAAGGTGGTAGGTCCATCGAGTTCGTAAATCTTCGTAAACAATTTGCTCGGGAGTCCAGCCGTGAAGCAGTCGATGGTTTGTTGATCGTTGAGACGGTAATCAGCTTTCCGGCATAGCTGCTCGAAGTTGGTGACGTACGAGTCAATATTGTCACCCGTCATTCTGAATCCTTTTGCCAGTTCTGCCTGGGCTTGTTCTTGTTCCAGGGTATTTGAGAATCTGTCTGCGAACCCCGCCGCCAGTGTGTCCCAAAGGTATTCGTCATACCGGTCTCTTCCCTGGCGTACTTTGGTATTGAGCCATTGAAGGAAACCAAGCGTCCAGTTTGCGACGGATGCTCCTTTAATGTACCCCAGGAACAGGAGGCACCTTTTGTATACGTTGCACATGCTCGGTGCATCGAAATTGAGTCCCCAATATGCGTGCCATTGCGTGAGAAAAGACTCGTAGTCAGTCCGATCTCCCTTGAATATGGTTGGCGGTTCACCTTCGAGTCGAGGGGTTGGCGCTCCTGGTGCTACTGCTCTGCCCGGTATTCCTCCTCCGGGTGGTCCTCCTCCGAATCCCCCTGGGAATCCTCCGCGTGGGCGTCTTGGCGGTCGTCCTCCTCCCCCCGGTGGCGGGTTATCGCCTGGTGGGTCGGGCTGATCGGGTCCTATGGCTCGAAATATAGCTGCGTCGTCTGCTGTCATGCGATGTCCCGTTGCTGGGTGTATGGGGAGTAGAAGTTGCTCGGCTTCTTCTCGGGTTCTGCGGATTTCTTCTTCTACTGCCTCGTTGGTAATAGTTTCAGTGGTGGTCGCCATTTTGGCTGGTGGGTTGACTCGGATGATTTCTGGCTGTGATACGGGAAGGGACTCAGCTAGTCTGGTTACCTCTTCTACTTCGGAGTCTTCTTCTTCGTCTGTGTGTTCGCCTTCTTCGCTAGTTTCGGAGGGAGCGGGTGTTCTTGGTTCTGAAGTACTTGGTTCTTCTTCTGGTTGCCCGTCTATATGTCCCCACTGTTCTCTTGTGGGTAGATTGCGTGCGTCGATATCACAATTGTAGAGCCTTCCTGCTGGGCGTACTATATCCCACCTATTGTCGATTGGGTTCCACGTAATCTCGGTCCAACAGACATGTTCGAAATTGAACTCAACTGGTCTATACCGGGTTGGTCCCGACGCAAAGTCCATGAAATAGCCGGTGTCTCCGCGATACTCTCTCCACCGAGCTGCTCCTAGGAATTGTACTGGTACGTTTTGGTCTCCTCTATGTTTGAGGGAGTAGGTCTGGAAATTGGTCCACTGATCTCGAGTTGTGAACGCCACGATGAGGGATCTTGGTCTTAATGTAATGCCACCATGAGCGTTAGTCCGACTTGGACGACGGAAGGGCGTTCACGACTTAGTGAATATCAAGTTACTAGTCACGTGACTAATCCCACGGGTACACGGCGCTTATCGAGGCACGTGACACTTGGCGGCACCAGGACTAAGTCGAGTCACTGGGCGGATACTGGTGAAGACGACTTGCTCTTTGGAGAGACAAGCGAACTAGACGGCAGATGGTACGGAGAGAAAGTGGTGCTTCAAAGAAGACCAAGATGGCGTATCTTGGTCCTCGACTCCTACTATTTATACACATACGAGGACGCTTTGAAGCTCCTCTTGAAACCGTACTACGACTAGCAATATTAGCTCGAACCCTAATACTGCTGTCCTAGGAATGAGTCATGCCACATCGGCATGTGATACTGTACAACTATGCTGACTGATGAGAAGTCCATGACTGATTACTACTTACTAAGGGCGTCATCACCGTATAGTAAGTGTCCACTTCTGCGAATCGTGACATATACTCCTCATGAAGGTGTTGAAGTCCTCCTTGGTGACAGCTCTCTACTCAAGAGTACTGGTATGGGTACCGTCACTATCCGCACCAATCGAGGGTATAAACTTAAAATATCAAACGTGCTCCATCTCCCTAATATGCACTCGCGTATACTGTCCACCAGCACCCTAGCAGAAAAGGGTGCTATAGTTAGTTTTGACGCTACATCCTTTGCCATTAGGCACAATGGGGAAACCATTGCGGAAGGACACAAGGCTTCTGGCCTCTATTGGCTAGACGGACACTATATGAACTCAGTCCGAGCACCTGCATCTGCTAGCCTTGATGTCTGGCATCAGCGCATGGGACATATGTCCAAAGATGCGCTAAAGAGATATGCTCAAGAGTCTGTAAAAGGACTCAAAATTAATGATTCCCCTGTGGAAGACGGACTTTGCCATGGCTGTGAAGCTGGCAAATCCACCCGTCTACCCTTCCCACCTTCCTCCAAATGTGCCAAGGAACCCCTTGAAGTCGTACACAGTGACCTTGTTGGCCCCATGCAGAGCAATTCTATTCAGGGCAACAAATACTTCGCCACGTTCATAGATGACTACTCCAAAGCTGCAGTAATCATCTTTATGAAATCAAAGGACCAGTTTAAGGACGCCTTCCTTCATTACAAGGCGTGGGCTGAAAAACAACTCAATAAGCCCATTAAATCCTTACACTCGGACCGTGGTGGCGAGTATGTCAACAACGACTTAAAGCACATACTTGAGGAAGCAGGAATCGAGCATATGCTCACAATGCCTTATTCTCCACAACAGAATGGGAGAGCCAAGCGTTTTAACTGTACGGTTATGGAAAAAGGCACTAGCATGCTTCATCATGCAGGTCTTAGCCTTGGCTTTTGGGAACAAGCAGTTCATACTGCTGCGCATATATACAACCGCCCTCCCACTCGTTCTAATCAGTGGAAAACTCCGCTAGAGCTCTGGGATGGTACAGTCCCAGATGTCTCTTACTTTAGAGTATTTGGCTGCAAAGCCTACTATCATGTACCCGAACACAACCGGCGCAAACTAGATCCTAAGTCAAAGGAAGCCGAGTTTGTGGGCTATGAACCCTTATCAAAGGGTTACAAACTCTGGGATAGACATAGCCGGTGCTTCATCTCTTCACGAGATGTTACATTTGATGAAGACACCTTCCCATCCCTGAGTGACCTGGCCCGTCACTCCACACCACCCATTCCATCTCCCTCCTCCAGTGAACCTCCAAGGGGAACCGATGGTGGTGAAATTTTCTTTGTAGTGCCTGGCCCGCCTACACCAGCTGTTGCCCCTGCAGTACCACAAACTACACCAGTCTTTGTACTACCACCACTGGTACCTGCAGCATCTCAACAGCCTAGCACCCCCCTCACACCCCCTAACATTACACCTGCCCCGGCAGACCAGACTATATATCACACTCCCCCTTCCCAAGCCCCACTACCTACTACTCCTGTGCGCCCTCACACCCACTCCTCTAGGCCTCCGGTAGTCTCCGCGCCTATACCTGCCCCGAACTTTAATCGGGAAGTGTCTCCTCCTAGGGAAACCCCTAGATCTCCCAGGAACACTCAGGTACCTTCGCCTATTCGTCCCAGGCGGAGCACAAGGGTATGATTCACGAATCCTCGCTATCTACAAGAGGATGACGATGAATTCGTGCAGGGTAGTAGTAGGCTGGGAATGATGGACTTGCTGAATGTGGCTGAGGTTCCTGGTTACAGGGAACCTCAAACGTACAAGCAGGCCATGGAGTCTGACCAAGCTACTGATTGGCTTGAAGCATGCAAGTATGAACTTGATGCTCTCAGTAAGCTTGATGTCTGGAGATTAGAACCCCTTCCTGCAGATAGGAAGGTGGTGAAATGTAAATGGGTGTTCAAAAAGAAAGCAGATGGACGCTTTCGTGCTAGGCTAGTGGCAAAAGGGTTCACCCAACTAGAGGGGGTGGACTTTGACGAAACTTTCTCCCCAGTTGCCCACTTTGAGTCCTTACGACTCCTTCTTGCGTTAGCCACGCTTGAAGACTGGCACATTCACCAGATGGATGTCAAGTCAGCATTCCTTCACGGGGAACTGGAGGAAGAAATCTATATGGAGCAACCAGTCAGTTTCGTCACAGCTGGCTCCGAGCACCTTGTGTGCCGGTTACAAAAGGCCCTTTATGGCCTGAAACAAGCTTCCCGCACATGGAACTTGCAATTCCATGGGGTCCTTTGTGACCTAGGCTTTACGCGGACGTACTCTGATGCAGGAGTATATGTGTATCATCTTCAAGAGGGGGGTGACACGCTATTCGTGATCTTATATGTAGATGACATCACTATACTTGGGAGTTCCCTATCAAAGATCAATGATCTGAAAGCATCTCTATCAAGTCGATATGAGATGACTGATCTTGGTGAAATCCAGTCTTACCTAGGTGTTAACATCACCAGAGACCGTGCAAACTGCACTATGGAAATCAACCAATCAGATTACATCCGCGACGTGGTTGAGCATTTTGGAATGCTAGATTCCAACCCAGTATACACTCCTCTTCCCTCTGGCGCCGAGGCACACTTGATCAAGAATGATGATCAGGCCTCTACTTCTGAGATTAAAAAGTATCAACAGATAATTGGGTCTCTGCTATATGTGCAGATTGGAAGCAGACCTGACATATCCTTTGCTGTTGCACGCCTTAGCCAATTTGCTTCCAATCCCTCACCACAGCATCTACGCCTAGCAAAATATGTCCTAGCATACCTAAACAGTACTAAGGACCATGCATTACGCTATGCTGGAGGGAATGGCTCAGGTGGAGAAGGCCTTCATGGCTACTGCGACTCTTCTTGGGGAGATCAAGAAGAGAAGCACTCCACCTCTGGTTACGTCTTCCTGCTCGCCAATGGAGCCATTTCATGGTGCACCAGAAAGCAGAAGACTATAGCCCAGTCTACCACAGAAGCTGAGTATATGAGCCTCTCTGAGGTGTCAAACCAAGCTCAGTGGTACACTACCTTCCTTGGGGAACTAGGGTATGAGGTTGCCTCCCCTATCCCCCTACACTGTGACAACAAGGGTGCTGTAGACTTAGCATTAAACCCTGTCACTGGAAGACGGTCCAAACACATCCTGATCAAACACCATGTAGTCAGGGAGTATGTAGAAAACAAGGTCATAGACCTGATACGTACTCCTACAGGGGAAATGGTTGCAGATGGATTTACCAAGTCACTGCCCAGAGAACCCTTTGACAAAATGGTCAATGATCTAGGAATGGTGTAAAATGAAGACTCAGAAACACTGTGCTGAAAACACAGTCAATGGTCGTCGATCATTGGTTTATCAGCAAGGATGTCACATTGTCCTGTAACAAGCACATCATGTTCTCTGATCTTCAAGAGGTTCAACAGAAGGAGGCTTCAGGAACGTCGAGTTATTGCAAATAAGCAAGCGAAGCTTTTGCAGACTTCCTTTGGGTCTTTTACAACCACGAAAAGCCCTTCTTAGAACTCTGAAGGAGTTGGATCTTGACTCAGAGAGCCTACAAATTCCGGCTCTTCAAAAGATTATCATCTTGTATATAATAGTCAAAGACCTCTTACTTCAGAGCTCCAACTTTAACACACCTCTGTTATTTACACAAATGGACTGTCCCAATCATGGAGGGATGTTGAGACGCGACTGTATAAGTCACATGTCTCGTGCATCTGTAAATGCAATTAGGTGTTCGGAGCGTTCAGAGCTGTTCAGAGTGTCCTTGAATGGCTCCGAACAGCTCTGAACACCTACTGCAATTACAGATGCTGGGATCTGATTGTGTCAGCCCACATACTAAATATGGTATCTGTCCCTTATGGACTCTTTTGGACACTCCGGACTCATATGGACCACTTTTGTTTATCTTTATTGACAGAGTCATATATGGCTCTTATTGTTCTTCATTGTTAAGATACCAGTATTGTCTGCTTTAGGCAGCTATTGTTCTCTGCCCTCCAATGGCACTTCTCCCTCTGGCGCACAGACCACATGTATTGTGTTTGGGTCACCAGTGCGCACAGACCATTCTTACCTAAGCGTCCTGTATATAAGGACTGCTGTTTACACCTATACACTTCAGAGTTCCCTTCACCTCTGAAGTGTAAGTCCCTTTTCTCTTTACTTCTCTTATTACCTTTGCTCATAGATGTTCTATAGTAACTTGTCTATTAGGTATGCAGTTGTAACAGAGTTCCCTTCACCTCTGAAGTTAACTTGTCTATTAGCATTCTTTGCTTTCACACCTCGCTTGTTAGTTCTGCGCTCAACAGCAGATGACATAGCTGGGTGTAGCTCTGTCTGCTCTCCTGCCTGAAAATCCATCCACCATTGCATGTGTTAACGATACATAAGCCGACTCTTCATTTTATCGACCTAGTGGCACACTGGGGTGGCACAGCATAGACCCAGTGAGCGAGGGCAGCGGCGTCGCACTCCATTGCAGGGAAGTCTACGTCACAATCCACTATCTAACTACTACGGCAGACCCATATGAGGGTCAGTAAGGCCGTGATGAATTTGTACAAGTTGTACTTAATTATGGGTCGGGGATATGTGGGATCTCGGTGAGTGTCGTTACCAAAAGCAGCTGCGTAACATAGGGGGGCAAAATTACAAGGTAATTGTTCTCCTGCCAGTGTATGCAGAGGGAATTCAGAGAGTAAAATGAAAGGGACGGACCAAAACTCTCCTTGTAGGTAAATTATCCAGCTGAGAGGGATGGCGAAATTCGAGGAGGATGTCCTCATCAATGTCGAGTCAGTGGAAAGGCGATAAGGGCGATCTGTGCCGGGTGGGTGACAGGGGTTCCAAATAGGGCCGGTTCAGTTTGTTTGCTACAAGAAATCACCTGCATAGTTATCGCGCAGACCATATCTTTCACTCTGCACCGTGTCACCTGTCACCTGACTGGATGTGTGAACATGCAGCAGCAACGTCAACGATTATCGGTTACCTGTCTGACCAGTTGGTGTTAGCCAAAGGGAAGCTTAATGTGTGCTGTCAACTCTGAAGTGGCTGACATAGATGGACGGATGAATGCGTGGTGGGGATTCTGGGGAAAGATTCTAGAATAAGATGCATCGCTGCAGATGCTCAATAAGCAGCATGGAGGGCCCTTCGGGCCCTCCTCACTTCTATTGTCTTGTCTATTGTCGCACTTTATATGTCTATGTTTAATTCATGAGTCACCTTATTACCTTAGTACCTTACACAAATGCATCAGAGTGCCAAGCAGAGTGCAGTAAACTACACAAAGCTTTTTTTTCTCAGACAGACAGCAATAACTTGACTACCTCGACAAAGTCATAATGTCCCTGGGAAATGATACGGTCTATTCAAGAAAATCAGGATTAATCATCTTTGATAACATGTCAATCATGACAAAAACCATTGTCTGCTAGTATTTTCTACCACTGATATGACCACGCTCTCCCTGGCCGATGAAATTGCGATTTTTACAATTTATAGATGCCCCCACACTCGCCCACACATCTCTTTTTTTTTTTTTTTTTGGAAACTCCTGCCAGGTTTTTCCCGGCATGGTGTGATCAAGAGGCTGTAGGTGCCAGGCTCCCAACACCGGAGGGAAGCCTGACAAAGCGCCAGGAACTTCTTGGGGGGAAATCCATTTATGGAGACTTCCCACGGGACACTCTGGGTGCCACAGTGTGGGAAATACTGTGGGACTTGGCTCACCGGCAATACCCACTAAAAACCCCCAAGTGGTTTAAACCGGGATTTGAACCCGGGACCCTCTTGCCCAAGGCTGGCGACTGCTGAAGCAACCCCAGGGGTGGTGGCACATCCACTAAGCCACCGTGCCCCCTGCCCCCACATCTCTGCGTCCACCCATGCTCTGTATGCTTTCTAAGCGCCGCATTCCCGCGCCACTGTCAGGCTGTGCACGCTCAGCTTCCCAAGTTCCCACTTGTGTTTCCACTCATTCTGGACACTTTCCTACACCTTAGCCCACATTCCCTGGTATATACTTCGTGTAATTACAACTACAACAAAGTCGGGTAATAGTAGACCCCCCTTTACACTTCAGACTTTGGAGCTCAGTGAGGCACATCACTTGCGTTCCCCAGCGCGCTGCACTTGCGTGCGGCCTTAGCAACTCGAACTCGATGTGTTCCTGACCCAGGCAGCCACCTCTACGAAGTTTTGTCACATCAGGAAAACCTCAAAGTGCTTAGCTGCCTTAATTGGCCTATCAAGGCACCTCAGACTGTTAAGGTGAAATAGTGACTTAATTTGCACTTAGAAATATTGTCTTAAGGCAAGATTAAGGGCACATATGTGACATAGATAAATAACTTCAAATTGAGTGTGGTGAGATTGGTGAGGATTGAGAAGGGGAAAATAAGGATGGGTAAGGGAAACGTGAAGGGGGGTAGTGAGGGTGGGCATGCCAGGGAGAATATAGGGAAGGGAAAGAAAGGGATGGGGATGGGGGAGGGGGACATGGGAAAGGGGAATATGAGGATGGGGGAGGGGGACAAGGGGAATATGGGAAGGGGAGGGGGACATGGGGAAAAGGGGGGGGACATGGGGAAGGGGGGATGTAACGCCACCACAGGGGCGTTAAGTACAACGTGTACTTCAGTTAAGTCACGGGCGGTAACGGGAGAGGAGTAAGTCAGTCAAGACTTAGTTCGATGGTGAACAAGTACCACTTGGCCTCCGTGGACACAAGGGTAATAGCAGGATCTGGCTCAAGCGTAAAGGCGAGCGAAAGGGGGAGTCAAGCGAAAGTGCGACTCAAGCGTTCAGGTCGTGAGAGGAGACAGCGGTGTGGTATTACACAAGAAGTCAAGTCTACCGTACAAGCTAGGTAGCGTGGGACTTATATACTAGTACACGATGTTTGTCAGAGACAAACATATGGCGCGATCCTAAGATCCGGGTCCTAAAGAGCTAACAAAGGGAACGTACGAAAAGAGAACAAGGGAATTCTGCAGGACGACGCGTGGATCAGAAGTCGTCAGTGGGTTCTGGAAGTCGCGCCACGGGGCGTCGTAACGGTCATGTGCTAGGCGCGAGATAAGAGCTGAGGCATGGATTGAAGCGGATCGTAGCATCTGTAATTGCAGTAGGTGTTCAGAGCTGTTCGGAGCTGTTCAAGGACACTCTGAACAGCTCTGAACGCTCCGAACACCTAATTGCATTTACAGATGTATCGTAAAAGTACAACGGAAAGTCGGCACAGAATACGAGTCACGAGACAAAAGGGAGAACGCGGGAGAAGAGGGAAAATCGTAACATTACCCCCCCTTCAGACTCGAAGTCGCCACGACTTCGACTAGTCACTAGTATAGTAGCAGTCCTCTTCGGGGATAACGGTAGCGGGATCAGGAGATGGGGAACGGGGACAAGTGTGAGATCGTAAGAACATGTGGTGTTACGTTCCTTCCGGACGTCTGCCGTCAATCACGTGACCGTTGCCGGTTCGCTGTGTCCAAGTGGCGTGTCGTGCACAAGGACCAAGATAACGTCGATAGTGATAAGATGAAGAAGTCGGCGATGACTAAGCACGACTCGTAGCGGAACGCGTAGTGGCGATAACTCCAGCGCACTAGCAAGAAGACAAAGGAATGGACGAGACAATGAGGGATCAAGCTTTATACACTCTGTGCCCTAAGACCAACTCTGGCGAAGGGGAAGGTATTACACAAGATATCAAAGCTAAGGACTATAACGCGTCCAAAGCCCTCTACTTATACTACAAGGGGGAGCTTTCAAGCTCAGCCCGAATCCGAAACCCAAATACTCCTATCCAATGGCACAAGGCCCTCGATTCGCATCAGTCATCCACGTCGAAACCCACCAATGGCATAAGGCCCTCTTGGCATGAGGCAGAGATAACACACCATGAGTCTCCAATCTAGACCGCGTCCGGGCTCAAGCTCATCCGGACTCACACTCTAGCTTCAGCCTAGGCACAAGCTCATCTAGGCTCTTCCGGACCGTTCGAGGCAGGTCACGTGCCGGGATCACGTGACGGCCAATAACTCGGACCTAATCCCACACCTCCTGATAGTCACGTGATGGCGGGTAAGGGTCACGTGTGCTCACCGCGCGTCCCACTCGCACGTGATCTTCTGCGCGTGGTGCTTTCTCCCAGCTCTCTAGCAGGCGTTCAAGCACTGCTGTGGCTCCGCGGACTTCTCTGTCCCATCGCGGGTCGTCTTGCGCGTACTTTGGGTCTTCACGTAGGCTTCGTCCCGGCTGCGCCGTGACATGTGGCGCCCCCTTCGGCCACACTTATGGCACCCCTCATACTGCGGGCAGTCGATCTCGTTGTGCGTCACCTTCCAGTCGAGACACTTCCCACACCAGCGGGTGCGCGGCGTGGGATTCTTGTATCGGGCAGACATCGGGGACATTCGCCTTATGAGGCAAATGTCCACGCGATGGGCGAGGCTGCCGCACCACTGGCATGCATCCCGTCGTCCTCGCTCGGGGCAGTCTCTTACGAGGTGGTCCTTGGACCGACACTCGTAGCACCTGCAACGATGCGTGCTGCCTTCCCCTTGAAGGCGTGGCATCTCGCAGGGCCCTCCCTCCCACGGGGGCAACGGCATCTCGCCAGGTCCATCCGCACGCAGGGGCAGCAGCGTCGAGGAGTGGCGGGGTCAGGTAGGTTTGGTCATGAGCTCGACGTATCGGTCACTGATAAGGGGAATGATGTGGGTGTACTGCAACCGCTTCCTTACGCTGGACATATTCATGTCCAGGTGGAATTGGTCTTTGACGGCTTCCGTCTCCAGCCTGCGGAGGTCGTCCCATTGCACCTTAAGTGCGTCTCGGGCTTCCAGGCAGGTACGTAGGCGGGCGACGTCGGCATGGAGTGCAGGGTAATGAAGAGAGGAGATGACCTCGTCAATGACGAGGTGGTGAGGGTCATGGGGGTGAAATAGGTCGATCTGTTGGTCCGTTACATGTTGCGGCAGCTGGTTAGCTTGGGTGGT
The DNA here is from genome assembly GCA_021527775.1 of Lactarius sanguifluus. Classification (NCBI taxonomy): domain Eukaryota; kingdom Fungi; phylum Basidiomycota; class Agaricomycetes; order Russulales; family Russulaceae; genus Lactarius; species Lactarius sanguifluus. The sequence goes on from JAKEYF010000024.1 coordinate 134,565, forward strand.
GCGCAGGTAGATGGATGTAACGTAGCATGGCTCCCCCTTCCCCATTGTTCCTACCACCTCCTGGTAGTCCTTGCGGTAATAAATGTACCGCGCCACTTCTTTCTTCCCCAGCTCTCCAATCATGAGCGGGTAGAAGCGCAGGGAGGTGGGGTCGTTTGGGAAGTAGGGGATACCTGGCTCTCCTGACATGTCCGTGTCTTCATCGTCAAGGAGAGCGTAGCGTGGGTCAGGGACTGCGAGCTCAACAGTGGGAATGGGGGTGAATACATGGTCAATCCCAGGTGGGAATGGGGGGAGTGGGAGCGAAGACTGGTGGAGAGTGCTGAGCGTCGGTGGCGAGACAAGCGGGGGCGGGGACGTCGACTTAGAAGACTCCAACGGCTCAGGTGGTTCGGTAATGGTGGGTAGTGAGGTCTTGGGTTCAAGTATGAACTCGGGCAGCGGGGAAGGGGTGACAATTCTGGAGTATGGGGTGTAGGCAGCATCGGGGTTCATGTCTGGGACTCCAGCCTCTTGGGAGGGAATAGTCAAGTTATTGAGAATGAGTTGGGAAGGGGGGTGAGCGGGCACGGTGGTGATGATGGGTGTATCTGACATCAGGTTTTTGGGGATGATCATGGATGGCGAGGATGGATGAAGGGGGTGCATCTTTTATATCTTTCGTCCAGCCCCTTCGGCGGTAGGGTTTTGCCGGTAGAATTCGGCGATCAGGTTAGGTGCGTGGCGGACGTTATCTAGTGGTTCCCACGAGCTGTCACTCATGGGAAATCCCTTCCACTGGATCAGGAGCTGAAGTTTACGCCCTCGGCCATGAAGGCGAGATTGTAACACATGCTCCACCTCGAACTCTTCTTCTCCTTCGATAAGGTCAGGTGGAGGTCGCGTGAAGTTAGCTCCATGAAGTTCCGTCTCCTTATATGGTGTGAGGAGATTCGCATGGAACACGGGGTGTATCTTCCACGTCTTCGGAAGATCTAGTTCGTACGAGACCGCCGATAAGACTTTCTTGATTCGGAACGGTCCGTGTCGCTTTGGGGTGAGCTTCGCGGTGGGGTAAAAGGTCCGGAGGTTCGTCCCCTCCAACCATACCTGAGCGCCTTCCATATAAGGTATGAAGCGCGTCTTCCCCCTCTTCGCCATAAGCTCTTGCACGTGCTTGATGCAGTCTTGCGCATGCTGGCGTCTGTCGCCCATCTCTTCTAGTCGTTGATCAACAGATGGGGTTGACGTGGGTTTTGATGTCCATGTGGTACGGGGTTCCCACCCCATGATCAGCGAGAATGGGGAATGTTTGGTTGTGGCGTTTGGCCACGAGTTGTGCGCGAATTGCGCTACTGGAAGTGCCTCCGCCCAGTTATCCTGTTGCACGTTACTCTAGTGTCGGAGGTACTGTTCCAGCCACTGGTTAGTGCGCTCCAATTGCCCATCAGTCTGCGGATGGTATGCGGAGGAGATGTTCTGGCGGATTCCCAGCGTCTTACACAAATCCTTCATGAAGGCAGATGTGAAGCGCGGGTCTCGGTCCGTGATCATCTTTCGGGGAATGCCGTAGTGTGGATAGACATGGTGAAGGTAGAGCCGTGCCACTCCTTCTGCAGTAATCATCTCATTACACAGGATGAAGATGGCCGCTTTCGAACAGTCATGGTCGGTAATGGTGAGGATGGAGTCGTATCCATTCGACGGGGGTAGTTTCGTGATGAAGTCCATCGTCACGACTTCAAATGGTTCGGCCTCGGGGTCTGTGGTGATAGGGAAAAGGTGTGGCTTTTGTCGGTGGGGGTTGATTTTGTTGGCTTGGCATATCGCACAGCCCTTGACGTAGTCCTCCACGTCCTTCCGCATATTCGGCCACCAGTAGTCACGTCGCACCAACTCTAACATGTTTGTGATTCCTGGGTGGCCCATGCTCGGCGTGTCGTGGAAAAAGGTAATTACCCCCCGTTTAAGATCGTTGTCGCCCACGACAACGAGAGCGTCTCCTTTCCACCAGAGTCCCTGGTGCTTTTTCAGGTTGTGGGGTTCGACCCACGCGAGGACGGCTTTTTCGTCCATACTTTGGGCAATCTGCGTCCAGATGTCCATGTCGTGCATTGACATCTGGGTTGTGCGTATAAATCGGTCAGCGGGGAGGACAATGACATCGTTGTTGTCTTCCTTGTTGGGCTCATAGTCAGCTCGTCGTGAGAGGGCGTCCGTGTGACCGTTTTTTATACCAGGTACGTGCTTCAGTGCGAAGTTGTACTCCGATAGTTCCAAAAACTCGCGTGCCACTCGTCGGCTGATCTTTCGCGGATCTTTCCAATACTGCAGATTGGCGTGGTCGGTGTGAATAATGATTTTGTGGGGGGAACCAACTAGGTAGGTGCGCCACGCTCATAGTGCCTTAACTACCGCTAGCAGTTCTCGGTCGTAGATGTCGTAGTTGCGCTCCGCCTCCATTAGCGATTCGGAGTGGAACGCAACTGGGTGCATGCGTTGGTCAGGTCCTAATTGGTTAAGTACCGCCCCGAGAGCTACATTGGACGCGTCCACTTCGAGCTCGAATGGTTTCGTGAGGTCGGGGAAGAGGAGTGTAGGTTCTCTGCCGATGCTTCGTCTGATATTATCGAACGCATCCTGTTGTCCCTGGTCCCAATGCCAGGGAGTGTCTTTCTTCGTGAGGTCGTGCAATGGGCGGGCGAGGGTGGAGAATCCTCGGATAAACCGCCTATAGAAGTTACAGAAGCCAAGGAAGGCTCGCACTTCTCTGAGGCTTTTCGGGGCTGGCCACTCCAGGACTCCCCGTACTTTAACAGGGTCCATCCAGACGTTCCCATGCCCGATGATGAGTCCGAGGTATTCAATTTCTAATACCTCGAACTCACACTTTTCTGGCTTAACGTATAGATCATGCTCTTCGCAGAGGCATAGGACCTCATGTAGCACATTCCGGTGTTGGGCGTGGTCGAGGGCGGTGGCGATGAGGATGTCATCCATGTAGACGATCACAAGTCCGAGTAGGATAAGGTCTCGGAAGATGTAGTCCATCATCGCCTGGAACGTTGACGGGGAGTTGGTAAGGCCGAAGTACATAACCAGGGGTTCAAATAGCCCCCGGTTCGTTTTAAATGCCGCCTTATGCTCGTCCCCTGGTTTGACCTGTACGTTGTTATAGCCCCACCTAATGTCGAGCTTGGAGAACAATCGGGCTCCCCGTACGCGGTCAATGAGTTTGGGGATAAGGGGGAGGGGGTAGTGGTTTCTGACGGTGATCTCATTCAACCGCCTGTAGTCTTGGACGGGTCTTAGCTTCCCATCCTTCTTCTTGATGAAGAAGAATGGTGATGCGTAAGCGGATTTGGAGGGTCTGATATACCCTTTGTCCAGCTGTTCGGTGAGGAACGTAGTGAGCGCCTCTTCTTCGTTTTGTGCCAGCGGGTACACTTTACAATCCAACGCTGGCGGGGCGTTCGGGAGGAGGTCGATGGCGTGGTCCCATACGCGCGAGGGAGGGAATCGGTGGGATGCTTCTTCACTGAAGACTTTACGATGGCATCGGTACTCCATAGGCACCAATTCCTCGAACGTGCGTTCAGGCCTCTTCGCCACCTCTCGCTGGGCTAACTCCGAGGCCATCGTTGTTTTTTGTAGAAATGCGATGCAGGGGTCTCGCTCATCGTCTACGAGCTGCTCCCACGCCTCCTCGTCAAGTTGATACGTCTCCAACGCCCTTATGGATGCTTCCATAGGCGTGGCTTCGTCTGACAGATGAAGGCTGGAAATGACGACCAGTTGAAACTCCTTGTTCAACGTTGCTTCTCCCCATCGTATCTGCGGCTCAAAAGCCGTGAACCAGGGGTACCCGAGGATCACCTTGTCTCTTCCTAAATTCGCAATTAGGAAACAAAGCGTCTTGGTCTCTTTTCCGGTTCTTACGGTGAGATCGGTGTATTGCGTGATCTCTCCGTCTTGGTTGTTCGTCCCATCCACGTTCCAGATACGGATGGGGTGTGTGACATTTCTGGTAGATATTTGTAATCGTTTGAGCAGTGTCGAACAAATAAAATTGTCAGTTGCTCCTGAGTCCACTAGGACTTGTCGTTCGGCCGTTGTGTGTGCAGATTTGAACAGAACTGGGATTCGCATGGATCGGTATCTGCTAGTGTACACGTTTAGATTTAACGCTCTAGCCCAGGCCGCTGGGTTCAAGCGTCGGGAAAACCCTCCTTCCCGAATAGTTTATCCACCATGAGGTCTCTAACCTCCTGGGTCTGCGCCTTCATCGCTGCGATCTGCGCATCCGCCTGCTCTTCATTCGAAAGTACGCGATTAGAAGATACGGCAACAGTAGTGATGGTGGGAGTTGATACGTCTGGAGTCGGGGTAAAGGAGGGGGACCCGAAGGAGGAGGCAGTAGCCGCACGCGTTCCCTTTTGTGGGCAGTTACGCGACATGTGCCCTTGAGCATGACATCTAAAACATTGTCCCTCCTTCTGAAGCTGGGCCTGGTCTCCGTCGGTAAGCGCCACGGAGGCTCGGGCGCGTCCAACATCCATGGCGTTCGGGTTTCGGTTCTGTTTGAGAGCCTGGACCCACTGCTCTCGGCTATGTCCGCTCTTCTTCCCGCGTTGGGGTCTGTTCTTCCCCAGGCGGTCCTTTAAAACTAGGTATTCAGCCTGCTGTAGGCGAGCGGCCGCCTTCCAATCATCCCATGTGATCAGATGTTGGAAGCGTGTGGCGTTAATCACTAACTGGTCTGGGAGTCCATCCTGGAACATTTCCAGGGTCGTGGCTTCATCAGGGTTATACCCGGCTTTGTGGACTAGATTGGAGAATGTAGCCACGTTAGAGATGTCAACGAGTTGTACTCGCGAGTATGAGTACTCGTCGGAATTTTCCGAACGACCACTCGTACTCGTCTCGTACTCGTCTATGCGAGTACTCGTTCTCACGAGTACTCGCCGGGATTCTTCGACCGAAACTCGTACTCGCGGCGCGAGTACCCGTTTCGGGCACGCGAGTACGAGTACTCGCGTACTCGTACTCATTTGAATTGTACGAGTACTCGTTTTGCACGAGTACTCATATATATTATGACTCTACTGTAATACAAGCACTACACTACTATAGCTGTACACAAAGCCCGCCCCAGCGTGGCTGCCTCCCACCGCCGTCGCATCCGTGCTGTCACCGGTTGTGTCATCGCCGCGTCGTTGTCGTCGTCTGTCGCGTCGCCGTCAAGGTCGTCGTTATTGTTGTCGTCACTGGCATCAGTGGCATTCGGGGTTGCGTTGCCATCGTGTCGTCTCCGCGTCGCCGTCATTGTCTATCGCGTCGTCGTCGTCGTTCGAGCTGGCCTTGCCGAAGTTGCCATCGTGGTTGAACCGTCATCGCCGCTTCGCCGTTGTTGCTGTCGTGGCCCGCTGTGTTGTAGCCGTCGTTGGGAGGGACGTCGTCGTCGTGTTTGGGATAGGACATGCACTGGTTTGTGGTCGTCGTAGTCTTAAATGTTGAGTGTGGGAAGCCACCGTGCCACAGTGGGAAGCAACCTTTTCCACGCCCGCCCGGTGATTGCCAGTTTCATAACTCACATAGGAATTCAAGCCATGTGCACCGCCAACAACAAACTACGACACACCTCAAGGTTCGCCGACGCAGCTTCGAGCTGCACAAACTCCAGCCACCGCCCAGCACCCTGCCAACGCAGCCGCGACTACGATGCCAGAAACAGCAATCGGGCGAAGTGACGGCGGCGACGCAACCACGACGGGGCAATGCCCACAGACCACGACCACTGGTTAATGCCCTTCGACTACGACTCGGACAACGGATCGATTACGAATACCTGTTGGTTACAGCAACGGGGCAATGCCCGCGACTTATGGAGGTGGGGCGATGGCCGGGATGACCGCGACGACGGCGGAACGACGCGACACGCCGGCAATGGGCCGACGACAACGACTCAATAGCATTGACACGACGACACGGATTGCAAGCACAGTAGTACAACTAGTTAGTACTGTAATAGTTACATAGTATCAGCAATAGAAAAAACAAATCTTTGCCAACCCGGAAATCGTCACGTGACCCCGCGAGTACACGAGTACTCGCGCATTCGAAAGTGGAAACTCGTACTCGCGTGTACTCGTGGGAACGAGTACTCGCGGGCACGAGTACTCGTCACAAATGAGTCACACTCGCGAGTACACTCATTTGACCATAACTCGTTGACATCTCTGAGCCACGTAGGTGTCGATGTCTTCGCCCATCATAGTTAGAGTCTGCAAACTCTTCCGGGCCTTCGTCCGTTCCGCGGTATCGGTGTACGTTTGCACAAACCGATCGCGAACGGTGTTCCACAGGTTCATTTCTGTCATCAGGACTCCTGTGTTTCACTGGTCCTCAAGCCAAGCGAACTGCTCTGTGACCCAATCGTCGACAAGGGGTCCGCGGATGTACGAGAGGAAGGTCATCGCGCGGGGGTAGGGGATAGTGAGTTGGTCGACGGTGGGGTTCATTTCTCGGTATAGGTTGAACGCAAGCATAAACTGCTTGCTCTTTTCTCGGTCTCCGTTAAACTCGGGGGGTGGATTCCCTCCTAAGCGTCCGTGTCCTCCAGGTGCGGGTGGGATCGCGGCTGGTGCGGCTCTGACGGGGGGAATAGGAGCGCCACCTGCTCCACCGCCCCCGCCTCCTCCGCCACCTGCGCCGCCTCCTCCACCGCCTGGCGCACCTCCTCCACTAGCGCCGCCACCCGGGAGACCTCCTCCAGGAGCTGCGCTTCTGCCGCTAGGAGCCGCTGCTCCACCTGACGGGCCGCCGCTAGGAGCGCCTCCACTACCAGAAGGAGCTGGTCCTCCGCTGGTAAGGGTTGTGCTGGCTGAGGCATGGGTTTGTGACATGGACTGGGGTGTGGGTTGGGAACCAGGTAGGTCTGGGGGATTTGCGAATAGGGAGGGGGTGAACGTGGTTGTTGGTACGGAGACACTGGGTGAGTTCTCAGGGTCGGAATCAATGTCGATTCCTTTCGGGTTATGACTCTTTATTGGTCCGACGTTCAGCTCAAGCAGTACTGGTCCAATAGTATACCAGCTTCGTTCATTCGGCGAGTAATCAATATAAGCCCAGAGACGTTTGTCCTCTAGGTAATGGATCTGGTGATACTCTTTCTTTCTTGGGTTGAAGATATACTATCCTTCAACGTTGTTGATTTCTGCCCAGACTGCTGCTCCCTTGATACGGTCGGAGAGCTCGTCGGTGGTAAGCCGAGTGATATACTCTGGCTTGAACTGGGATCTGGCGCGACTAGATGTCGCCACTGTGAGAGACTTGACTTAATGTAACGCCACCACAGGGGCGTTAAGTACGACGTGTACTTCAGTTAAGTCACGGGCGGTAACGGGAGAGGAGTAAGTCAGTCAAGACTTAGTTCGATGGTGAACAAGTACCACTTGGCCTCCGTGGACACAAGGGTAATAGCAGGATCTGGCTCAAGCGTAAAGGCGAGCGAAAGGGGGAGTCAAGCGAAAGTGTGACTCAAGCATTCAGGTCGTGAGAGGAGACAGCGGTGTGGTATTACACAAGAAGTCAAGTCTACCGTACAAGCTAGGTAGCGTGGGACTTATATACTAGTACACGATGTTTGTCAGAGACAAACATATGGCGCGATCCTAAGATCCGGGTCCTAAAGAGCTAACAAAGGGAACGTACGAAAAGAGAACAAGGGAATTCCGCGGGACGACGCGTGGATCAGAAGTCGTCAGTGGGTTCTGGAAGTCGCGCCACAGGGTGTCGTAACGGTCATGCGCTAGGCGCAAGATAAGAGCCGAGGCACGGATCGAAGCGGATCGTATCGTAAAAGTACAACGGAAAGTCGGCACAGAATATGAGTCACGAGACAAAAGGGAGAACGCGGGAGAAGAGGGAAAATCGTAACAGGGGAGGGGGACATGAGGAAGGGGAATATAAGGATAGGGGAGGGGGGGATGGAGGTAGAGAACATAGGGATGGGGGGCCAAGGGGAATATGGGGAGAGGGGAGGGGCATCTGTAATCACAGTAGGTGTTCAGAGCTGTTCAGAGCCATTCAAGGACACTCTGAACAGCTCTGAACACTCCAAACACCTAATTGTGTTTACAGATGGGGTCATGAGGATGGGGAATATGGGGGATGGTGGAAGGGGATGGGGACGGATTCACCTGTCCAGATGCTCTAGTCTACCCAAGAGTCTACCCACTAAAAAAAATGAAAATATTTGGGGAGGTAGATATCCTCAGAATCCAAGGGGTCCTCTGCCAACTCTAAGCAATGATGACTACTAGTAGCTATTTGGCCCATTTGTGAATTATTTAATCCATGGTCACTGGCACTGCACCCCAGACTCTATCTGTCTCCTTCAGTTAAAGCACTGGCACTTACATGGGATGACTGAGTGGGATCCATGTCTTGGCTTTCACTATTTCTCCAAGAACTCCTACTTAGTGTTGTGGCAGCTCAGAGCTGGTATTTTCTACTTGGGAAGTAAAATTTGGAAAAATCTGAGATTATTTGGGGAGCTGGTTTTCCCAAAGGCTTTCCTCAAAAGCCAACAGGTCCTCTGCTAACTCTACACAATCTGATTAGCCATTTCTGATTTATTTAACCAGAGCTGAAACCCTTTGGCTGAAGGATTTCAGACTTGTAGTGTTGCAGCAGCTCAGAGCTGGTGTTTTTCTATCTTGTGAAATAAAATTTGGAAAAATATGAAAATATTTGGGGAGGTAGATATCCTCAAAAGCTGAGGGGTCCTCCCTTGGGTCCTCTGCCAACTCTAAGCAGTCTGATCAATTGTTCCTGAGTTATTTGACATTAGCTGAAGGGTATTAGCTGACACCCTTCAGCTAATGTCAAATAACTCAGGAATGCTTGATTGGATTGCTTAGAGTTGGCAGAGGACCCAGGAGGACCCCTCAGCTTTCTTCAAAAGCCAGCTCCCCAAATATTTTCATAAGTTTCCAATTTTTATTCCAAAAGATAGAAAATGCCAGCTCTGAGCTGCCACAACACTATTTCAGAGCTGGTCAAATAAATCAGGAATAGCTGATTTTATTGCTTAGAGTTGGCAGAGGACCCCTTGGAATTTGAGGAGATCTACCTCCCCAAATATTTTCATAGTTTTATCTATTTTAGTTCTTGAGATATCAGATATGTTAGCTTAGCTGGTACTGTCAGCACTCAGCAATACTATTTAAATCAATTTCCTTGTGTTTTTTTGTATTGTTGTAGGAATAGTTGGTACTTATTTTTCATATCTATACACTCCTATACACTCTGTAATTTTTTGAGGCAGAATGATTCAAGGAAAATGTGTGATTTTGTGTGGACACATACTCAAATTGACTTAGACAAAAAATGGTGTTCAAGACTCGGGCGACTTCCGGGCAGAAGTTTAATTTGTGGCGGGGAAGCGTGCCACATCACGCGTCACGACTTGTTCAAATTCTAACACTCTCCTCCCTTTCTTCCCCTCCCCCTCATGCAAATACGAAGCTACAGTATGTTTTTTCTTTTCTTTTTTCTCATTCATCTCTAACCTGTGCAGGCCTCGGGACAGTGTCGCCCTCGTCATCGAGACCTCCTCCTACTGCCCTCACACCTCGCGGCATGCGAGCACCCTTGCAAGCACCCAGCCTACCCAGCCTGCCGCTCACTGGCACACGTGTGTACGCAGCTTCGTTGTCGCCATCTCAGTTGTTGCCGTCTTGCGGCACTCAGCCCATTCAGATGAGTTTTTTTTTTTCACTTTTTTTCTCTTACTCATTTCAACTGCGCAGGACCTCCAACTCGCGCGCGACTTCGCAGCAGCCCCAACACCACCACACCTGCACCCGCTGCCCCTCGACCCTGGCCCTGCCACCTCAACATGGCCGCGGCACCCACCTCAACCCCACTGACCCGGCTACCTCAACACGATCGCCACTGCCACCTCGCTACCACGGTTCCACCAACGCTGCCCGCCTCGACCCCACTCCACCGGCGCCATCTCGACATGGCCTCCACTGCCACCACGACGCCGGCACGGCCATCGCCACCCACTGCGTTCGGCTGACCCCGCCTCATCGGCGCCATTTCGACACGGCCACCACCGCCACCTCGGACGCCGGCATGGCCATGGCCACCTACGGCGCCGTTTCGACACGGCCACCACCACCTGACTCAACACACCACACCGGCATGGCCACCGCTGCCACCTTGCCGTTGCATTGCACCTATCCCCACCCCACCTGTATTAATAGCTACCTGTAGTAGTCATAATATATATATTTGCATAAATCCTGTTCTGTCCAATCCCTGTGTGAAAAGCAAATTATTTAAGATAGTCTTAATACTGTCTTATCAGGTCTTGATTGACTTAAATTGTACTTATATCCTAACCTGACCATGGGCCCATCTTACTCCTTAAGACCTTTAAGTGCTGATTCAGAGCTATCCTAAGCTTCTAATGGCATTAAGGGCATTAAGTTACTGCCATTAAGGCAGGTTAAGAAGGTGACCTTGCTTAAATTGCCTTAGGAAAAAATGACCTTAAAATGGCCTTAGGATCATGTTAAGGCCTGATTAAGAGCAATTAAGTACTTTTAGGTTTTCCTGATGTGTGCCGCGCCAAAGTGTGTGTGACTGTTTCCGATCACTTGCAACCACCCGACCCGCAGGCTCTGTGTAGCCTCTCCTGACCTCACCACACTCATGCGCGGCTTTCACCCTTCGACACCAACGCGTCTGCGATTGCCGCGGACCCATATACGAAAGCTCGCGCTCCGCGGAGACCTGCGTGACGCCTTGTGATGCTTCACACCCCTGCTCATCTTAGATGTGTTCCCCAGCGATCGTGGATGGATAGGGTCGCCGCCCGATGCGCTTGAATGACATCTCACAAGTTCACACACATGTCCACATCACCAGGACCAAGAGCTGACAGTTGTGGTGGCCTTGGTGGTGGCGTCGATTGGTGGTTATCGGGTGCAGTAAGAATGTCAGGTGATACAAATCTTCCCTATGCAGATCATGGGGACATTTAAAATAGCGATTCGAACACCGAGTCCAATGTGGCAAAACACCATTGAGAAAAGGGTATGCAAGCAAAGAAAACAGTTTCACCGAGAGCCCAAAGTTGATGACATGTGTGAGCATGCAGAGGTGAACGGTCACAGACCAATTTTGAAAAACGTCGCCTTGCCAAATAGAGATGCAAGATCACATTAGGTAGCGTTCATTCTCCGCTCACTCCGAAGACAAACATCTATCTATATATTAAAAGAGGACGGTCAGAAAAGGAAGGAGCTGCTTACATGATAGTGACTAAGCAAAAACCTGCCGTGTTTTCAGTAGGGGTGGCTTCCAACAAAAAAGGAAGGAGCTGTTGACTAAGCAAAAATGCGGTGGCTGGCTTCCAACAAAGAAGCTCAAGGTGAAAACAGATTGAAAAAGCTATAAAACAGGTAGATAAGCCTTGAGATAAGCACAAAAAGACAAAAGCAAATGGAAACCACATAAAAACACACAAAAGAATGAATTTCTTGATATTTTGGTGGGCTGATGTTTGGAAACTTGGATGTCTGTGCTACACTTGGATGTCTGTCAAGATGTCTGTGCTATGTATGGGCTTCTGTGCTATGCTCAGACTTCTGCACTACGCTCAGACTTCTGCGCTACGCTCAGACTCAAGGGGGGGGCGGAACCGGAATCCCGCACCGGGGGTGGGGTAGGGGGGGGTGGTCCGGACCGTGAAAAAAAAAAGTTTGACTTGTGTTGCGTTTGTGCCCGAGATGCCCGAGAAATTCCTCCAAGAAGACGATGCCCACGCATTTGGGTCCATGACTCAGGAGCATTATGATGCTTGGAGACATATTGAGGCGAGTTTCCCGTCGACTTAGAGAGATAAGAGCTGGCCGTCACGTGACCTGGCACGTGACCTGCCTAGAGCTGGTCCAGAGGGGTCCAGATGAGCTTGTGCCTGAACCGGATCATAAACATGTGATTGATGTAACTGCTGACTTACACGCCTTGTGATTGGGTAGTGATATTAGGATTCGTGGCTGTGTATTAGGGTTGCTGAGCTTGAAAGCTCCAGCCCTTGTAGTATAAGTAGAGGGGCGTTCGTGTACGAACCCCTTAGCTTTGATATCTTGAGGAATACCTTCCCTTTCCTACTCCTTGGCTCCTTGTCCTGTGTGCATACTCTTTGTCGTCATCAGCTCCCTGCTATAAGTCGTACACGTCGCCGACTTCTCCTTCATCATACTCGACTTCGCCCACATCGTCCTTTGCCTTGCTTACCTTGGTCACGCTCTGCGTATCGCCCTAGCCGTCGCCTACGGGATACTGAAGACTTCCGACGCGTATACTCAGCAAACCAGTCCCTAATCCAAGTCGGATTGATACGTCCAGAAGGAACGTAACAACTTGGGTGCTTTTGCAGGCGTTTCTGCCTCCCTGTTCTCAGTCTTGTTCCCTGTTACGATTTCTCCTTCTTTTCCGGCTTCCTCTGTTTCGTCCTGTGACTCGCACTCGGTGTCGACTTTCCCTTGTACTTTTACGATACGATCCGCTTCGATCCGCGCCTCGGCTCTTATCTCGCGCCTAGCGCATGACCGTTACGACGCCCCATGGCGCGACTTCCAGAACCCGCTGACGACTTCTGATCCACGCGTCGTCCCGCGGGATTCCCTTGTTCTCTTTTCGTACTATCCCTTTGTTAAGCTCTCTAGGACCCGGATCCTAGGATCGCGCCATATGTTTGTCTCTGACAAACATCGTGTACTAGTATATAAGTCTCACGCTACCTAGCTTGTACGGTAGACTTGACTTCTTGTGTAATACCACACCGCTGTCTCTTCTCACGAACCGATCCCTTGAGTCGCACTTTCGCTTGACTCGTCCTCTTCGCTCGCCGTTGCGCTTGAGCCTATCTTTGCTATTACCCTTGTGTCCACGGAGGCCAAGTGGTACTTGTTCACCATCGAACTAAGTCGTAACTGACTTACTCCTCTCCCGTTACCGTCCGTGACTTAACCGAAGTACACGTCGTACTTAACGCCCCTGTGGTGGCGTTACATTAAGTCAAGTCTCTCATTGTGGCGACGTCTAGTCGCGCTAGATCCAGATTCCAGCCAGAGTACATCACTCGGCTTACAACCGACGAGCTCTCTGACCGTATCAAAGGAGCAGCTGTCTGGGCAGAAATCAACAACGTTGAAGGATATTACATCTTCAACCCGAAGAAGAAAGAGTATCACCAGATCCATTACCTAGAGGATAAACGTCTCTGGGCTTATATTGATTACTCGCCGAACAAACGAAGCTGGTATACTATTGGACCAGTACCGCTTGAGCTGAACGTCGGACCACTAAAGAGTCATAACCCGAAAGGGATTGACGTTGACTCCGACCCTGATAATTCACCTAGTGTCTCCGTACCAACGACCACATTCACCCCCTCCCTATTCGTAAATCCCCCAGACCTACCTGGTTCCCAACCTACACCCCAGTCCATGTCACAACCTCATGCCTCGGCCAGCACAACCCTTACCAGCGGAGGACCAGCTCCTCCTGGTAGTGGAGGCGCTCCTAGCGGCGGCCCGTCAGGTGGAGCAGCGGCTCCTGGAGGCGGAAGCGCAGCTCCTGGAGGAGGTCTCCCGGGTGGCGGCGCTAGTGGAGGAAGTGCGCCAGGCGGTGGAGGAGGCGGCGCAGGTGGCGGAGGAGGCGGGGGCGGTGGAGCAGGTGGCGCTCCTATTCCCCCCGCCGGAGCCGCACCAGCCGCAATCCCGCCCGCACCTGGAGGACACGGACGCTTAGGAGGGAACCCACCCCCTGAGTTCAACGGAGACCGAGAGAAAAGCAAGCAGTTCATGCTTGCGTTCAACCTATACCGAGAAATGAACCCCACCGTCGACCAGCTCGCTATCCCCTACCCCCGCGCGATGACCTTTCTCTCGTACATCCGCGGACCCCTAGTCGACGATTGGGTCACAGAAGCAGTTCGCTTGGCTTGAGGACCAGCGAAACACAGGTGTCCTGATGACAGAAATGAACCTGTGGAACACCGTCCGCGATCGGTTCATGCAATCGTATACCGATACCGCGGAACGAACAAAGGCCCGGAAGAGTTTACAAACTCTGACCATGAAGGGCGAAGATATCGACACCTACGTGGCTACGTTCTCCAACCTAGTCCACAAAGCCGGGTATAACCCCGATGAAGCCACGACGCTGGACATGTTCCAGGATGGACTTCCAGACCAGTTAGTAATCAACGCCACACGCTTCCAACACCCGATCACATGGGATGATTGGAAGGCGGCCGCTCGTCTACAGCAGGCTGAATATTTGGTTTTAAAGGACCGCCTGGGAAAGAACAGATCCCAGCGCGGAAAGAAGAGCGGACACAGCCGAGAGCAGTGGGTCCAGGCTCTCAAACAGAACCGAAACCCTAACGCCATGGAGATTGGACGCACCCGAGCCTCCGTGGCGCTTACCGACGGAGACCGGGCCCAGCTTCAGAAGGAGGGACGATGTTTTAGATGTCGTGCTCAAGGGCACATGTCGCGTAACTGCCCACAAAAGGGAACGCGCGCGGCTACTGCCTCCTCCTCCGGATCCTCCTCCTTTACCCCGACTCCAGACGTATCAACTCCCACCATCACTACTGTCGCCGTATCTTCTAATCGCGTACTTTCGAATGAAGAACAGGCGGATGCGCAGATCGCTGCGATGAAAGCGCAGACACAGGAGGTCAGGGACCTCATGGTGGACAAACTATTCGGGAAGGAGGGTTTTCCCGACGCTTGAACCCGGCGGCCTGGGCTAGAGCGTTAAATCTAAATGTGTACACTAGCAGATATCGATCCATGCGAATCCCAGTTCCTAGTTCAAATCTGCACACACAACGGCCGAAAGACAAGTCCTGGTGGACTCTGGAGCAACCGACAACTTCATTTGTTCGACATTGCTCAAACGACTACAAATATCCACCCGAAACGTCTCGCATCCCATCCGCATTTGGAACGTGGATGGAACGAACAACCAAGACGGAGAGATCACGCAGTACACCGATCTCACCGTGAGAACAGGGAAGGAGACCAAGACGCTTCGTTTCCTAATCACGAACTTAGGAAGAGACGAAGTGATCCTCGGGTACCCCTGGTTCACGGCCTTCGAGCCGAAGATACGATGGGGAGAAGCGACGTTGAACGAGGAGTTTCAACCGGTCGTTATTTCCAGCCTTCATCTGTCAGACGAAGCCACGCCTATGGAAGCATCCATAAGGGCGTTGGAGACGTATGAACTTGACGAGGAGGCGTGGGAACAGCTCAGTAGACGACTGAGCGGGATCCCTGCATCACATTCCTACGAAAGACAACAACCGCCTCAGAGCTAGCCCAACGGGAGGCGGCGAAAAGACCCGAACGCACGTTCGAAGAACTGATACCCTGCGGAGTACCGGCGACACCAGTAAAGTGTTCAGTGAGGAAGCATCCCACCGATTTCCTCCCCCACGAGTATGGGACCATGCCATCGACCTCCTACCAAATGCTCTGCCAGCAGTTGGACTGTAAAGTATACCCGCTGGCGCAGAACGAAGAGGAGGCGCTCACCACGTTCCTCACCGAACAGCTGGACAAAGGGTATATCAGACCCTCCAAGTCCGCTTACGCATCACCGTTCTTCTTCATCAAAAAGAAAGACGGGAAGTTGAGACCCGTCCAGGACTATAGGCGGCTGAACGAGATTACCGTCCGAAACCACTATCCCCTTCCCCTCATCCCTGAACTCATCGACCGCATACGAGGAGCTCGATTGTTCTCCAAGCTCGACATTAGGTGGGGCTACAACAACGTACGGATCAAACCGGGAGATGAGCATAAGGCGGCGTTTAAAACGAACCGGGGGCTGTTCGAACCCCGGGTCATGTATTTTGGCCTTACCAACTCCCCGTCAACCTTCCAAGGGATGATGGATTACATCTTCCGAGACCTTATTCTGCTCGGACTTGTAATTGTCTATATGGATGATATCCTAATCGCCACCTGCCCTCGACCACGCCCAACACAGGAATGTGCTGCATGAGGTGCTACGCCTCTGCGAAGAGCACGACCTGTACGTCAAACCAGAGAAATGCGAATTCGAGGTATTAGAAATTGAATACCTCGGACTCATCATCGGGCATGGGAACGTCAGGATGGACCCCGTTAAGGTACGGGGAGTCCTGGAATGGCCGGCCCCGAGAAGCCTCAGGGAAGTGCGTGCCTTCCTCGGCTTCTGCAACTTCTATAGGCGGTTTATCCGAGGATTTTCCACCCTCGCCCGCCCGTTACACGACCTCACAAAGAAAGATACCCCCTGGCGTTGGGACCAGGACCAGCAGGATGCGTTCGATAATATCAGACGAAGCATCGGCCGAGAACCCACACTCCTCTTCCCCGACCTCACGAAACCATTTGAACTCGAAGTAGACGCGTCCAACGTAGCCCTTGGGGCGGTACTTAATCAATTGGGACCTGACCAACGGATGCACCCGGTTGCGTTCCACTCCGAGTCACTAACGGAAGCGGAACGCAACTACGACATCTACGACAGGGAGCTACTAGCGGTAGTCAAAGCGCTACGAGCCTGGCGTACCTACCTGGTCGGCTCCCCTCACAAGATCATCATCCACACCGACCACGCCAATCTGCAGTATTGGAAAGACCCCCGAAAGATCAGCCGGAGAGTGGCACGCGAGTTTTTGGAGTTATCGGAGTACAACTTCGCACTGAAGCACGTACCTGGTATAAAAAACGGTCGCGCGGACGCCCTCTCACGACGAGCTGACTATGAGCCCAACGAGGAGGACAACAACGATGTAATCGTCCTCCCCGCTGACCGATTTATACGCGCGACCCAGATGTCAATGCACGACATGGACATCTGGACGCAAATAGCGCAAAACATGGACGAAAAAGCCGTCCTCGTGTGGGTAGAACCCCACAACCTGAAAAAGCACCAAGGTCTCTGGTGGAAAGGCGACGCTCTCGTTGTCGTGGGCGACAACGATCTTAAACGGGGGGTAATCACCTTTTTCCACGACACGCCTAGCATGGGCCACCCAGGGATCGCAAACACGCTAGAGTTGGTGCGACGTGACTACTGGTGGCCGAATATGCGGAAGGACGTAGAAGACTACGTCAAGGGCTGTGCGACGTGCCAAGCCAACAAAATCAACCCCCACCGACAAAAGCCACACCTCTTCCCTATCACCACAGACCCTGACGCCGAACCATTTGAAGTCGTAACGATGGACTTCATCACAAAGCTACCCCCATCGAACGGATACGACTCGATCCTCACCATTACCGACCACGATTGTTCGAAAGCAGCTATCTTCATCCCGTGTAATGAGACGATTACTGCGGAAGGAGTGGCACGGCTCTACCTCCACCACGTTTATCCACACTACGGCATCCCCCGAAAGATGATCACGGATCGAGACCCGCGCTTCACGTCCGCCTTCATGAAGGACTTGTGCAAGACGCTGGGAATCCGTCAGAACATCTCCTCCGCATATCACCCACAGACGGATGGGCAGTCGGAACGGACCAACCAGTGGTTGGAACAGTATCTTCGCCACTGGAGTAACGTGCAACAGGATAACTGGGCGGAGGCACTCCCAGTAGCACAATTTGCGCACAACTCGTGGCCAAATGCCACAACCAAACATTCCCCATTCTCGTTGATCATGGGATGGGAACCACGCACCACGTGGACGTCAAAACCCACATCAACTCCGTCCGTGGATCAACGGCTGGAAGAAATGGGGGATAGACGCCAGCACGCGCAAGACTGCATCAAGCATGCGCAAGAGCTTATGGCGAAGAGGGGGAAGACACGTTTCATACCTTACCTGGAAGGCGCTCAAGTATGGTTGGAGGGGACGAACCTCCGGACCTTCTACCCCACCGCAAAGCTCGCACCAAAACGTCATGGACCGTTCCGAATCAAGAAAGTTCTATCGGCGGTCTCGTACGAACTAGACCTTCCGAAGACATGGAAGATACACCCCGTGTTCCACGCGAACCTCCTTACGCCATATAAGGAGACGGAACTCCATGGAGCTAACTTCACGCGACCTCCACCTGACCTTATCGAAGGAGAAGAAGAGTTCGAAGTGGAGCGCGTGTTACAATCTCGCCTTCATGGCCGAGGGCGTAAACTTCAGTTTCCTGATCCAGTGGAAGGGATTTCCCATGAGTGACAGCTCGTGGGAACCACTCGATAACGTCCGCCATGCACCTGACTTAATCGCCGAGTTTTACCGGCAGAATCCTACCGCCGAAGGGGCTGGACGAAAGATATAAAAGATGCACCCCCGTCGCCCACTCTCGTCACTTATGATCATCCCCGGAAATCTCATGTCTGATACACCCATCGTCACCACTGTGCCCGTCCGCCCCCCGTCTCAGATTATCCTCGAAAACCTGACCATACCATCCCAAGACGCTGGTATCCCGGACATGGGAACCAACGCCTATACCCCCTACTCGCGAATCATGACTCCTTCCCCGTTGCCCGAGTTTACGCTCGACCCCGAAACCTCGCTGCCCACTATCAAAGAACCACCCGAGTCGTCGGGATCCTCTGGGTCGATGTCTCCACCCCCACTCGTCTCACCGCCGACACTCAGTACTTTACATCAATCCTCGCTCCCGCTCCCTCCATTCCCACCTGGGATTGACCACATATTCACTCCCATCGCCACTGTTGAGCTCGCCGTCCCTGACCCACGCTACGCCCTCCTGGATGACGAAGACCCAGACGCATCGGGAGAGCCGGGCATCCCCTATTTCCCTAACGACCCCACCTCCCCGCGCTTCTACCCGCTCATGATTGGTGAGCCGGGAAAGAAAGAAGTAGCGCGGTATATCTACTACCGCAAGGACTACCAGGAGGTGGTAGGGACGATGGGGAAAGGGGAGCCATGCTACGTCACGTCCATTTACCTACGTACCGCCACAGCTAACCAGTTGCCTCAACACGTGACGGACCAACAAATAGACCTCTTCCACCCCCACGACCCTCGCCGACTCGTCATCGACGAAGTCATCTCCTCCCTCCATTATCCCGCCCTCCACGCCGACGTCGCCCGCCTGCGCACGTGCTTGGAAGCCCGAGACGCGCTTAAGGTGCGACGGGACGACCTTCGCAGGCTGGAGGCGGAGGCCATCAAGGATCAGTTCCACCTGGACATGAATATGTCCAGCGTAAGAAAGCGGTTGCAGTACGCCCGCGTCATTCCCCTCATCAGCGACCGGTATGTTGAGCTCATGACCAAACCCACACGACCTCGCCACTCATCGATGCCGCTGCCCCTGCGCGCGGATGGACCTGGCGAGATGCCGTTGCCCCCGCGGGAGGGAGGACCCTGCGAGATGCCGCGCCTTCAAGGAGAAGGCAGCACGCGTCGTCGCAGGTGTTATGAGTGCAGGTCCAAGGACCACCTCGTAAGAGACTGCCCCGAGCGAGGACGGCGGGACGCGTGCCAGTGGTGTGGCAGTCTCGCCCATCGTGTGGATGTCTGCCTCATAAGGCGAATGTCCCCGATGTCCGCCCGATACGAGAACCCCACACCGCGTACCCGTTGGTGTGGGAAGTGTCTCGATTGGAGGGCAACTCACGATGAGATCGATTGCCCCCAGTATGAGGGATGTCGTAAGTGTGGCCGCAGGGGGCGCCATATGTTCTTACGCTCCCACACCTGTCCACGTTCCCCCTCTCCTGATCCCGCTACCGTTATCCCCGAAGAGGACTGTTACTATACGAGTGACTAGTCGAAGTCGTGGCGACTTCGAATCTGAAGGGGGGGTAATGTTACGATTTCTCCTTCCTTTTCCGGCTTCCTCCGTTTCGTCCTGTGACTCGCACTCGGTGTCGACTTTCCCTTGTACTTTTACGATACGATCCGCTTCGATCCGCGCCTCGGCTCTTATCTCGCGCCTAGCGCATGACCGTTACGACGCCCCGTGGCGCGACTTCCAGAACCCGCTGACGACTTCTGATCCACGCGTCGTCCCGCGGGATTCCCTTGTTCTCTTTTCGTACTATCCCTTTGTTAAGCTCTCTAGGACCCGGATCCTAGGATCGCGCCATATGTTTGTCTCTGACAAACATCGTGTACTAGTATATAAGTCTCACGCTACCTAGCTTGTACGGTAGACTTGACTTCTTGTGTAATACCACACCGCTGTCTCTTCTCACGAACCGATCCCTTGAGTCGCACTTTCGCTTGACTCGTCCTCTTCGCTCGCCGTTGCGCTTGAGCCTATCTTTGCTATTACCCTTGTGTCCACGGAGGCCAAGTGGTACTTGTTCACCATCGAACTAAGTCGTAACTGACTTACTCCTCTCCCGTTACCGTCCGTGACTTAACCGAAGTACACGTCGTACTTAACGCCCCTGTGGTGGCGTTACATTCCCTATCTTGACATTGTTCTCATTGTATGGTATATTTGCCCTTACTGTCTTGAATTTGGACACCTGTGCGATGCCACTCGATGCCCACGCCTCGGGAACTCTGCCCGAGCCCACCTTTCATTGCATCACCTGATCCCTGTCAACCACCATCGGTTTCTTTCAACCTATCTAAAACTTTGCTGTTTCACTCCACCACTCCTGTTTCCGGCCCATCACTCCATTGCTTGCCCTTAACCACTCTCAAGACACCTTCAAGTTTGGAGCTTGTGCAGAACGCTGCACCGGACTTGGAGAAGGAAGTGCGTCATCATGTCTTTGTTTCTGAGCTCCATTCTTGTTCCCCTTACAGTAACTTTATTATCCCTCTACATGTACCCGCCCAGCGCTCAATCCCTCTCTATTCTGCTTACCACCCTTTTCCTTTCACTATACTCTCGACTTAGTCTCTGAACACATCATATACGGCTCCCATGTATATAACCCGTTGTTCCTGACTCATAAATGACACCTTGTTGACCTCTTCTTCCCATCTAAGTCTTAGCTTCCAATGTTGCCCTGCACCAGTTTAGTAGCCAGTCCCAAAGTTCAGGACAGTTTAGAAGTCTCACCGCAATTGCCTTTGTCCACCGAACCACTGCCCTCGGTTTCCTGTTTTTGTTGCCCAAGTCGCTGACCTCGGGCCCAGCCTTTTTTCGTCCATGCTGCCCTTGCGTGCCGCACTCGCGCGCGGCCTTAGCGACTCGAACCCGACGCGTTCCCGGCCCCGGTGGCCATCTGTACGGAGTTTCGCGCCACGCCGAAGCGTGCACGACCGTTTCCGACCACCTGCGACCAACCAACCCCCTTTCCCCTCCCGACGTCGCCGCACTCACGCGCAGCTTTAGCCCTTCGGCACCGACGCGTCCGCGATAGCCGTGAACCTATATATGACATCTCGTGCCCCGCGGAGGCCTGCGCGACCGCTCTCGACGCTTCACACCCCCCAAATACTGCGCTCATCTTAGACTGTTCCCTAGCGCTTAGGGACGGTTTAGGATATCATTGCTTCAAACTCGCACGGACTTTGGCTCCGTACAGCATCCCCACGCCTTGTCCGTCTTTTTGTATTGCTACACTCGCCACTCCTCATCACCGCTGTTGAGCGCAGAACTAACAAGCGAGGAGTGATAGCAAAGAGCTAATAGACAAGTTAACTTCAGAGGTGAAGGGAACTCTATTACAACTGCATACCTAATAGACAAGTTACTATGGAACGTCTATGAGCAAAGGTAATATGAGAAGTAAAGAAAAAGGGACTTACACTTCAGAGGTGAAGGGAACTCTGAAGTGTAGAGGCATAAACAGCAGTCCTTATATACAGGACGCTTAGCTAAGAATGGTCTGTGCGCACTGGTGACCCACACACAATACATGTGGTCTGTGCGCCAGAGGGAGAAGTGCCATTGGAGGGCAGAGAACAATAGCTAGTGTTTGGAAGTCCAGTCTCAAGACTGAAAAAAGACTGAGACTGGACCGGAACCGGACCGACCAGGACCGGAAATTACTAAGACCGATCAAGACCGCTAACCGCGGTCCGGTCTCGGTCTCGGTGCGTTGCCGAAAATCAGTAGACCGATGCAAGACCGGTCAAGACCGGGCTCAACCGGTCTTTTCTCTTTCTCGCACTTTGCTCAAATTATACTCCATAAAATTCACAGTGTTACAGTTTGAGTACTAGTAGCCTACATGATGTATCTATCTACACTAGCTACATAAATCTGTCCGAGATGTTTGAATCATATCGCGTTGTCGTTGTCCGAATCGTCGCTGTCGTCGTCTTCGTGGTAGTCGTCTTGTCGTCTTGTCGTCGTCTTAAGGGGATCGTCGTCTTCTTGAAGTGGTCATCGTCGTCTTGAGATCGTCGTCGCCGTCTTGAGACGATTGTCGTCGTCGTCTTGAGGTTGTCGTCTTGAGGTGGTTGTCTTCGTCTTGAGGTGGTCGTCGTCGTCTTGAGGTCGTGGTCATGGTCGTCGTCTTGAGGCCGTCGTCGTCATCTTGAGCTTGAGGTGGTGGTGGTCGTCTTCAAGTCGAGGTGGTCGTCTTCGTCTTGCCGTCGTCGCCTTGCCATCGGCTGTACTGTTGCGGCTGGTTGAGGTATCAGATTGACAAGAAGGACATGACACGGACACGTACTTAACTGCGAGATGAGCGAAGGAAGGATGGGCACAGTCAGTAAGGTGACTAAGACTCCAGGCGCGAACAGAGCTGGCAATCTCCCGGGCCGGGCGAGCACGTTCAAGTTGAAAGCCCGCTTTAGGAAATCGTGATACGGCTTGACTTAGCGTACTCAGGACGGCAACGACAGCATCAACGACCCCACCAACACCACATACCCGAGGTGGCGACGGCGACTCAGCCACAGCGATGGGGGACTGTCCGATGGTGGGATGAAGACGACAAGGCCGGCGACGACCGACAATAGCGACGGCGAGGCTGGCAACACCTTGCCAGTGTCAACTTCAACATCAACACCGAACGACAACGATAACAACTCGGAGGCAACAGACGACGACGACGACGACGACGACTCGGAGGCAACAGACAACGACGGACTCAAAGGCAACAGACGACAACTCGGCTGCGACAGACAACGCGCGACGACGGCGCGGGGGGGAGTAACGTCGACGACTCGGATGGGGCGGGCATCTTTAATTAGACTACAGTACATTGTTCAGTAATTAGTACTACATGTCCTTGCTATGAGAGTAGGTTATCTTGGCCTACAAGACTGGTCTTTACCAGTCGCAACCGGTCTCAACCTCAACCAGTTGAGACCGGTCTCGCAACCGGAAAAAACCGACATAGACCGGTCTATGTCGGTTCAGTCCGGTTATTTGGGGCCCAGAAAATTCGGAAGACCGGTCTCGGTCTCGGTCCGGGCTCTCGGGTCCAAAAAAACCGGACCGGACCGGACTTTCAAACACTAACAATAGCTGCCTAAAGCAGACAATACCGGTATCTTAACAATAGAGAACAATAAGAGCCATATATGACTCTGTCAATAAAGATAAACAAAAGCGGTCCGTATGAGTCCGGAGTGTCCAAAAGAGTCCATAAGGGACAGATACCGTATTTAGTATGTGGGCTGACACAATCAGATCCCACGAGACATGTGACTTATTCAGTCGCGTCTCAACAACCGCTTGACGCCCATCTCCACATCCACCATTGTTGTCCCCTTTCCCCTGTTTAGCTTTCCTTAGCTTACAGTTATATGTGACCTTACACCTTGGAAAATTTAGAATAGTGATTTCTCTTCGCATCTCAGAGCTCAGAGCAGCTCACCCCTTGCATTCCCCAGCGTCCCGTGCTCGCACGCAGCCTTAGCGACTCAAACACGACGCGTTCCCGACCCAGGTGGCCACCTATGCAAAGTTTCATGTCATGCAGAAGCGTGCGCAACTGTTGGCGACCACTCGACCCAGTGGGGCTCCATGCAGCCCACCGTCCCCATTTCCGACATCGCCACACTCGCACGCGGCCCTAGCCCTTTGACACCAGCGTATCCACAATTGGCATGGGCCTGCATGCAACATCTTGCACCCCGCGGAGGCCTGCGCAACCGCAAGCGATGCTTCACACCCCTCCTCCTATCCCGCTTCTCCTTGTCCCTCACCCTTCCACTCTACCTTACCTTCCCCTGTATACCTTAGCTTAGTAAGGTTCTTGTGTATTTAAACCCCGGGCCCTTTACAATCGGCAGAAAAAAAAACATATATGGGAGAAATATACCATAAAAGGAAGGTGGGTGGTGGTGGGGGGTTCAGCCCCTATCAAAAAACAAAAGTTTGACCCCGGGTATTTTTTTCCAGTCCTGCCCCCCCCTTGCTCAGACTTCTTGGACTTTCACAGGATTGAGTTAAGGTGGAAAAGCAGGGGTTTGGGGGCGCAGCCCCCAACAAGCTGAAGCAACCCGTGCCGTAGGCACGGTGCTGAAGCTTGTTTCTGTTTAATATATAGTAGGTGATTGGTAAGCAGAGTCCTGCAGCGGTAGATCTCTTTTTTTTTTTTTTTTTTTTGGATCCATAGCGGTAGATCTCTTCGGAATAGATTCAGGGCGCTTGTAGCCTGCTAACTTACGAGCAATTCCAAGAGCAATTCACGACGGTCCCACATCTACACTCCCTTCTCATCAGACGTCCCTTGACAGAGAATCTCGTTATTTAACATAGAGATGGGCTCAGAATTTGGTCCTCATTCCGTCCCACCGAAAAATCTTCTCTCCACATATACCTGTCTCTAAATGTTCGTTGCAGCATTTCACGATACCTTCTTTGCTTATACCCTCCGCTTGGCGTTTGGGTTCCGATTTTCCCCCCCAAGTTCCCCCCACTCAGATGAGTGGCAAACCAAGCGTGAAACACAGACGTCACCACAGGATCCCGTCCAGCTCACCCTCAATGACGTCTCCAATCCCGACGCCAGGTCGATAACTTCGGAGGCGACCACGATCGCAAATACCCCAGCCAAGGCAGATCCAGAGAACGGTCAGGATGCGCTGCTGGTAGATTGGTATGGACCCACGGATCCAGATGTGAGTATTGGTTCGTTCTTTTTGCACTCGCATCGTATCTCACATAGCATTAGAATCCGCAGAACTGGTCGAGTTGGAAGAAGGCATGGGTCATGTTCCAGACGTGTCTTCTGACATTCGCTGTGTATCTTGGCTCTGCCATCTACACTGCTGGCCTACCGGGCGTCACCTCAGAATTCCATGTCAGCAACGTCGCCGCGCTTGTCGGACTCACAGTCTTTGTGGCTGGTTATGGGTTTGGTCAGTATAACAGTTATCAGATTTCCGTACATGTCTTCTGACTGGAATTAATGCAGGTCCGATGGTCTGGGCTCCGTTGAGCGAAATCCCGCAAATTGGTCGCATGCCTATTTATATTTTCACCCTCGCCATGTTCGTCGTGTTACAAGTGCCCACGGCCCTTGCTACCAATTATGGTATGCTCATGGCCTTCCGGTTTCTTACTGGCTTCTTCGGTTCGCCGATCCTCGCGACTGGAGGTGCGACTATCGCCGATATTTATGCCCCAAAGAAGCGGGCCTACGCAATGACGATTTGGGGCCTTTTCGCTACCTGCGCACCGAGCCTCGGTCCGCTGGTCGGTGGATTCACTGCTCACGCCGAAGGTTGGCGTTGGACGATCTGGGAGATACTGTGGCTCTCTGGTCCCACCCTTGTCCTGCTATTCTTCTTCTTCCCCGAGACGTCCGCATCCAACATCCTCTATCGCCGAGCCAAGCGCCTTCGTAAGGTGACCGGAAATCCATCGATCAAGTCGGCTTCCGAGATCGCCGCAGCAACCATGACTCCCCGAGACGTTGCCGTCGACATTCTCGTGCGCCCATTCTCCCTCAACTTCCAAGAGCCGATCGTCCTCATCCTCAACATCTACATCGGTCTCATATACGCGCTTCTTTATATCTGGTTTGAGTCATTCCCGATCGTTTTCGTCGGGATCTACCACTGGCGTGAGCAGATGCTCGGGTTGTCGTTCCTCGGAATTTTCGTCGGGGTCTTCGTAGTGATACCGCCATTCTTCGCGTACCTATATTTCGTGCAGGAGCCGAAGTACAACGAGAAGGGCGAACTGAGGCCTGAGGAGCGGATGCCGATCGCGATAGTTGGCGCATTGATCGTCCCCGTCTGTATGCTCTGGTTTGGATGGGCATCACGGGCAAGCGTGCACTGGATAGTGCCGATCATTAGTTCTAGTCTATTCGGCATGGCGGCACTACTTCTTTTCGTGAGTGCCGTTCTTCTCAACGTTAGTCTTACAGTAACTGACCCCCACCACAGGACGCAGTTTTGAATTACCTCGCCGACGCTTACCCCACCTACGCGGCTAGCGTGCTTGCCGGAAACGACTTTATTCGATCGATGTTCGGCGCCGTGTTCCCGCTGTTTGCTGGCGCCATGTATCGGAACCTCGGTGTCGGATGGGCGAGCACGCTCCTGGCGCTTCTCGCATGCGCATTTATTCCAATTCCGATTCTGCTTTACAAGTACGGCGAGAAGGTTCGGATGGCTAGCAGGCGCGCCCGTCACGACTATGACTAGACACGCCGATGCCCACTTGCTTGGTTCATGAAAAGTGGCTTCTCTTCCTTTGTTACATTGGTCTATTCTCGCCTTTGTTTTCATCTCGAAAGCTTTAGAGCACTCTGTATCATTATACTCCGCATCTGGGTCTGGATCTACGTCGACACATTTCATCGTTCTTAGGTCGATCCCCTCAAACGTCCGGTAATTCGCTCGCCGCACTTTATATACAGAGGGAGAAACAGGAAATGGAGGCAGTAGTAGCGTTACCACTTGCAGTCATATTACTCCAAGAGAAATTACTCCAAAAGAAACAACTTTGCGCGCCAGGAGAGGATTCAGGCAGCGGGAAATTGATCTGAAATGGCGCCACATGTACGCACAACTAAGACTACAAGCACAGAAGGTGGAAATAGGCTGAATAGTACGGTGATTAAGAAGAGTTTCCGAGCCAGAGCTACGCTACGGCACGCTCACAATAAGACCTTCGGAACTGCGCATTCCGACGGTCACGAAGAAATCCGCTAATAATATATGGAGAAGCTTGGTAAGGAACAAGCAGAAGAGCCAACACCGCATACAGTACCTATGTCGGGTATTAGCACAAGCAACAACTCATCATCCGCGAGCCCGAGGTCCCTCACAACCTGCGCCGGGACAAGGTGCTGGACGTTACTGTTCTCGTCGTAGGAGAACTTGACGTTTTTGAGTAGCTTTCGAGTCCACCAAAAGGGGTCGTTGGCTGATAGTTTCAAGGTTTTGCACTTCCAAATTTGCATCCTGTTGGCGGTAATGTGGATGAGGTCTCTGTAGCTCGCACCCTTCTTGATCTTGATCTTGAGATCGTGAATCGTGTCATTGAGCTCTGACCATTCAGAGAGGGGTTCTCCGAAGGTGAATTTGAGTTCGTGATCTATGAGAAGGCACCAGACTTTTCCCATGGTGGTCACGGTGGAGCCGCGTCGTAGATTTTTGCGTGCATATATTGTGCATGATTACCGAGGAAACGATAGACCCAAAAGCAGTCAAGTGCCACATTTTTTTAAAAGTTTTGGGGCGAGACGACCAGCGGGCTGAGAATCCCGGCGGCGGTGGCATAGGAGGTCGAGCGCGAGCGCGAGCACAGCAGGCAGCAGAAACTACTTGGAATACTCTGACTAGTAGTGGGCGGATTCCTGCTTGGATGAGGAGGACGAATCAGACGATGTTGACAAATGCAGTGTCCGGGAAGAATCAGATGGCCAGCTTGTACCACAGTCCCTGATAACTTAGCATGACGAGATTGTTAAAAATGGAAATAGAAACCGCGTGGGAGGCTTCAATTTATTGGCCTTGGATTTGTAACCACGCGGTCACGGCGCCTTGATTGGTGCTTCCTATCCCTGCGCTATCGAGTCGGAGTCGGAGGATCTTCCAACCGTATCCAGTTACTGTATGTCTCCATCGTACCCACGAGCCAGGGGGGTCCAACCAGCGGCACATTGCGAGTTCATCGAGCGTTCAACGTTCAACATCTGTCTCCCACTGCGGCCAGTGTTGTTACTTTGAAACCGGATTTTCCGTCGTGCCAATCATTTGTGGAATATCTGCATCATACCGAGCGTCTCCCTTGACTAGGTGCTTTCACGAACCTGCCTTGTGCTGCTCTGTATATAGTTTGTGAGAGTTCTACCGGCGCTACGCCTGGTCCTT
Source organism: Lactarius sanguifluus (assembly GCA_021527775.1). Taxonomy (NCBI): domain Eukaryota; kingdom Fungi; phylum Basidiomycota; class Agaricomycetes; order Russulales; family Russulaceae; genus Lactarius; species Lactarius sanguifluus. The sequence continues at coordinate 162,814 of JAKEYF010000024.1, forward strand.
ATATATAGATACTGTAATGACTTATAGTAGGACTACACTCCTCCCCTCCTGCTCTCACGCCCATTGTTACGCACGCACGAGCACGGTATGCTTAACGAATGGAAACCAGATACCCCTTACAAACTCGGACACACAATCCAGTTCGAAGGTATCGACTTTCTTTTCCCTTCCGCAGCCCCGTTGGTCGAAAACTTATGTCTGAGTGTGCAGGGGAGAAGTACCAAATACTCATGAAGCACGTATCCTCGGTAAGCTATGATGTCCCTTGCGCATAACTCGCTCGGAGAAAGATGGTCGTATTTCATGGTAGAGGGAGAAAACCCCGCGAAACTCTCCCGATCTTTATGGCATCCCCGATAAATTCGCTGCCAATGGCGGGGCGTGGTACGAGAGCAACGCACTGCTGGGGTCCGACTGGGATGTCGAGCGTCCCGGATTAGCTCCTGGTGGCTATCCGCGCCATCAGAGCGATGAGGCGACAAACCCACGAGGGAACAACGGGCACAACACGTCCCCTTCTGTCTTCTCCTGGACCACAGCGAAGGAGGTCGCTTCGGATATCAAACATATGCATATGTTTCCGAAAGCGCGAGAAACCGCCCCAGGAGAGAAGGGTGAAGGTGTTACTGCGCCACTCTTGGTAGGGAAAGCTGGCCATGCGGTCCCAGATTCGATCGCCGGGAGCGTGCGAGAATCGAGTGCCAATGAGTCATTGTATGGGGGGGAAGAATCCAGCATCATGTCGGGTATCAATTTGAAGCATGACTAGTTCCAATCCTCGTAAACATAATAGGGCTTGTGGAATGTATGAGAAGGGTTGCTTGGATGAGATTCTTTGGTCCTATTGACCAGTCGCGCCGAGACAAGCCCCCACGAGAGTCAAGATTGGTCGCGCGACTGGTGAATGCGGCTAACGTCAAGCGAGTGGACAGTGGACAGAAAGGAGACGTGTAACGGCCTTGCTAACAGAACATAAAACGAGCGAGGTACTGAAGGAAAGAGGGCTTAGTGGTAAGAGATGCCACAGGGGAAGTGCGGCGGCGAGAACAGCGGGGATATGATATATCCTGGCGGATAATAGCGCTTATATGGACGTACACTAACTAACAGGCGGGCCACAGCCAAGACCACTAGCACAAGACAAACAGCGGTTTAATAGCGGGCCGGGAGATATGCGGACTAGGCTACAGGGGCGCTTTCCACAGGCCTGCGCAATCCGAAACGTAAAATTAATTAATGCGTAAAGAAAAGATCTTGGGATTAGCGCGCATTACGGTAACGCTTTCAAGTCACGGTAACACCCGGGCCACATCTCAAAATCTCAAAGATCTCGGCGCGGCCACACCTGGATCCGGCCGGCATGCACGACATTCCTCGAGGCTCGAGGTTGGGCGCACATCTGTCAAAGAAACAAAATAGACACCTGGTGTATGCCCCTGGCCCTTACTTCCGATGTAGATTACTTACTGATAACGACGGGCTTACGGTTCCAAGGAAGCTCGATACGGGTGTAGGGGGAAAAAAGAGGATACAGTTTTTGATTGTCTTTATGTGCCAAAAGTCAATACACGATAAATTAGTGATGTGTTTATAAGTAGCTGATAGCACGGTGAGGGTGGCAGCAGAAGGCAGCGCGGAAAGTGTGGGAGTGTGGATCGACATTAAGTGTGTGTGAGCGAAGGGTATTGAGAGGTAGAAGTAAAGCTGTGGCCTTCCTGTGCACGTAAAGGTATATAAGGGAGAAAGAGATCCGGCAGTTTTGTGTGAGACAAGGAGAAAAAGAGCTAGAGATACAGCAGTTTGGGAAGGATTAACGCATATGCCTTGTCCATCGCGCGGCGCCGCCAGGGCGTGAGGCCACGACGCGGGCGGTCCCATGAAACCATGAAACAGAGTCTAAAATGAAGAAAGAAATATCTTGCAAGCAGAAATCAGAGATGTGTCGTTTGTTGTCGGGGCATGGGGTCTAGACGGCGCCAGTGGCGACCATGTTCATCGCGCCGAGGATGACCTCCCACGAAAAGTCGAGGGCGGCCCAGAGGTCGCGGTCGAAAACGCCGAGTGCGCACGCATTGCGCCAGATGGCGCTGACGGTGCGCGTGAGTGCCATGAGGGCGCTCATCTTGTCGCCTGCGGCACTCGCAGCGAGGTACGTGGCGACCTGGGGCGCAGAGACGTGGGCAAAGGGGCCAGCCGCGGCGCTGGCGCTGCCGGTGCGGGTAGCGGCGAGCATGGCGGGGGGCACTGGGAGGAGGTTGGCCATGAGGCGGTCGAGACGGTGCGCGACGAGGAAGGCGTGCAGCGGGGCAAACGCCTCGGCGTGCGGCACGACGAGGGGCATCAGGGGTACCGCGAACGCGCCGCTGGAGCGCGTTTGTGGGCGCGAGACGGGCAGGCGCGGGATGTGCGCGCAGTGCGCGGCGAGGACGATGTGGTGCGTTGGGACGAGGAAGACCGCGTCTGAGACGGGGCGCCCAGAGGACGGGCTCGACTGCACGGCGAGGATGTGCGTCGGGGGAGGCGTGCCGTGCGTCGGCGCGATGTCGAAGGAGGCTGGGAGACGGGTACGCGGGAGCTGAGTCGGCACCTTGGCTGCGTTGATGGATGCCATGAGCCTGCAAAAAAGGGGGTTTTCGGTCAGGAACCGCCGGTCGAATGAATTGATAGGGAACGCACTCTTCTCCCCGCGCGTGGAGGCCTTTCCGGATATACTCGAAAGGCACCTGCCCAAGGTTGGGCTCCACGGCAAGAATGGCGTCGCGCTGCACTTCTGTGAATGCGGGTCGGTTGAGGGTGCGCGGAAGCTGGAGGTTTGGGAGAGGAGCAGCGGGGTGCTGATGCTGATACATTTCGTGGTGCTGTTGGTGTGATGGGCGAGCAGAAACGTGGAACATTGTGGAAGTGTTTTGAAGGATTTGAAGGGGTCTGAATACGCTGTTGGTAGGGGAGTACAAGAGAAGAGATCGCTTCCTGAGCAGAGTACGAAGAAGGCAAAGAGGGCAAGTGGTTAAATATAAGACAAGTTGAAGGTGAATATGCGAGCGCTTATGCAAGCGTTGCGAAAAGCTACAAGGCGATTCGCGCCGTTTTGGGAATTCGTTTGTTGCTCGCTTTGGCTTGCCTTGTTTGTAAACTCAACAGTCGACGACATAGCACTCCTCCTTCAAGCCTTGCCTTTCCGAGAATCACTAGTCCTTGTACTCTCTTCGCTTTGTTTATTTCCATGGTTTCACACACAACATTCGACTTACTAGTCTACTGAGTTTGTGCCTGGGAGCGCTGTGCACCACGGGGTGCGCCACAGAAAGAATCGTATGATAGCACACACATACAGCACACAGTCGTCACCGTGTAATTACGCACCTGTCGCGAAGATCTCTCCTCGTTACTCGCTAGTCCGGGGTGCTAAACTAGACCATAGTATCCGCTGGCCTTGTTCCCCAGCTGGGTTAGCTGAATAACCGAATCAATCATAATTTTCGACACTCCATGTAACAGCGACAGACGAGATTTCACACAACTGCGCCACCCAATGCTCAGGTACAAATCCAAAACCGGACCTCGACATAAAAGCCTAAAGTGGCCCGCCACGTGCGCACTTAAACGACGACAAAGGGATTTCCGAATCGAGCCTGTCAGCTTTGGCCTCCCGTCCACGGACGTCCGCACTCGGACCGCACACGCTCGGCTGGCTCGCGCCTCGTGGCCGTGGGGCCGTGCGTCGACACCTCGCCGGCGACGCGGTCCGTGGCCTCCCCACAGTTATGTCGCGAGCGCGCGCTCGTGCACCTCCTTGCACCCACCCTCGCCGGCCGACCTTCCCGATGCTGCCCCCTTGTATTTTTCGCAATCTGCCGCCACGTGCGCGTTCGTTGCCGCGAAGAGCGTTGTCCAGGGCAGCGGGATGCACGTTAGCGTAATGTACATGTTCAGCAACCACAGACCATATCCCTCTCAGCGCGTCTCTGCAGTCTCGTCGGCATGATGTTGTCGCGATTCGAGAGATGGAGGAGGCACGCCTCGCTCTGGCAGGCGAGGTAGACTGTCGCGCCACGCGCGTGAGCTACTTTTCTGCGTGGAAGCCGATGCCCGAACTGTGCGTATGCCCAGGCAATCATTGTATATGCGGGGCACGTGAGGAACTCAGAATGCTTACTTTGCTCCCATCACAATGATGATTTTACCTGTCTGGTCTGGGATATTCCGCGTTGGGTCATAGACCGTGGAGGGTGCAATGTAGGTATACGGTGGGCTGGAAAACAACAGAGGTATGTATGAAGGGTAGTGGGTAGGGGTTTTGCGAATAATCTGTCCCGACGTAAGTTAGGCGTTAGCCTAGCTTATACTCTTGCTTATACTGTACGTGTTCTTTTCAACACGTCCAGCCTTGCGTACAGTAGCGAACTTAGTAGCGAACATTTACGTTTCGAGATTGTCGAGTCCTGCGACACAGTCAGGTACCCAAGCGTGGCCAGGTGCTGTGGGCATCTCATGTTGCCGATGCAGCGCTGATGGCTGGTTTTACGGTCGTCCTGACTCCATGCGTGGGTAACAATTTCCATTCTGAGTCGAAAGTAATAAGCGGGTTGATTGTCGCTGGCACTGGCAATTATCCCAAGTGAATCATCGAGTTAGAGGTACAACGGGTCTTTCGCATCTCTGCGCAAGTTTCTGCGACTGCTGGCAGCCCTGACAACATCCCAATCTGTCTGCGCGTTTATCTTCGCGCCTATCGTTCAACGTTTGCATCGGCAGTCGCCGACATCTTGCTGAGGGCCTGGCCATGGCCGCCATGAGGCGGTGTACAGTACACCATTCCTCGTTCGCGTCATCATCTGTAGGCGGGTCGCCCTCCCCATAACTCCTCCACAGTCGACACTGCTGTCATGTCCCAGACACCAACGACATCCGCAGCTTCCTCACGCTTCCGAGCCATTTTCCAAACTGCCCTGAAAGCGTATCAAAAGCAGACCAAGAAGGACCTTCTCACGCACCCACTTGCCTCTCAGTTGCAATCCTGTGACTCTACTAGCGCCATCCTTACCTTACTTCAAGGTCAAGTTCAGGAATTCGACCAAGCTCATAGTGGCGATGAGAGATTGACAAAGTGGTTGATCCCAACCGTAAACGTCCTGTATGCATTTTCTGCTGCCGTCTCCGAGGGCTTTGGTCTGGTAAGTCTCAACACTTGAGCCGCGAAACTCCCTCTGAAATACGTTGAAGGTATTTTCACCCGCGAAAGCGATCTTTGCGGGCATTGGTGTCTTCCTTTTAGCGAGTATCTAATAATTATTATTTTGGGCAGATCTTGCTGACATTGAAGGTCCTATAGGCCGCCCGGGATCGGGCGGGATGTTGCGGGGAGTAAAGATGCTCTCGCAGAGCTGTTCGAACGCATAGGGTTCTTCTTCAAATGGCTCGAAACTTACACAGAGGTGACACCGACCACAGCAATGACAGACATAATCACCAAGATAATGGTGGAAGTGCTCACAATCTTTGGGATCGCAACGAAAGAGCTAAGGCGGGGATCAACAAGTGAGTTTCCGGTTGGCCGTCTATCAGTCTCCACTAAAGTACGCGTAGAAAAGTTCCTGAAGAAATTGGCTGGAAGGACTGATCTGGAGGATGCGGTCAAGAAGCTGGACCGATTGACGCAAGAAGAGGCTCGAATGGCACTTGCAGAGGTCCTGAGGATCACACACATCGTCCACAACGACGTAAAAGCAGTCGACGGTAAAGTAGACGGCGTGGGTGACAAGGTAGACGACGTGGGTGTCAAAGTGGAGGATATAGGCGACAGAGTGCAGTGCGTTGATGAAAAGGTTCAAGTAGTCATTGACGGTGCGCAATGCGTGTCCAGTCAGTCGCCAATACCTTCTAATATTTTTACTTTCAGACGGCGAAGAAGCAAAATTAATTATCCAACAGACGGCAAACAACATCGACGAAGTCAAGTGTTCGTCATCTCCTGGCGTCGCCGTTGCTTGCTGCAAGCGTTTACTACTGCTCACAGGGAATCAGATAAAATTGCTCCTGCGAGCGTGGCTCTCTCCCACGGACCCTTCCACAAACCACATCATTGCACGAAAGGCTCAACACAAGGGAACGGCGGTGTGGTTTTTTCAGGGTAGCATCTTCATCGAATGGAAGTCTACTAGCTCCCTCTTGTGGATGCACGGAAAACGTGCGCTTCTGTCAGCTTTTTCACGCTCGCGCTTTCTGACAAACTCCGATTTCGTAGCGGGCTCTGGGAAAAGCGTCATCTGGTGTGTTGTCCCTCACCTGCTTCCTGTCGGTACCTATTCCTCGCCAGTTCCTCCGTCGTTCAGGACATCATGACTGTATGCGAAATTGGATTAGCCATCATGGCCTACTTTTACTTCGATCTCAAGGATCTCAGCAAGCAAACCTATCGTGACCTGCTTCTTTCTCTCGTATCCCAGCTTTCTACTCGCTCTAGTCCTTGCTGTGACATCCTCCACCGCATTTACGAAACACATGAAAATGGCACTCGACAACCGAGTGACGATATTTTGAAGGGAAGCTTGAAAGAGATGCTAAGAGTGCCGGGACAGGGCCCAATTTTCATTATCCTGGATGCGCTCGACGAATGTCCAGACTCGTCCGGGATTCCATCTCCCCGTGATGAGGTTCTCCAATTCGTGAAGGAACTCGTCGACCTCCACCTGCAAGGACTTCACATTTGCGCGACCAGTCGCCCAGAGGTCGACATCCGAGCTGTCCTCGACCCGTTAGCGCTTCATTCGGTTTCCCTGCATGATGAAAGTGGACAAAAATCGGACATCGCCGACTACGTTCGAAACGTCGTCAACTCATCCCCGAGTACGGCAATGAGGAGATGGAGAGTAGATGATAAAAAGCTTGTGATCGAGACGCTGACAGAAAGATCTGACGGAATGTGAGAGCATCGAGTTATTCCATATTGACCGCAGTTTCTTACGTTGTTGTGCAGGTTTAGATGGGTATTTTGCCAGTTGGAAGCGCTGCGACATTGCTTCCCACCGAACCTCCGTCAATTCCTTAATGAACTGCCTGAGACCCTGGAAGAGACGTACGAGCGGATATTGAGGAGCATCAATAAGGCTCAAAGGGACAACGCCCATCGTCTGTTACAGTGCCTTACTGTAGCTATCCGGCCGCTTCGAGTTGAGGAGCTCGCGGAACTACTGGCGTTCGATTTTGGAGCGTCGAGGGACGGAGGGATTCCGAAGTTGAAAGATGACTGGCGGTGGGATGATCAAGAGGAGGCTGTACTCTCGACGTGTTCAAGTTTGATCGCCATCGTCCCTAGCGGTCATTCCCGGGTTGTGCAATTCTCGCACTTTTCGGTGAAGGAATACCTCACGTCGCCTCGTCTCGCACAGTCAGATGGAGACGTTTCGCGGTTTCATGTTGATCTGGATGCGGCGCATACGATCCTGGCACAGGCATGTCTAGGTACACTACTTCAACTGGACGTACACGCCGGCAAAAGTGCTGCCGAATGGCTCCCTCTGGTCGAATACGCTGCTCAACACTGGGTGGACCATGCACAATTCGAGAATGTGTCGTCACGCGTACAGGACGGGATGAATGACAGGGACCGACTTTCCGCATCCAGTGACATCCCCAAAAAGGAAGGTGCCAAGAACATCACACTTTTCCTGTCCTTACAAAACGGGCGTCCCCGAACAGCATTCGAGCTCAGTGAACTTTACTCTTAGTAAGCGCAAATAAAACACTTTCTTTTTAAAAAAGCTATTTCCTTATTCGTACGCTTTGTCTTTAGTCATCAGACATAAATCTCATATGTTTTTTTAAGATATTCACACAACTTAGCAAATCAACAAATATATTTTTTATTATCTAATTAGACTACATCCATTTTTTTGACTAAGTCGTACCATGGCGCGCGAAAATCGCGGCGCGGGCGCAGTGAACGTGGGTGCACCGAGACCGCGCCGGCCCCGCTGCGTGACACGTGGGGAGGCGGGCCCCTTCCCGCACGAACGGGGCCACCAGCCAGGGGCGGCTTGCCCTCGCGTGCCCCTTTCCGCGTGTGCCGCACGGCGCGGAAGGGTGGGGCGGGGGTGGCATATACCGGGCGGCGTGCCAAAGGGGTCCTCTTCCCCCCGAACGCGGAAGGGTGGGACTGGGGTGGCGTGCCCCTGCGTACCCCCTTCCCGCACGTACGGGGCGGTGCAGTCACGGGGGAAGGGATGGGCCGGGGGTCGCGTGCCCTCGTGTGCACCCTTCCCGTGCGTGGTGTGCCCCTCCGCGCGCATGGTGGAAGGGTGGGGCCATGATCGCGTGCCCTCCCTTCCCGCGCGTACAGGGCGGGGCGGTCACGGGGGAAGGGGAGGGGCCGGGGGCGACGGGGAGAGGGGCCGGGTGGCGTGCCCTCGCGTGCCCCTTCCCGCGCGTATGGGGAGGCCAAGGGGGAGGGGGCGGCGCGCCTCTCATGCCCCCTTCCCGCGCGTACGGGGCGGGGTGGTCACGGGGGAAGGGAGGGGCCGGGGATCGCGTGCCCTCGCGCACACCCTTCCCGTGCGTGGTGTGCCCCTCCGCGCGCATGGGGAAGAGTGGGGCCGGGGATCGAGTGCCCCTTCCCGCGTGTACGGGGCGGGGCAGTCACGGGGGAAGAGGAGGGGCCGGGTGGCGTGCCCTCGCGTACGGGGAGGCCAAGGGGGGGAGGGGGCGGCGTGCCTCTCGTGCCCCCTTCCCGCGCGTACAGGGCGGTGCGGTCACGGGGGAAGGGGAAGGGCCGGGGGCGACGGTGAGAGGGGGCGGCGCGCCCACGCGAACGGGGAAGGGTGGGGGTGGCGTGCCCTCGCGTACGGCGGCGCGGCCAAAGGGGAAGGGGAGGGGCCGGGGACGACGGGGAGAGGGAGGGCGGTGGTGGGTACCCTCATGCGCACCCCTTCAGTGCGAATGGGGCGGCGCGGACAGGGGGAAAGGGAGGGGGGGGAGGAGAGGGATGGCGGGCCCTCGTGCGCCCCCTTTCCGCGCAAACGGGGCGACGGGGAGAAGGGGCGGGGGCATGCCCGTGCGCCGCCCTTCCATGCGAATGGGACGGCGGGACGTGGGGAAGGGGAGGGGCCCGGAGGCGTGCCCTCGTGCGCCCCCTTTCTGCGCGAACGGGGTGGCACGGACAGGGGGTAAGGGTGGGGGCGGCATGCCGTTGTGTGCCCATCCCCCCCCTTTCTACATGCAAAGTGGTGGCAGTCAGTTGGGGCGAGGGGAAAGAGGAGGGGGGGAACTTACCTGTGCGCCCTGTTTCTGCGCTTGAACGGGGCGGCGGGTCAATGCGGGGGAAGGGGAAGAGGGGGGGGGCGAACTTACCCTTGTACACCCCTGTCTGCACACGAACGGGGCGGCGCGTGATGTGGGGGATGGGGAAGGGCATCGGCCCCTCCTCTTGCGTCCTCCTTCGACGCAAATGGGGCGGGCGGCGGAGATGGGAGGGAGGAGGGAGGGAGAAGGGAGGAGGAAGACCTACGCTCTTTGCACACCCGATTCGTACAGAATCGGGTGGCACGCAATAGGACTGTGAGGGCAGGGGGGGGAAAGTTGGGGGGAAAAGTTGGAGGGGGCGTGCCAGAGTATGGAGCAGGAAAGGAACAGACAGAGTTTAGTCAGGAGCTGGACCTCTGTTTGACATTTGGAAATGTGCTAGTGTACAATTGGCGATGACTAATGTAATGGCAGTCAAATAATTGTATTGTCACATATCTAGATAATGTAATCCAGAACAAGAATTGACCACGTTATTCAGCTATCTGGTCCTGGGGCAAGCTTGGAGCGTGCAAGCTTGTTTGCCTCTGCAGAGACTGCGTCTGGCTTGGCCCGTTTACCAGATCGTTCCCCTCCACTGTAGGGATCAGTATATATTACTAACTTTCTTTTGCCACTTGGTCCGATGTGTTGGTGCGTTGAGTTAGGCGAGATCGGAGCAGCACGCGGTTGGCGACGCTTAGGTGATATCCGGCCACCCATCGTTTCGGATGTATCCTTCCAGAGGTTTCTGCGTGGGGATAACCGGTCCTTTTGTGGAAGAGCCTCAGATTGCAATCCAGATGCTGATGGATCAGATGAGGAACCCTTAGATGCGATCTTGGTTGGTGTGATGCCTTGGATGTGTGTATTTTGCGCCTGCGCAGTGGGGGAGTTCTGGTCCTGCACAGCAGCAAGGTGCTTGCAGTGCTGGACCCTCGGGAAGTCCGGGCAATTGCACGTTGCCGCTCGGGTATCGATGACATACTGACAGCCTTGTTTTGATTGCGACGCGACATGGAATTTGCCATTGCCAAGCGGTGTTATGGAACTTCCGGAAATGGATTTAGATTTCACCCGTATTGCCGCTTTGTGTGCCTCGGTGAGATCCTTCCCCTCAAAGCCAATTTGCTGGCGCTTGTGCCGATGTTCATAATACCGTGGCAACATCCTTTGGGTAAGTGTGAAGATCAAATGATCGATCCACCGATTTCGTGTTCCATCAAGCCAGTGCGACTTCAATAAGTGATGGTACCTAGATATGAATTGATTTTCGCTGATTCAGCAGATCCAAAAAAGTCGACTCACGATTCAAGAAGCATATTTGTATCACCTTCCTCAAGTATGGCCCTTGATCTTCTTGTGATTGCAGACCACATGTGGACTGTAGGCATCCATTTTGTCTGAAAATATGCAGTAAATGATTCAGGGCAGTCTCGATCGGTTGAGATCTTCTCCCAGATCGCCCCAAAATCGAACAGATCACAAGTGCGAACCAAATTCTTGACCAGGTCCCAAAAGTCCTTAAATTTGTCGGTCCGGATATGCGATTGGATCGCGTGGAGCACATGCCACCTGCACAGGAGCACCTGAGCTTGTGGGAATACTGTTTGCAGTGCCGAGATCTGGGCTTGATCGCAATCTGTCATGAAGTAAGCGGGCCTGACTTCAGGGCTCCATGACTGAATTAAATTCAGGAAAAACAGTATTGTTGCCGTCTGTGTATTGGATGACAGCATCCAAGCAACCGGAACTCCTGTCAGATCGGAGATCAGTCAAATTTGCGAAAGTGGGATGATTTTGCTTACCGTGCCCCCAATGATCCCTTGCCATAACTGTAGTTAGCATGACCCCTGAATAGCAAGTCGTGTTGTGGGTGGCATCAATGCTGACAATGCCGTTGCCGAGCCGCCGGAACATGTCCGACTGAAACTTAGTTTGGATGACCAGCAGGAAGAGATCCTCTTCCAAATTCGATCCTGCAGGGGGCAGATCTATCTTGTCTTTGCAAAAGGTATTGGCTTCCTCTTTTCTGAGGATGTCCAGCCAAAGTTTCATTGAGATCTCATCTTTGGCATCCAATTGGATCTCATCTTGTTCGACCTGCTTAGCAATCCGGTTTATGTCATCAATGTGAATGTAATGATCACGTTCGCAATCAGATGCGGAGTCACGAATAGACTGGAGCTAAAGAAGCGAGTTAGCCGATGTCATCAATAAAGCGGCGATTACATACGACTTCCGAGCGTTTGGTTCCCTTCTTCAGAGCCTCCTTTGCTTTTTCTTTGGCTACTTTGGAAACTCGAGTATAGATTAGATTTTGAGTATTGATTGGGTGATCATGTTCCTTCTGGTAATGCCCCAGAAGGATATTTGTCCCAGGGTAAGCCTTGAGATCCACTTTGCAAGTACACCCAGTCCGCTTAGAGTCGATCTTGCGGATCTGATTTGGATGCTTCTTCTCGTAAGGTTTGACCCTGCCAGTTCCTTGACGCGTGCACCGGTAAACACGTTTCCAGGAGTAATTCAAACCTTTAGCTTCCTTTTTGGCAAGGCGGATCTCTACAGAGTCCGCGCGTTCTACTTCCTGTCTCCAGGTGTCGAACTCAGCTAGCGATCCCCAAGATAGATCATAGTGACCGGACTCCTGGTCATACCGGAAGCTTCCCCGTGCATGGGAACTACCATCTGGAATGGTGCCCAGTATCACCTGACTGGTGGGCTGAGTGGCTGGCGCGGCAAGTCCCGCTGAGGTAATTGACAAGCGAAAGGGAGGTAGAGTTGTCATGAGGATAAGTCCACAAAATTGGGAAATGAGGATTGAGTGCTCCCTCATCAACACTGACGACAAAATATATAATAAATGGTTTATATTGAATGCGCACTTAGGAATAGTGGAATATAGAGGCACTAGGGCTGAGACTGCCTGTGCAGCTAACTGGAATGTAACTTGTTTTTCGACTTAGTGAATCGGCCGTTGCCCTATGTGGACTTATATTAAATATTACTAAAGAAAATAACCCTAATTAGTTTGTACGCGCGTCGGCTTCAATCAATTAAGGAAATATTGTACCTGTGCCACCCGTTTTGCTTCCGCCACAGAGTCAGACCTCCCCCCCAACTTTCCCCCCCCTGCCCTCACAGTCCTATTGCGTGCCACCCGATTCTGTACGAATCGGGTGTGCAAAGAGCGTAGGTCTTCCTCCTCCCTTCTCCCTCCCTCCTCCCTCCCATCTCCGCCGCCTGCCCCATTTGCGTCGAAGGAGGACGCAAGAGGAGGGGCCGATGCCCTTCCCCATCCCCCACATCACGCGCCGCCCTGTTCGTGCGCAGACAGGGGTGTACAAGGGTAAGTTCGCCCCCCCCTCTTCCCCTTCCCCCGCATTGACCCGCCGCCCCGTTCGAGCGCAGAAACAGGGCGCACAGGTAAGTTCCCCCCCTCCTCTTTCCCCTCGCCCCAACTGACCGCCACCACTTTGCATGTAGAAAGGGGGGGGATGGGCGCACAACGGCATGCTGCCCCCACCCTTACCCCCTGTCCGTGCCACCCCGTTCGCGCAGAAAGGGGGCGCACGAGGGCACGCCTCCGGGCCCCTCCCCTTCCCCACGTCCCGCCGTCCCATTCGCGTGGAAGGGCGGCGCACGGGCACGCCCCCGCCCCTTCTCCCCGTCGCCCCGTTTGCGCGGAAAGGGGGCGCACGAGGGCCCGCCATCCCTCTCCTCCCCCCCCTCCCTTTCCCCCTGTCCGCGCCGCCCCATTCGCACTGAAGGGGTGCGCATGAGGGTACCCACCACCGCCCTCCCTCTCCCCGTCGTCCCCGGCCCCTCCCCTTCCCCTTTGGCCGCGCCGCCGTACGCGAGGGCACGCCACCCCCACCCTTCCCCGTTCGCGTGGGCGCGCCGCCCCCTCTCACCGTCGCCCCCGGCCCTTCCCCTTCCCCCGTGACCGCACCACCCCGTACGCGCGGGAAGGAGGCACGAGAGGCGCGCCGCCCCCTCCCCCCCTTGGCCTCCCCGTACGCGAGGGCACGCCACCCGGCCCCTCCTCTTCCCCCGTGACCACCCCGCCCCGTACGCGCGGGAAGGGGCACTCGAGGGCACGTGATCCCCGGCCCCACTCTTCCCCATGTGCGCAGAGGGGCACACCACGCACGGGAAGGGTGTGCGCGAGGGCACGCGATCCCCGGCCCCTCCCTTCCCCCGTGACCACCCCGCCCCGTACGCGCGGGAAGGGGGCATGAGAGGCGCACCGCCCCCTCCCCCTTGGCCTCCCCGTACGCGCAGGAAGGGGCACGCGAGGGCACGCGATCACCGGCCCCACCCTTCCACCATGCGCGCGGAGGGGCACACCACGCACGGGAAGGGTGCGCGCGAGGGCACGCGACCCCCGGGCCCTCCCTTCCCCCATGACCGCACCGTCCCGTACGCGCGGGAATGGGGAACGAGAGGCGCGCCGCCCCCTCCCCTCCCCCTTGGCCTCCCCGTACGCGCGGGAAGGGGCACGCGAGGGCACACCACCCGGCCCCTCTCCCCGTCGCCCCCGGCCCCTCCCCTTCCCCCGTGACCGCCCCGCCCTGTACGCGCGGGAAGGGAGGGCATGCGATCACGGCCCCACCCTTCCACCATGCGCGCGGAGGGGCACACCACGCACGGGAAGGGTGCACACGAGGGCACGCGACCCCCGGCCCATCCCTTCCCCCGTGACCGCACCGCCCCGTACGCGCGGGAAGGGGGTACGCAGGGGCACGCCACCCCGGTCCCACCCTTCCGCGTTCGGGGGGAAGAGGACCCCTTTGGTGCGCCGCCCAGTATATGCCACCCCCGCCCCACCCTTCCGCGCCGTGCGGCACATGCGGAAAGGGGCACGCAAGGGCAAGCCGCCCCCGGCTGGTGGCCCCGTTCGTGCGGGAAGGGGCCCGCCTCCCCACGTGTCGCGCAGCGGGGCCGGCGCGGTCTCGGTGCGCCCGCGTTCACTGCGCCCGCGCCGTGATTTTCGCGCGCCATGGTACGACTTAGTCAAAAAAAATGGATGTAGTCTAATTAGATAATAAAAAATATATTTGTTGATTTGCTAAGTTGTGTGAATATCTTAAAAAAACATATGAGATTTATGTCTGATGACTAAAGACAAAGCGTATGAATAAGGAAATAGCTTTTTTAAAAAGAAAGTGTTTTATTTGCGCTTACTAAGAGTAAAGTTCACTGAGCTCGAATGCTGTTCGGGGACGCCTGTTTTGTAAGGACAGGAAAAGTGTGATGTTCTTGGCACCTTCCTTTTTGGGGATGTCACTGGATGCGGAAAGTCGGTCCCTGTGGAAAGTCGGTCCCTGTCACCATCACATTAGGTATGTAGCATAAAAATAATATTTTATTCAAAATCACACAAATACATGATACTAGTACTACAGTAGTGAGAGCCAAGGTGCCGCAAGTGTTGGTAGTGATGTGGTGGGGCGGTGGTGGCGGGGCCGGGGTCGTGACGTGGCACGCGGGGCTTTGTGTCGCAGCGGGTTGACAGAGTGTTGACAGTCTTGTATGGGGCGGGCCGGCGTGGCGGTGGCGTGGTGTGGTGTGGGTCAAGGTCACGGGTGGGATGGGTCTCGCTAGCGTCATGGCGGGTTGGTGGTCGCGAGGTTTTGCACGCGGTGTTGTAGTGACGTCGCGCGGTTGACAGGCTGGGCCATGACGTGGTAGCGATGAGCAAAAGAAGAAAAAGAAAAAGAAAAAAGGACTTAACGAGGTGGGTAGTTGAGGTCGTATCGTGACGGTTGGCAGTGGTGTTGGAGTGATGTCGCAACGGTGCTTGCAAATGGCGCGCTGGCGTGGTGGTGGCATGGCGTGGTTGACGGTCAGGGGGCTGGGCTGTGACGTGGGTGGCGATGAGTGAAACAAAAAAAAACAAAAAAAAAACGCACTTAACGATGTGGGTAGTCGCGTGGGCAGTGTCGGTGGCAATGCAGGGCAGAGCAAGCGAAAAGGGCTTGTGGGCAGCGAGTTGGCGTGGTGGTGGGCCCTGCGAATCGCGTTTAGGGTGTCATTGTGGCGAATTTTGTATGTCGCAAAGGCATGGCGTCGGGGCGGGATACTGGTGAAAGTTGATGGAGACGGGGGCCATGAATTTATGTGTGGCGAGGTGGCAAGGCAGCTGTAGTGGTGACGTGGTCTGTGAGAAATGACACGGAAAAAAAAAAAAGAAAACATATCTAGGAGTGCTAGGCCGAGCTCATCGTCATCTTGCGTATCCCGACAGCACGGCGTCAGGGCGGGGCTTTCATGCGGCAGGGTACCGGTGGTGGAGGTTGATGGAGACGGGGGCCCACGAGCTTACGTGTGGCGAGGTGGCGGTGACATGGTCTGTGAGAAACGACACGAAGAAGAAAAAAAAAAAATACTTGCCAATCTCGTCGTCGTCAGCCGGGGTCTTGGGGGGTTTCGCACAGTGGGGTGATGATGGTGGAGAACTTGAGGTAATGGCGGGGGTTATGGGCCGATGTGTGGCAAGGCAGCGACATTGACGTGGCTCTGTGACGGTGAGAAACGACGTAAAAGAAAAAGAAAAAGAACTTATCTGAGTGCACTGGGCCGAAACCCAGCTTGTCGTTACCCGTGTGTTGGAGACCATCGTGGTTGTGGTGGGGATTGTGGATGAAGAGAAGCAAGTCGCGCTCGCGCCACTTGAAAAGTAAGGGTTGGACTGTTCAGATTGGTGAGGAACCTTTCGGATGTCCGCGTTTATTTGGACTTTCCGAAAAACATGCATCACGTTATCTGCAATTGGTCCATGTTCGTCTCCCACCAATCTACTCCATCTCTTACTTTTCAAATGTCAATGGCGCGACTTCATGCATCCCGTCATCCACAATCCCCACTGCAACCACGATGGTCACCAACACGTGAGTAACAACAAGCTGGGTTTCGGCCCAGTATACTCAGATATGTTATTTTCTTTTTGTTTTACATCATTTCTCACCATCACAGAGCCACGTCACTGTCGCCGCCTCACCACACATCAGCCCATAGCCCCTGCCATTGCCTCAAGTTCTCCACCATCATCACCCCGCTGTGCGAAACCCCCCAAGACCCTGGCTGACAACGACGAGATCGGCAAGGGTTTTTTTTTTCTTCGTGTCATTTCTCACACTGTCTCCATCAATCTCCACCACTGGTACCCCACCGTGCGAAAGCTCTGCCCCAATGCTGTGCCGTCGCAATACGCAAGATGACGACGAGCTCGGCCTAGCACTCCTAGATATGTTTTCTTTTTTTTTTTTTTCCGTGTCATTTCTCACAGACCACGTCACCGCTACAGCTGCCTTGCCGCCTTGCCACACATAAATTTGTGGCCCCCGTCTCCATCAACTTTCACCAGTATCCCGCCCCGATGCCATGCCTTCGCGACATACAAAATTCGCCATGACGACACCCTCAACGCGATTCGTGGGGCCCACCACCATGCCAACTCGCTGCCCACAAGCCCTTTTCGCTTGCTCTGCCCCGCATTGCCACCAACACCGCCCACGCGACTACCCACATCGTTAAGTGCGTTTTTTTTTTGTTTTTTTTTTGTTTCGCTCATCGCCACCCACGTCACAGCCCAGCCCCCCGACCATCAACCGCGCCATGCCACCACCACGCCAGCATGCCACTCGCAAGCACCGTTGCGACATCATTCCAACACCACCGCCAACCGCCACGATATGACCTCGACTACCCACCTTGTTAAGTCCTTTTTTCTTTTTTCTTTTTCCTTTTTTTTCTTTCGCTCATCGCTACCCACGTCATGGCCCAGCCCCGACCGTCAACCACGCGACGCCACCACCACGCTGGCGCAACGTCACTACAACACCACACGCAAAACCTTGCGACCGCCAACCTGTCGTGATGCCAGCGAGACCCATCCCACCCGTGACCTCGACCCACACCATGCCACTCCACCGCCACACCGGCCCCATCAGGGAAAACCTCCCGAGCTAATCTAGCTAATTGAGCTACGGTAGCGCTACGGTAGCGATCAATTAGCTAGATTAGCCATCAGGTAATTTGCCACCAGATACTGTAGCGCTACGGTAGCACTACGGTATCAGCTCAGGAGCACGGTCTTATCACACCAGTATCAGAGATTAGCACAGTCTGATCGTGCCAGATTCGGAATCAGCTCCTCAGCTAGATTAGCACGGTCTGATCGTGCCTGATTGTGCCAGGCCAGAATCAGCTTAGGAGCTAATACAGATTAGGACGATGTATCACGCCAGTATCGCTCAGGAGCTAATACAGATTAGGATGATGTTATCACATCAAGATCAACGAGATCCAAATTTTATAAATTCAGCTCGTTTAACGATTCGACAAAAGCGGTGGTACATTGACTACTAATCTGACTACACGAGAACTACCAAAAGATGTTTTTTTTGATTTTATTTAATTAACCGAACAGATTCTTTTTTTTTGGGTTTATTTTATAAGGATTCCAGAATGATCCGAGTCCAGGCAAAAATCGTACACCAGTTACCAACGCACTTAACAATTTCAATTTTCAAGAGCTCCAAGGTCGAGTTCGGCAATGGGATTCCCAGAGAGGTTTGCATTTGTGCTATCCATACCAGATCAGTCTGCTGAACAACACGTGACAAACAATTATACGCACCTTGCTAGGGAAAAAATGTCTGCCATCATAAGGTGATACATACCCGCACGGTTCTCACAGATGTGATTGAGCGTGTTGACATGCCCCAAATAAACATCAAGGAAGGTGTTGGCCGAGAACTCCATGGTTCTCTGTTCGCCAGTACGCCACTCAAAGAGGGTGGCATATAGCTAATAAGTCAGATTAGTACAATACATAGTAATTACATCAGCAAACCCTGGGCCACCCCAGAAATTCCTGTAGTGATGGTAGAGACTGTAGATGTCATAGATGTCACAGTTATTTGGTAGTAGATTGGTAGAGACTTGGTAGAGACTTGGTAGCAAACCTTTAGACATGGTAGAGACTGTAGATGCTGTAGATACCATAGTTATTTGGTAGTAGACTGGTAGAGACTTGGCAGTGTGACTAGAAATTAAGCTAGAAATCTGGTAGACATGGTAGAGACTATATGTGTTGCAGACATCATAGCCACTCAAGATTGGTAGTTGATTGGGACACCTGGCAGCAAACCTGTAGATGTGGTAGATATTGTAGATATAGTAGATGTCAGTAGTAGTTGCAGACTTGTAGCTGTTGTAGTCATGGTAGTGGTGGTAGATGTGGTAGTGGTGGTAGATATGGTAGCTGTTGTAGTTACAGTAGACTGTGGTAGACTGCAGGTAGAGTTGTAGGCTGCATGTAGACTGTGGCAGTGCTGCAGCAGTGCTATGCAGAACATAAATCTCTCTACCAGCACTACAGAAACTGTGGGCCACTATGGCCTCTACATAGTGCTGCTGCAGACTTCCACAGACTACTGTAGTGGCCCATGGTTTGTTGATGCCTTTGGCAGGTAGCACAAGTTCAGAAAGTTATACAAGTCCAAATAGTCAAATATCTCTTACCAAATATATTGGTCATAAGTTATCATAGTCAAGTCACACCAAATCACAGTCACACCATCTATGCATAAAAATAATATATTATTTAAAACAAATACATGATATTAGTACTACTGTAGGGAGGTGGAAGTGCCGTAGATGGCGTGGATGGGAGGCGCGGATGGGGTCGGGGTCGTGACGGGTCGGCGGGGTGTTGCACGCCGCGTTGGGGTGACGTGGCGGGTCGGTGGTGGCGGGGTCTTGGTGTGGTGGTGATTCGGTGTGTGGCGGGGTGTTGCGTGCCGTGTCGGGGTGGCGCGGGGGTCGGTGGTGGCTGGGGCCTTGCATGCCACGTTGAAGGGGCGTGGCGGGTCGGCGGGGTCTTGGCGTGTGTTGGGTCAGGGTGGCGGTGAGTCGGTGGGTGGCGGGGTCTTGCGCGCTGTGTCGGGATGGCGTGGGGGTTGGTGGCGGCTGGGCCTGGTGTGCCGCATTGAGGCGGCGTGGCGGGTCGGTGGGGTCTTGGCGTGCCGTGTTGGGTCGGCGAGGTGGGTTGGCGGTGGCAGGGTGGCGGGGCAGGATGGAGGTGGCTCGCGTGCACGAATGGGCTGCAATCTCCAGGGTGAGCGAGAAACAAAAAGAAGAAAACAAAGAAAAACTTATCTTAATCATTCGGCCAAAGGTCTTGCGCCATGTTGGGGCGGCGAGGTGGGTTGGCGGTGGTGGGGTGTCGGAGCAGGATGGAGGTGGCTTGCGTGCACGAATGGCAGTGAGCGGGAAAAAAAAAAAAGAAAAAAAAGAACTTATCTTATACATTGGGTCGAAGGTTTTGCGTGCCGTGTTGGGGCGGCGGGTTGGCGGTGGCGGCGTGTTGTGAGCCATGTCGGGGGCGGCGTGTCGGGGCGGGGACGAATGGAAGCGGCTCGCATGCACGAGGGGGGCGGCAATGGCCTGCAACGTTCAGGTTGAGCGGGAAAAAAAAAGAAAAAAAAAACAGAAACATATCTTGTTGCACTGCGACTAAGCCCAGTGCGTCATCTGCCGCGTCTTGACCACGAGTGAGGATGAGAGAGGGGCTTGAAAGGATGGGTCTGGGGAGGCCGGACGAGGGGTGGAAGTAGGAGCACAGGCAGCAGGAGTAAGGTGGGAGATACGTCGTGTCGAGCGGAGGCTTAATCTGTGGCGTGGGAATGTGTGTCGTTGACCCGTTTCTCCCGTATATGGGCAAGTTTTTTTTAAATGTTCTTCTCTTACCACCACGCCGTTATTCCACGTGGACCATCCCCACGGCTACGCAAGATAGAGGACGTGGCTGAGGATGAGCTGGCCTTCGGCCCAATGCACAAGATATGTTCTTTTTTTTTCTCTTTTTTTTCTTCGTTCCGCTCACCTCACCTTCAACGTTGCAGGCCATTGCCGTCCCCTTGTGCACTGCGAGCCGCTTCCATTCGTCCCTGCCCCAACACGCCGCCCCGACATGGCTTGCAACATGCTGCCACCGCCAACCCGCCGCCCCAACACGGCACGCAAAACCTTCGACCCAATGTATAAGATAAGTTCTTTTTTTTTTTCTTTTTTTTTTTTTCCCGCTCACCGCCATTTGTGCACGTGAGCCACCTCCATCCTGCTCCGACACCCCACCACTGCCAACCCACCTTGCCACCCCAACACGACGCAAGACCTTTGGCCAAATGATTAAGATAAGTTTTTCTTTTGTTTTCTTCTTTTTGTTTCCCGCTCACCCTGGAGATTGCAGCCCATTCATGCGAGCCACCCCCATCCTGCCCCGCCACCCCGCCACCGCCAACCCACCTCGCCGCCCCAACACAGCACAAGACCTTTGGCCGAATGATTAAGATAAGTTTTTCTTTTGTTTTCTTCTTTTTGCTTCCCGCTCACCCTGGAGATTGCAGCCCATTCGTGCACAGCGAACCACCTCCATCCTGCCCCGCCACCCCACCACCGCCAACCCACCTCACCGACCCAACACGGCACGCCAAGACCCCTGCCGGACCCGCCACGCTGCCTCAACGCAGCACGCAAGGCCCAGCCGCCACCGACCCCCACGCCATCCCAACACGGCGCGCAAGACCCCGCCACCCACCGACTCACCGCCACCCCGACCCAACACACGCCAAGACCCCGCCAACCCGCCACGCCCCTTCAACGTGGCACGCAAGGCCCAGCCGCGACCGGCCCCCACGCCACCCCGACACGGCGCGCAACACCCCGCCACCCGCCAACTCACCGCCACCCCGACCCAACACACGCCAAGACCCCGCCACGTCGTGCAAGACCCCGCCGACCCGCCACGCCACCTCAACATGGCACGCAAGGCAGCCACCACCAACCCCCACGACACGGTGTGCATGACCGCGCCACCCGTCGACTCACCACCACCCCGACGGGTACTCAGTACTTACAATGTACATATTTTAGCTTTTGTTTTTTGTACTGTAGTAATTGAAATATATATATTTTTATCTATCAAAAAGTGGGACTTTCCTGCTGGTGCACCAGCAGAAAGTTGGGAAATCCCTGCCAGTAACATGTGTTCTTACTGGTAGACTACAGTAGACTGGGGTAGATTATGGTAGATTATGGTAGACTACAGTAGACTGTGGTAGACTGCAGTAGACTATGGTAGACTATAGCACTTGCTGGCATCAAAACTACAGTCATTAACTGGGTTGGTACAGTACTACAGTGAGATTGGTCAGACTGTGGTAGACTGTGGTAGACTGTGATAGACTGCAGGCAGAGTTGTAGACTGCATGTAGACTGTGGCAGTGCTGCAGCAGTGCTACACAGAACATAAACGTCTCTATCAGCACTACAGAAACTGTGGGCTACTATGGAGTGCTGCTGCAGACTTCCACAGACTACTGTAGTCAATAATTGGGTTGATATGGTAAGACTATGGTAGACTGTGGTAGACTGTGGTAGTAGGCCTGGATATGGTAGACTGTGGGTAGACTACAGCAGTGCTACAGCAGTGCTGCACAGAACATAAACGTCACTACCAGCACTACAAGAACTGTGGGCTACTATGGCCACTATGTAGTGCTGCTGCAGACTCCTGTAGCAGCCCAGGGTTTGCTGATGTAATTGAAAACGTCTTACCGCCGTTGCAACTAAAGCCACCATTGACATAGGAACCTCTTGAATAATGTCACCATTAGCGGCTTGATGTGTTGGAAAATGGTCTTCAAAACGCGTGGCCAAAGAACTGCCTCCACCAATGGCAGTGAAATAGAGATCCCGAATGACCGAGATGATGTGGCCATTCCGGTAAGGCCACGTGTGCTTCGGAATTCCATCTGGAGCAATGCCCTGAAAGATTGTTAGATTGCGTCGAGAACCTATTTGAGACTCACAATTATCGGATACGGGAATGTGTAATTATAGTTGGATAGTTGGCCCCGAATAACACGAGTGATTTCCGTTTGGGGGCCAATGGCATAGATCTCGGGAACGCAGATAATGTTGCAGCGCTCTTTTACTTTGCTACGAATCCGGGAAATCCGGCAACGTGGCTGTCAACAGAATTAGCGAGTAGTCACAGTCTCATCCGTAATAATAGTAGACCATACAACGGGAATGACTCGGGTGAAGTATTCTATGTCGTCCTGGAATCGCTGACAGAGGATTTTGTATCGGGTTGACGATCCTCGACAGCGGTCATGAGTGAGTCACGCGCAAATGCAAGTGCAGCACCTGGGTCTGGGAATGCGTTGATAAGCACGAGGTGTGCCCGCATATGATCAATGGCATCCTGGAGAACCAATCGGACGAGTGGGTGCTGGAGAGTCAATTTGATTTTACTTGACCCTGTGGCGAATAACAGGTCAGTATCGGCGGGCCATGGAGCTCCTGATGACTCCTGCGTTGTGGTCTGGTTGACCGAAATCGCTGCTGGTAACATAGCCGCTACTGCTTCTGTGTCAGCTATTAAGAAAGCAACCAAAAAAATAGAATACCTGAGAGCTCATGCCCAGCCGTGGCCTCCTTTGACTCTGACTCTGGGAGCGGTGGGGTGGTGCCAACAGAGACAACACGCCCACTGGCACTGGCACTGACCAGTGTGTCGCCGGTTTGTGGACCTGTACTCTGATCTGCCAGGATAGACCCAGCAATACTATCTAATCCCTTCCAAGAGGGTCGCTACGAAAGGATGATCAGATCGAAAATACTAAAGGTTGTTGCACACTTACCTCCCTTGTGACGGCCTCCGAAAATTTGGACGTTGAACCCTGGGTCAGCTTGGCGACGAGCTCATCACCCATCCAGTCCTCTTCAGTTTCGACATGGTCATCCGTGTCATTGTCGCCACCATAGGTGTCAGGAGGAGGGAGATAGTGTGGACCATGGTCGCAGCCATGATCATCACCACGGCCAGGATAATAAGACGAAGCTGTGGATGACAGTTTTGTTTGTACGTACAAATATGATTTGTAATCGAACGACTCACTGCGTCGCAACTTCGCCTTACCCTTACAATCACCACCACTGGCACTCTCTGGCTGACCTACCATCTCGTTCTCACTGGGAAGCCTGAGAGGCATTGGCTGACTGGGGACAGGCACTTATATAAATGGTGAGTTCTCTGTAGTTGTTTCTTTGAGAAACGCATACCAATGATTCGTGCCCGCTTAGCGGTGCTGGTCTGATCTGCAGGGGTCTGATCTGCAGGAGGTAACATTGTAGAGATGTCGGTTTCGGTCAAGGTACGCTTCAATCATGCTTCTCATTATGAGAGACAAGCCCAACTTGATGATCATCTAGACTCACATGGAACTTGGGCGCGGAGATTACGATGTGGGGTATTGGTGATGCTTTGCTGCACGACGTTGCTCGGCGATGTAGTTGTAGGAGTCGAACCTTGGCAATGAAAGGTGTTTTCATCCGATGGTCCTTGAGGGTGATCCATGGTCTTGCTCTTCGGAGAACGGCGGGTGCGCGGCGCCATTTGCCAATGAAGAACAGGTGAATACGACACGTACTCACAGAGATAGATAGGAAAGGGGACACAAGCACGATACGCAGGTATGCCCTTGTTTTATGTCGAACCGTCATCGGACTAATGAAAAATCTATTTAGAGTTCTGGCGATAAGCCTGAACTCTCAATCGTCCCCCGTTACTCTCGTCATGTACACAGCACGGGTCTATTGTCATGAATGCGGCCGTGATTTTACTCCTCATGGTTATTCTCAGCACATCAGCAGGTCATTACATGTAGCCCACTACACTGGCAATGTGGCGCAGCATTCGCTAACGCCCGTTCGCATGCTGCCACATGCAGGGTTTTCGCCAGCGTCGAACCCTAATAATCCTCCGCGTGACCTTGGCCAAGGCCTTACTGGCTGGGAATTGAGGGCAGATCACATAGGAGACGATCAAGGTATGTCTTGAGGGTTCATTCGGGGCCACGCTAATGGTTGTACAGACCCTAGTGGTGCTTCCAGCACCACCCAGCCCGACAACACCACAGGTGCGACCGCTGCTGCCCAGACTGCTGAGGCTGCCAACTGTGGAGTTGCCGCAATTGCCACGCATGATACGGACGCTGACGACGCCACTGAAGCAGCTGACATTATAGATGCGGACATTTATGAACAAATAACCCAGAACACGGACCATATCCCAGCCTATCCTGAACAAGGGCGCTCTGTTGAAACTGTGCCCCCAGCCCAACCGCAACCTGTTGAGTCCGAGTCGCGCACACCCCCAATGCCACCCATCCTTCCTGAGGGCAACAGTCCAGAATTGGTTGTTGTTGAGCGCTTTTCGTATGGCAGCGCTGGTGTCCCACTACCTGGCGTGCATCAAGGGTTGTCGTTGTACCAGACTTCCCTGGAGGCACTTGGCCAGTCGATCTGGGCCCCATTTCAGTCCCAGGGCGACTGGGAACTTGCGCGTTGGGCCAAAATGCGTGGTCCAACATCTTCGGCGGTTGCAGACTTACTCGCCATACCTCAGGTATGTGTGCCAGATTTCCCATCGATCCTGTTGATAACGTGTTGTGAAAGCTTGTAGACAGGCTCGAACTTTCATACCGCAATCCCAGAGAGCTCAACAATATTATTGACCAGTTACCTGGGCGCCCACCATTCAAGTGTTGGGAACTACTTATTTCGGACGAAACCCTTCACTTTTATTACAGGGATATAGTACAATGTCTCCGCGCGCTCTACGGTGATCCCGAGTTTGCACGTGACATGGTCTTCACACCGGAGCGCCATTACACCAGACACGATCGGACTTGTCGGGTCTATAGTGACATGCACACCGGTGACTGGTGGTGGGCAGTACAGGTGCGTAAATCATCACACGTGTTGATTTGAGTACTCACCAGTCCCAACAGACGTCCCTTGAAACTCATCGGCCAGGAGCAACAGTGATCCCCGTCATCCTATCCTCAGACAAGACGCAGCTAACACTCTTCCGTGGGAAGGTCGCATATCCGGTCTACATGACCATCGGCAATATTCCGAAAGAAATCCAGTCGAAAACCATCGCGTCGTGCACAGATACTGATTGGCTATATTCCAACAGCCAAACTGACCAGTCTCACCAACAAGGCAGCTCGGCGGCGTGCGCTCGCCAACCTATTTCACTCCTGCATGCAAACCATATTGGCCCCAATCGCAAGCTATGGCGAAACGGGAGTCGCGATGATGAGTGGAGATGGGACATGGCGCCGATGCCATCCCATCTTCGCTGTCTTTGTTGGGGATTACCCCGAGCAGGTACTTGTAACGTGCACATACAGCGGCCGGTGCCCCAAATGCACCGTACCTCACGACCAACTTGGAGAATCTGCTAGGTCCCCGCTCCGCCATTATGATCAAGCCATCAAAACCTATTCATTGGCGGACGAAGATGTCCACGTGTTCCACGCCGCATGTCGTGAGGCAGGCCTCAAGCCAGTCTTTCACCCTTTCTGGGAGTCCCTGCCACTTGTCGATATATTCGTTTCGATCACTCCAGACATTTTGCATCAATTGCTTCAGGGCGTAATGAAGCATCTGATCGCCTGGCTGACACGTTCAGGTCTTTTTGGCGCTGGGCAGATCGACGCGCGGTGTTGGTCCTTGCCACCCAATCACCACATCAGGACTTTTTCAAATGGGATATCGACAATGTCTCGCATCTCGGGGCAGGAACACAAGGATATGTGTCGAATCCTACTCGGATTGATTATAGACCTCCCTCTTCCCTCTGGACAAGTCACCTCACGCATTATCAGATTGGTACACGCACTCTTGGACTTCTTGTATCTTGCACAGCTTCCTTCTCAGACTACCAATACAGTTGCTCGACTCGACTCGTCTCTGGCTCGGTTCCACGACAACAAGGCCGTCTTTGTCGACTTGGGCGTTCGCGAACACTTTAACATACCCAAGTTACACTCGCTTATGCACTACAGCCCGTCGATTACTCTTTTTGGCACCACGGATAACTATAACACTGAGCAGACTGAGCGGCTTCATATTGACTTCACCAAGGATGCTTATCGCGCGACAAACCACAAAGACGAGTACCCCCAGATGACCACGTGGCTGGAGCGCCGTGAGAAGCTGCAGCAGCACACAGCGTTTATCAAGTTTCGGCAGCAGCCTGAGGCCGAACAGCAGAGAAGACAACCTCCAATTGGGCCTCCTGGCCCTGTTCCCCGCAGTGTGAAGATGACACGAAATCCATCTGCCAAGGCCGTATCCTTCGACAACCTTTCAGGGAAACATGGCACAGTCGATTTTCAGGACGCGCTAGCCGATTTCATCACTCAGACCAATCACCCCGAGGCATCAGCAGCAGCTCTGAGAACGCTGGCTGCAGATACACTGATTCCGTTCCATCGTGTTCCTGTCTTTTACAGAATCAAATACACATCAAGTGGCACATCCACAGTCATCGATGCAGTCCATGTCCGACCTGAACAGAGAGATACACATGGACGCTCAATACCATCATGGTTTGATACTGTCATTGTCCGTGGCCACCATCGAGGTCGTGCACGGGGAAACAATGGTGGGTCTGTTTCTGATTGGTAATAGAACCATCTAATCATTCTAAACTCAGGCCTGCAAATAGCCCAGGTCCGCGTCGTCTTTCAAATACCAGAGAGGTCCATTCCTGACCTTTTCCCGTCTTTGACCACGGTACTACCAACACACCTCGCATACGTAGAGTGGTTTTCCCCAATCCCAGCCACCCCTGATGCCAATAATTCATTGTATAGAGTATCTAGGTTGACACGCAATGGTCGGCGTGACGCCAGTATCATTCCGGTTGACTCTATATTTTCGAGTGTCCACTTATTTCCCCGATTTGGACAACAATCACGCAAGTGGAACACCTTTTCAGTATTGGAATTATGTCAATCATTTTATATAAACCCCTTCAGCGACCGGGATATGTATCTCGTACTTTCGTAGTTAACTATCAACTAGCTGTAACCAAGTGTACATGTACACTTGCATGTACAACATGAGTGCTCCCAATAGGAAGTCTGTCGATTACGTCGATAAATTTAGATTATGGTGGATTATATATATTTAGCGTGATTCCGGTCACGGGTACGGGTAACCCGCGCATCCGAGTACGGGTGAGGACGGGTGAGGCAGCGGGTCGCGGGTTTGACGGGTACCCATACCCGCATGCCCCTGCGTCGCGTGCAATCATAAGTATACTAATTTCTACTACTAGTAGTGCTACTGCCTGTGGTCGTTGTGGAGTTGTGGAGTCGTAGTCACCGTCGACGTCGCCATGTGCTCGCCCCGTCGCCATCACCGTCACCGTGGCCGTCGTGGCCGCCTCGTTGTCACCCCGTCGCCATCGCCATCTCCGTTCCCTCGTCGTAATCGTCCATCGCAGTCGCCCCATAGTCGTCGTAGTCGTTGTCGTAGTCGCTGTTGTAATCGCCTCCATCGTAGTCATCACGTCAGCCTCCCTGTGGTCGCTACGGTGCCGCCGTCCTTGTTGCTGCCACTATGGTGTCGCATCGTCGCCGCCGTGGTCTCATCATGGGTATTTCGCCTGTTTCGGTCGTACTAGCCTGGACTCCTAGTTCGCCACCGACGCCACATACCCAAATAGGTAGTGACTTGGGTGTAATGTTGTCTACATCAGGCAAGCACCTGTGATTAGCAGAACAGTATCTCTCGTATCAAAATTTAGCGATCAATTATCGCTCCAGTATCAAAATTAGCGATCAAGTATCAAAATTAGCACGGGAGGTTTTCCCTGATGTCAGACTGATGGCCTGCGCCAGAAAGCATCTCCGAGTCCGACTGACACAGAACTCTGTGTCGAACACTCACACGTGGTCAACTCTTTGCCTGAAATGATCGCAGTGGAGCAGCGTCCTGAAGAGGGCTTCTCACTACCCATCTCGAGAGATGCTAGAGTTCAGTCTTGATGTGCCCAGGCCTGCCTCCTTCTGAGGTGTACCTAAGTATAGGGGGTTGCTTCGTTGTGTAGACTTAGTAACCTAGCAGCGCACATTGTGGTCGAACATCCGGAGCAAGCAAATGCGGGGGGTGGTCATAATCACAGTCCACTGCGGCGGCATTGTACAAGAGACACTTCGATGTTGCAGAGCTATTACACAAGCATGGTGCAACCACGCATGTTACTAACGACTACGACGGTCGGACCCTACTACATGCTGCGTCGATAGATGGACTTATCGATGTCGCGCAGTGGTTACTCGACCACGGCGCCGATGCGAACTCGCAACAAAGCGATCGGTGGACTCCAATTTACCTAGCGGCAACGAATGGACGCCTAGAGGTGGTTCGAATATTACTGGGGCATAGCGTGCGCATCGACGCAGCGAGCGTCGTAGGTCATACTCCATTGCACCGGGCATCGAAAAAAGGTCACCTGGAGATCGTTAGGCTATTACTCCAACATGGAGCCGATATCAGCGCACAAGACGAGGACTACTCGACTCCATTGCATCTGGCATCATCTGATGGGAGGCTCGAGGTTGCGCGTCTGCTGCTTGACCATCGTTCGAATGCAGAGGCCGAGGACAAAGATGGATGGACTCCGTTGCACCTGGCGTCATCAGAGGCAAAACGGAGACCGTGCGCTTGCTGCTCGACGGCGGCGCGAACGCAGAGGCCAAGAAGAAGGACGGACGGACCCCACTGCACCAGGCGTCAACTCGGGGCGGAACAGAGACCGTGCGCTTGCTACTAGACCACGGTGCGAACGTACATGTGGAGGACAAGGAAGGATGGACACCGTTGCACCTGGCATTTTCCAAAGGAAAAAAAGAGACCGTGCGTATTCTGCTCAACCACGGCACGAGTCCAAATGCCAAGGGCAAGGATGGCGGGCCGCCTGGACGAACTCCATTGCACGAGGCGTCATCGCGTCATCCATAGGCCACACAGAGACCGTGCGCTTGCTGCTCGACCATGGCGCAAGTGCGGATTCTAGGGACAAGGGAAGAAGGACCCCATTCCAGGTGGCATCAGGAAAGGGAAAGGTGCGGTCGTACAGATGTTAATGGAGCATGGTGGGTAAATAGACATAGTGCAGTAGGCTTCTCTAAAGAGGTATGTCAAGTCACCGTGATAGTATGGGTGGTCCCTTCTGCAGGTAGTCAAGTAGGAGCACTTGGAACGTGACGCATATTCATTCCGATTTGCAATGAAAAATGGATGGTCAACGGTACAAAGGACATTTAAAAGTGATGGCACGCAGTTGGAGTCATCAGCCTGAGCACGCAATCCAGCACGTTATTGTATTTGAAGGACTTGGCCCGGCAATCACGACACCCGTATACGCGCTTTAGCCTTTGGGATACCTTCGTCGTTTCCCCCTTAGTTTAGTTCGTCTGTTACTAAGACGTACTGGGGGCGAGTCGCTCATACGGAGTACAGCCTTTGGAATGCAATGTCACTCGGCCCGAT
The DNA here is from genome assembly GCA_021527775.1 of Lactarius sanguifluus. Taxonomy (NCBI): domain Eukaryota; kingdom Fungi; phylum Basidiomycota; class Agaricomycetes; order Russulales; family Russulaceae; genus Lactarius; species Lactarius sanguifluus. The sequence continues at coordinate 192,523 of JAKEYF010000024.1, forward strand.
AGCCTCATGACACATACTGCTTTCCCACGTTCTTCGGGCGCATGCTTCGTTCCTTCGTTCGTCACGGACTCCTTCAACATCGTTCCACTCCGGCAAGGTCCTCAAATGTGTACAAGCCATTTCCTGACAACTCCTGCAGCGCCTTCGAAAAAAATTGCGTGTATAATGGTGTTCTCGGACGACAGCGCCCCTTGGGCGTACCACGGTACAAGCCCTATTACACAGCTCAGTACTATCCACACCGCATGCGTGTCACACTCAAGCAAGGCCAGCGAGCCGCGAAGAGTTCGTCTCCTTGCGACGCTGCGACATCGCTACCGATGACCGTGCTCAACGCATCGATGCCGAACCTCGTCGAATCACCCACCTTGCTTGCCACACCAAAGTACAGATCACTCGATAGCTTAGGGACTCCCCCGTCGCAATCGCTTGCAACTTGTCTCGTCACTTCATAATTTCTGTACCATCTGGCACCGTATGCTTCTCAGAACCGACATACGGCGTCTTTCAATCGAGACCGTATATCACATATGGCTCGGACTCCGGAACTTCTCTAATCAACTCTGATTCAGGTATCCTGAGCCCTCGATTCGAGCTGAGCGCGGGAGTTGAACGTTGAACTGTCTTTTGCATACCGCCCAACGCGAACCAGATGGAACGGCTTTCGAACCTAGCGAGCCGACATTTAAGTCGACCCTGAGTCAACGCGGAACGTTTCTCTGGAAGGTTACTATTCGGGGTAGACCGGTGACCGCTCGCTCTATGGGGGTGCCGGCTGCGGGAGAATCGAGGATCCTCCAGTCGCTTGCGACACCCTCAAAAATCCTCATTCGAACGGCTGGTTACGAGTCTATATTCGGGGTTCTCGTGCAGATCATTGTAAAATAACAGAATGCCCAAGAAGGCGATTCAGTATGAGTCCAGCAGTTCTGGTCGCTAATACTGTTAACCTCGTCAAGCCCGCGAGTACGAGTTGCGCAGTCGTGCCCGTTTCCACATCTGAACGTTCTTCGGAATCCTATCCGACATTCACACCCGGGCCCGAAGTACCTAAGCCGTAGATCAATCCTATTGTTCTCCCACAATTTTTTCGTGTATATGTGACTTACATACGTATGAAACGTGTTGTTCGATAGTAGACACACTATCCGACCTACTAGTGACCAGCATGGCTAAATGGTGTTCCCATACCGGGCACCCAGCTCCGCAACGAGCAACGACCTCGACTTGGCCCACTCTGGCCCCACACATCTACGCGATCAAGTCTGGTCTGCTAGCGAGTAGGCCGCGGGGACCGGAGTGATGAGTCTGATGACGACAACAAGCACACACCAGTTTAAGTAGTGTTTCACCAGAAGAGCACGAGTGCGGCTTTTGTGCGATGAGGTTGGTCAGTCAGAGCGCACAGCCATGATCACCACGACCGAACACACTCGTAACAATGATTATCACAGCCCCCATATGCATTTGCATTTAACGCCTTTGACTTTGACTTAGCTGTCAGTCAGATATATCGAGTGGAATACATACTTTTAAAAGATTTCGTTCAGATTATTACTCCGTGGGTCGCTAGCCGCTAGCGAATCTGACTGCATCGAGCTCAGACAACCACTCGTTGGCAGTCGTCTGTGGCTTGGTCTGCAGTTTGCTGTGTAAATGCGAATACATAAACTTAATAGAAAACAGTGGCAGCCCGAGGGCTTAAGATAACTTACAGTACAATGGTACAATGACCAATTTCAATCATTATTGCCGTCGTCGTCGGAGGCCGAGAGGTTCCGCTGAACACGGACTCCGGAGCAGCGTCTCCAACGATCATTACTGCAGTAGCCACATTTCCCAAACCGGAAGCTTGCATCACCTCTGAGCGCTGAGAGCTCTGAGCTCACCACGCTCACCCTCCAAGATGTTGCGCCTAGAGGCATCCGCCAATCCGTGTTCCTATTCCACGCGGTCAGATGCTGTGGAGCAGCCTTCTATAAATAATTCAACTACGGCCTGACCTGGCGCTCCTCGTACACTTCCCGTTCTCACAATGTCCCTCACTGTCCAGGCCATCAACGTGGCCCTCGCCGTCGTCGCTCTGTGGCTTCTCAAAAAAGTCACGGAGAAGAAGCCCTTAGGTCGTCAGATCCCTGGTCCAAAGGGTTGGCCCATCATCGGCAATCTTTTGGATGTCCCCACCGAACTCGAATACCAGGTCTTCTCTCGATGGCAGAAGAAATACGGTGCGTCTCGAATGATTGTTCTAAAGCTGGAATGTAACAACCAACTATTATTGCAGGCGACCTCATTCAGATGACTATTCTCGGTCAACCGACCATCATCATCAACTCACCCCAACTGGCCGTCAACATGCTGAACAAGAAGAGTGCCATCTACTCAAGTCGGCCCCATCTCACGATGGCCTGTGATCTTGTAGGATGGAGGGATATCCTCGTTCTCCTCAAATACACAGACAAGTTCAAAGCGTGTCGTCGCATGCTCCATACCGTCATCGGCACAAGGACAAGCGTTGAGAAATTCCGGGATACATTAGAAGAAGAATCTGCGCTGATGGTCCGCCGCTTGCTGAACGAGCCCCGAAACTTCGTTGGCCCCGTCCGCAAGTATGTCCTCGGGCTTTCTGTGATTGAGTTGGTTATCTGACTGACGGCGATTTAGGGCCGTGGGCGTCATCATCTTGCGGATCACCCATGGATATAGACCTACGACCGAGGATGATAGTCTGGTCCGCGTCGCTGATGAGGCTACGGACCAACTGAACGTGCTTCTATCTCCCGGTCTCTTTGCTGTCGACTTCTTGCCTTTCCTCCGGTACATTCCCGAGTGGTTCCCAGGTGGCGGATTCCACAAGATTGCGCGCGAGTGGCGGCATACGCTCTTCGACATGACAGACAAGTCGTACGAGTTCGTCCTCGAGCAGATGGTGTGCCCTGATACTCCGTCGCTAGCACGAGGTTTAGTTTCTGAATATCCCCGCTTCACAGGCTAAGGGGACCGCCGTGCCCAATATGGTTACGAACCTGCTCGATGGTCGTAAGGTCTCACCTGAAGAGGAGGACGAGATCAAATGGGCCGCGTCCAGCCTGTACTCCGGCGGCGCTGACACGGTAAGAGAATCCCAACTAGAATCGGCACGCTGAACACACGCTCACCATCCGTCTCTTGTAGCCCGTCTCTGCCATGTCCTCTTTCCTCCTCGCCATGACCGCTTACCCCGAAGTGCAACGCAAATGCCAAGCCGAGCTCGATGCGGTCGTCGGTAACGATCGCCTGCCGACGTTCGCAGATCGTGACCAACTCCCATACATCGCGACGATGCTCAAGGAGGTCATCCGATGGGGCCCGACTACCCCACTCGGTGCACCTCATTGCATCGAGCAGGATGACGTTCATGATGGATACCTGATCCCCAAGGGCTCGATCATCATGGCGAACATCTGGTTCGTACTCTACTCGGTCTGGTGTAACGCTAGTGGGTCGCTCACGATTGCACACAGGCACTTCATGCACGACCCTGAAGTCTACAAGGACCCGATGGTGTTCAACCCTGACCGTCTCGTCGCACAACCTGGAAAGCTGGCTGAGCCGGATCCGTTCACCTTCGCATTTGGGTACGGGCGCCGGTGAGTCTCCCATGTAGCATCGTGGCCGTAGTCGTCATCTCATGCATCTTGCACCCAACAGTGCATGTCCCGGTGAACAGCTCGCACAGTCGATCCTGTTCATCTTTGCGGCCACTGTGCTCTCTGTTTTCGACATCAATAAGGTGACGATCAATGGGGTGGTCCAAGAGCCAACGTGTGAGTTCAGCAGTGGTGTGCTCGTGTACGTCTTCTTCCTACTGCCTGTGCGAGCGAGGGCTATGGTCTGACTTAGTTCTTGTTGTAGGCGTCCGAAGCCGTTCCTTAGCGAGCTCAAGCCGCGCTCCGCGAAGGCTGAGGCGCTCATCAGATCGCTCGAGTTGTCATGAATGTCGTTTCGGCGCGAGCCAGATTTCGACTTAAACCATTATGTGTATGGATAGATTACGCAGTTTAATTCTTCTGTACATTCTCTCGGGGTTAAATAAATGGCTTAGAGCCCGTCCGGTGCAAAGTCGCCCCCCGGAAATAGCTGCTTGCGACCTCAGTCTGATGAGTCGGATAAATCAGTCTGCTCCGGCATTAAAAATATGTAGTCGGACCGCCGAACTTAAATACTCGGTCGCAACAGGCAAATTTATTTATTTCATATATACGTGAGCGAGTGTGACATTTGTGCCCTTAGTGGACCGGAGTCCATCTTAGTTCCCTCGCGTTCCCCAGTCTGCCGCACTCGCGCGCGGCCTTAGCGAATCGAACGCGACGCATCCCTAACCCTGGTAGCTACCTGTACAGAGTTTCGCGCCATGCAGAAGCGTGCGCAACCATTTCCGACCACTCACAACCGACCGACCCTGTTTCCCTTCCCAACCTCGCCGCACTCGCGCGCGGCTTTAACCCTTCGATTCAAACGTGTCTGCGATCACTGCAGACACATATACGACAGCGCGCGTCCCGCGGAGACCTGCGCAACACCTTGCAACGGCTTCACACCCCCTAGACCCTGCGCAATCTTAGACTGTTCAATTTAGGGTATTACCTCCATGATACGGCTCTCACAGTAAGGAGGCCCCTATTATACTGTAGTATTGTGTAGTCAAAGTTTGGAAATTGATGTGCGGCTTCATTGATACACGGGCCTCAAGTGTTTTGTTCGCATAGGTCAAGGTTCAGATCTTTCAGACATTATATAATGTGTGACCACAACCTAGTCACGTCCCGACCAAGCTTGTCAAGCCCGACAACGAATAAAAACGGGTCCATACCCGTTTTTATTTTTGGCAGGGCGGTCGGGAGCAACCTTGCCGCGGTCAGGTGTGACCAACTGCACCGGACGGTCATATTGCGGGGACCAACAAATAAAAAACAAATCTTTTTTTTTGGCTGATGCCGGGCGCGACAAACCATGCGCCGGACGGGCTCTTATTCTTCGTCTCCAATACCGGCACCATCTGGTTATTCTCTTGTGCACAAGCTTGTTTCCACGTTGGAGCTAAGAGGGCCGAAAACCATAATCGGAGCCACATGGCGGCCATGCGTCCCTGTGGTTGCATTGTAGGATACGGAAACTGGTCATCGCGACGCGCCAGTGTGTGTATCCTAGAAATGAGTACCACATGGAGAGTCGTGGGTAAAGATGCAGCGACGGTTTCATAGTCTCCTTCCCAGCTGTTCACTGTGCAGGGCTGTGTGCCGCTGAGGTGATTGATGGATAACGAGGATTAACCAAGGCTGGTGTACCTGAGATTGACTGGGAAACTCTTACTGTGAGCGAGTTCCTGGAATCCCCCCTGCACTTCTCTCTGTAAGTTGATCCGATGAGAACCCCGGGTCAGGTATGTACGTACAATAGCTGCATAGGAGAATACTGCTATTACCGTGACTAACTGACTGAGACTGTATGATTGCTATTGCTAAAGCCGACGAGGCTAACTTACAGCGCCAGCCCGGCCTTTGCTAGGTTGACTAAGCTATCGGATATGATATATGAGTGATCCTTGGGGGAATCCGAGTCTGCATTCGAACGGTTTCATTACGGTCACACCATGGGTCGCTGGCGAAAGTTCCCTCGAGCTTGACTGCTTCAAGCTTAGGAGAGTATTATTCGTGTGCAGCCATTTGTCGTATGCTGCATAGATGCGAACGTGTAGACTCTCTCGGGTGCTCTACAAGTAGGCCATGAAACTTACACAACCTGAGGTTGAGTGCCATAAAACTTACACCGATGATTATAGATTATTGCCGTCGTTGTCGGAGGGTCGGGATCGCTCCTCCGAGTCAGCCACAGCATTGCTGTAAGTTCTAAGTTACAATTTCCAAAATTGGCTCTCGCATCAACACATCTTCCGCTCCGGGCACAGCGTTGCAACTAGGGACCAAAGATACCGCAGATAGCCCGGTCTTTGTCTTTGTAACAAGTCCCATGTCCCAGGATATACCGTGACGTTGACAGATGGCGCGTCCAGAGGAATCTGTCAACATCTACCTACTCCCGGTCGTTTTGTCAGACTCGGATCTGTGGTAATGTTCTCTATATAATAGTTCGACTACGGCCTCTACCCTCACTCGTACACTTTCCATTCCTCACAATGTCCCTCACTGTCCAAGCCATCAATGTGGCCCTTGCCGTCGTCGCTCTTTGGCTTCTCAAAAAAGTCACCGAAAAGAAGCCCTTAGGTCGCCCAATCCCTGGTCCAAAGGGTTGGCCCATCATCGGCAATCTTCTCGATGTCCCCACCGAACTCGAATACCAGGTCTTCTCTCGATGGCAGAAGAAATACGGTGCGTCTCGAATGGTAGTTCTCAAGTGAAACAACCAACAATTGTCGCAGGCGACCTCATTCAGATGACTATTCTCGGTCAACCGACCATCATCATCAACTCACCCCAACTTGCCGTCAATATGCTCAACAAAAAGAGTGCTATCTACTCAAGTCGGCCCCATCTCACGATGGCCTGTGATCTTGTAGGGTGGAGGGATATCCTCGTTCTCCTCAAATACACAGACAAGTTCAAAGCGTGTCGTCGCATGCTCCATACTGTCATCGGGACAAGAGCCAGCGTCGAGAAGTTCCGAGATACATTAGAAGAGGAATCCGCATTGATGGTCCGTCGCTTGCTGAACGAGCCCCGAAACTTCGTTGGCCCCGTCCGCAAGTATGTCCTCGGGCTTTCTGTGATTCTCGAGTTAATTGTCTAACTGACGGCGATTTAGGGCCGTGGGCGTCATCATCTTACGGATAACCCACGGATACAGACCAACGACCGAGGATGATAGTCTGGTTCGCGTCGCTGATGAGGCCACTGATCAGTTGAATGTCCTTCTTTCTCCTGGTCTCTTTGCTGTCGACTTCTTGCCGTTCCTCCGGTACATTCCCGAATGGTTCCCAGGTGGCGGATTCCACAAGATTGCACGCGAGTGGCGGCATACGCTGTTCGACATGACAGAAAAGTCGTACGAGTTTGTGCTCGAGCAGATGGTGTGCCCTGATACCCCGTCGCTAGTACGAGGTTTAGTTTCTGAATACCCCCGCTTCACAGGCTAAGGGGACCGCCGTGCCCAATATGGTTACGAACCTGCTCGATGGTCGTAAGGTCTCACCTGAAGAGGAGGACGAGATCAAATGGGCCGCGTCCAGCCTGTACTCCGGCGGCGCCGACACGGTAAGAGAATCCCAACTGAAATCGACACGCTGAACACACGCTCACCATCTGTCTCCTGAAGCCCGTCTCTGCCATGTCCTCTTTCCTCCTTGCCATGACCGCTTACCCCGAAGTGCAACGCAAATGCCAAGCCGAGCTCGATGCGGTCGTCGGTAACGACCGCTTGCCGACGTTCGCGGATCGCGACCAACTCCCCTACATCGCGACGATGCTCAAGGAGGTCATCCGATGGGGCCCGACTACCCCACTCGGCGCACCTCACTGCATCGAGCAAGACGACGTTCATGAAGGGTACCTGATCCCCAAGGGCTCGATCATCATGGCGAACATCTGGTGTGTACTCTACTCGGTGTGACTCGACGCTAGTGGGTCGCTCACGACTGAACACAGGCATTTTATGCACGACCCGGAAGTGTACAAGGACCCGATGGTGTTCAACCCTGACCGTCTCGTCGGGAAGCCCGGCCAGCCGGCCGAGCCGGATCCGTTCACCTTCGCATTTGGGTACGGGCGCCGGTGAGTCTCCCGTGTGGATCGTGGCTGTAATCATCACCTCATGCGTTCGGTGCACCCAACAGTGCATGCCCCGGCGAGCAGCTGGCACAGTCGATCCTGTTCATCTTTGCGGCTACTGTGCTCTCTGTTTTCGACATCAATAAGGTGACGATCAATGGGGTGGTCCAGGAACCGACGTGTGAGTTCAGCAGTGGTGTGCTTGTGTACGTCTTCTTCCTTCTCCCTGCCTCTGCGAGCGAGGGCTATGGTCTGACATATTTCTTGTTGTAGGCGTCCGAAGCCGTTCCTGAGCGAACTCAAGCCGCGCTCTGCTAAGGCTGAGGCGCTCATCAGATCGCTTGAATTGTCATGAGTGTCACGAAGCGCGAGCTAGATTTCGACTTACATTATAGGTTACTTTGTTTGGTTTTGTACTTCTCTCGGCCTCCAATACATGGCTTTTCTCAAGACTCCCTCGTGGCTTGCATCTGACTCTGAGTGCCAATTTCTTAGCACTGGCGGCGAGCAAAGCATACTTTCTTCACCCGACACCGGTCATTCCGCGCACGGACTTACTGATGGCGGCAGTCGGGGTCTCGACGGCTGAGAACGAAAATTACCACTTCAACCCCATGTCTGAATCTGAATGTGTTCGTGAGCCTCAATTTATTTGGTGACAGTGTATGGTTAGTCACGTACCCGACCGATGCAGATACTATCGGAACTCGCGCTCAATTTGTACGCGAGTTGAAAGAGAGCGAGAGTCACGGTTCGTATTTCAGCGGATGCCGTGATCAGGGTGGCTTCGGGGAATTCGACAAAAATAACCAAGAAAACAACATCTTCCTAGGCGAGTAACTGAGAGAAGATCTGGTAGTCAAGTTCGGCGGGGACATCCAGAAGATTGCCTGCTAACCCTTGGGACGCAGGATTGAACGATCTATGGGTTTCTTGGTGACTTTCTATTGAGAAGCCAAGCGAGCCAAGGAGCGATCACCGGCGATGACCGAGTCACCGTGAGGGCTACATTAACGGCCTGGACGGTGAGAGAAAATGGGAGGACGGGAAGTGCACAAGGAAAGCTACGTCAAACTGCGCGTTATTCATTATATAGAGGGCTCTGCCATATGACCAAATGACCGGCATCGGGTCGACAGGTTCATCTAGGGGCGCCACCTATCCCTGGCCCTGGTTGCGCGGCCGCGCCCATAACAAAAGGTGTAACTATGTGAAATCACTGCTGCCCAATTTTGGAACTGCGACGTCGTCTGTGATGCGCGCGAGGGCCATTGGGCCGCCAAGTTCTGGAGGAGTGGAAATTCAATGAACTTGCGGTACTGCTGCGGTTGATGAACGACCGACTTTCCGACAACGACGGCAATAATCATCGTTCTAAATGATTGTACCCAAAGACCTCAGGCTGTGTCGGTGAGCGTTAAACTCAGTTAGACTTGAAGGACCCTAGAGAGTTCACACGTTCGCACTTGCAGATAGATGCCCACGAATAATGGTTCTCTAAGCTCGATGCAGTCAAGTTCGAGGAAACTTCGCTGGCCAGCGACCCGTAGAGAAATCCTACAACGGTAGAAGCTCCATTGACAGTCAGGACATCCGACAGCTGAGTCAAAGGTGTAAAATGGGGGCTATGACAATCATCGTCGCGACTGTATAGCATCAAGGCCATGCGCCCTAACCAAGGTCCCATCGTTCAAAGCCAGCGCCACCGCTCTTCCGGAAATACGGTCTATACGTGCTGTTGCCGCATCTCCCCGATGTACACGGCCAACAATTCTCGGGGCCGCCACCAGTAGCAATGTCGCATCGTTTCGACGAGATGCACTCTTCCCGGCTCTGAATCATCGGCCGGGTTTCACAGTGGAGCGCCTGCATGTGGCGTGATACCAAGCTGTTCGTAGTCGTGGTATGCCTTGCGATTGGGCAGGAGTTCGCTGTCGTAATTTGGCATTCCTTGCGTACGGGAAACGGTTTTAGGAAACGGCGTCTGGAGTCGGGTCCGACTCGGACGGCGTACTGCTGCGCGCGCCAATCGTATATGATCAAGTTGTAGCTCCGCTGGTGCACACGAAACGAGTACTTACACGTTGTAAGTGCAGCAGCGCCTCATCAGGAAAACCTCCAGGAATAATGCCGTGATAATCATGATAATAATTACAGTAAGACTAGCGAGCGCTATCATTTCAATAATTCTTGTGCTCAATACGGAAATTATCTCAAATTATCAAAGTTGTAATTGAAGTTACTATGCAAACTCGTCATCATACATCCATGACATCCTGATGCTGCACGGCGCCGTTGTCAGTCACAGTAGTACTGAGGGTCTTGCCGGAAGCGTCGCCAGCCATAGCATTAGACAATGAGTCGGGGTGGCGGAGCAGGCGAGACACGGGAAACGGGTCATAGCGCCGAGAGTGGCGTGTCCTAGACAAGAATAGTAAATGGAGGCACCGCAATGTACAGTGACAGTGTGCGTGGTGGCCAAGAGATCCAAGAGACGATGATTACCGTAACTGTGACTGGACATTCCCAACAATGATTGATCATGATATTGATCGTTACAACCCCCGTCCACGTAGCCTAGTACCGACAGTCGGTTTCATAGTCGGATGTCCTGACTGGAATTTCTACTACCTTTCAGATGACTGTTCCAAAACTTCCATGGGTCGCAGGTCCGCGAAGATTCCTCGAACTTGCTCGAACTTGCCAGTGACTGCATCCAAGAATAATATATTTCTCTGATCTCAATTTGAGATACGAACATTCTACTGCCCTAAAAACTCACTGGCAACCCGAGGCACTCTCGAGGTCTTCAGGTACATCAGTTTGAAGTCTAATGAATGATTGGCGCCGTTATCGGAGTGTCGGGGACCCAGGGTATTTCTCAGCGCTCATCGATATCACAGCCCTTGTTCTGGGCGCGCTCCTGCAACCCGTGCTAAAGGGAAATGACGGCGCATCTGGGGAAATCCGTCGACTTCGTGTTCCTGTTCCTGTTCAACCGGTCGTTTGGTCAGATGCTGTGGCAAAGTCCTCTATAAAAGAACTCGACTACAGCCTGACCTACCGTTCCTTGTGCACTCTAAGTTCTTTGAAATGTCTCTCATTGTCCAGGCCGTCAACGTGGCCCTCGCGGTCATCGCTCTTTGGTTTCTCAAAAGGTTTACCCAAAAGAAGCCCTTAGGTCGTCCAATCCCAGGTCCAAAGGGTTGGCCCATCATCGGCAATCTTCTCGATGTCCCCACCGAACTCGAATACCAGGTCTTCTCTCGATGGCAGAAGAAATATGGTACGCATCGAATGACAGTCCTAGAGCTAGAGTATAACAACCACCAATTATTATAGGCGACCTCATTCAAATGACTGTTCTCGGTCAACCAATCGTCATCCTTAACTCGCCACGACTCGCTTCCGAGATGTTTAACAAAAAAAGTGCCATCTACTCAAGTCGGCCCCATCTTACGATGGCTAGTGATCTTGTGGGATGGAGAAATACTCTCGTCCTCCTCAAATACACAGACACTTTCAAGGCCTATCGGCGCATGTTTCATGCCGTCGTCGGCACAAGGGCCAGCGTTGAGAGGTTCCGAGACACATTAGAAGAGGAATCCGCGTTGATGGTTCGCCGCCTGATGAACGATCCCCGAAACTTTGATGGCCCCGTCCGCAAGTATGTTCTCGTTCTCTGTCTGAAAATTGACGTGATTGACCGACTGACGGCGATGTAGGGCCGTTGGCGCCATTATGTTGCGGATATCCCACGGATACAAACCGAAGGCCGAGGGCGATAGTCTAATTCGCGTCGCCGATGAAGCCACAACCCATCTCAACGTCCTCCTCTCTCCTGGCCTCTTTGCTGTCGACCTCCTGCCCTTCCTGCGCTACATTCCTGAATGGTTCCCAGGTGGTGGTTTTCACAAGACTGCGCGCGAGTGGCGGCATACGCTCTTTGATATGACAGAGATGTCGTATAAGTTCGTGCTCGAGCAGATGGTGTGTCCTAATACCCCGTCGCTAGTGCGAAGTTTGGTTGCTTAATATTCCGCTTCACAGGCTAAGGGGACTGCCGTTCCCAACATGGTTACGAACCTACTCGATGGCCGCAAGGTCTCACCTGAAGAGGAGGAACAGATTAAATGGGCCGCGTCCAGCCTGTACGCCGGGGGTGCCGACACGGTAAGAGAATCCCGGCTGGAATCGGTACGCTGAGCGCGCGACTCACCACGTTCGCCGTCCCTCCCTTGCAGCCCGTCTTGGCCATGGCATCCTTCCTCCTCTCCATGACCGTATTCCCCGAGGTGCAACGCAAGTGCCAAGCCGAGCTCGACGAGGTCGTCGGTAACGACCGCTTGCCGACGTTCGACGATCGCGACTCGCTCCCGTACCTCTTCGCAACGCTCAAGGAGTCCGTCAGATGGGGATCGACAACTCCACTCGGCGCGCCCCACTGCATCGAGCAGGATGACGTACAAGACGGGTTCTTCATCCCCAAGGGCTCGACCGTCATAGCGAACATTTGGTGAGCACCCTTCTCCTTATGGTTCAGCACGCGCGGGTTGTTCACGGTTGCATGTAGGCACTTCATGCACGACCCCGAAGTCTACAAGGACCCCATGGAGTTTAACCCGGACCGCCTCATCGCGCAACCTGGCAAGCCCGCCGAGCCCGATCCATTCGATGTCGCATTTGGCTACGGGCGCCGGTGAGTCTCCCACGTGCATAGTGGCTGTTATCGTAATCTGACAATGCCTTGCATTCTGTGCAACCAACAGTGCATGCCCAGGTGCGCAGCTCGCACAGTCTATCATGTTCATCTTCGCCTCCACCGTGCTCTCTGTCTTCGACGTCAATAAGGTGACGATCAATGGGGTCGTCCAGGAGCCGAAGTGCGAGTTCACCAGTGGTGTCCTTGTGTACGTTGTCTTCCCCACTGCGAGCGAGCTTTGGTCTGACCTGATTCTTCTCCCTCTAGGCGCCCGAAGCCCTTCCTTTGCGACATCAAGCCCCGCTCCGCCAAGGCTGAGGCGCTCATCAGATCTCTCGAGCTTGCTTAATTGTTACCAGACAACTTACAAACTAGACCCCATTCCGACTTCATCGCTGTGTTTATTTATGTCGTGTTGTTTGTTCTGTAAACACACTCTGCCTCAAATAAGGAGGCCGTTTCTTAATGTAATAATTCGTGACTCATCGTGAACTGAGTGCCAGTTGCTTGGCACTGGCAGCGAGCAGAGCTTTACCCCCTTCGCCAGGCGCCGGCAACGGTAATGTTGGTGGTAAAGCGTTCGAAGTGTAGCAACACTTGGCATTTCGACCACATCCCCGTCGTGTCGCGAATGGACTGACCGACGGCGAGACATGGGGTCCTCTGCGGCTGAGAACGATAAGAATGATACTTACACCTCAACCCACCCGTCTGAATGCGCCAAGCTTTAATTGTTTCTTAAATTTGTACAATTCGTAGTCAGGTTAACTTACGCGGTTACGTGACAGATGGCCAACGTGAAAACGCAGATTGATCGGAACCCGCGCTCGGTCCCTGCGACAGACGGCGCAGGCACGGACTCGGAGGCGCCCACGTGAAGGAAGCAGTATTCAGCAGGCAGTAAGTTCGCCGAAAGCCCATGCAGATTGTGACGGCGGAAATAATGGGGTCATTGTGCAATTTTCCTGAGGGCACACAAAAATACCGCAGGCGACGTGCGGATCCTCTGCTTCAGGGCCGACGGCGCAGCAGAAGAGAAACGGACCGGCAACCCGGCGCCCCCAAGTCGACGGTAGTGACATTGCGATCGACTCATGGTACAGTATTGTACTGTTACAGGCACAGATCATACCGCAAGGTGCGATAGGCAACTAAGTTATGAGAGATGGCGACGCAGGCGCTCAGTCGCTCGGCGCAGGAGTGCAATGCGCGGCACAGCGACGCCTGCCCTGGATGGCAAGCGAGACTGACCCCACCGTTGCCCCTAGGACGTTAGGCGCACTCCCCCCTCAGGTTTCCGATCGAGCAGCAACGGTCATGTGGAAGCGTAGAAGCGCCGCAACGTCAGCCTCCGACTCTTGGTGGCCAATATCGTAGAAGGATACCCCAGGGCCAGGCCGGAGGTATAGACACCCTAGGCTGTCGACGTGCAGCGCGACGAGGGCGGTGAGCTCCGCCGCGAAACGGTCCCAGATGCGTTCCCAACAAGCAGGTCTGGAGCTCGATTCCTCGCTCCCGGAGATGGAGAGGTGTGTGTCGGTGCCAGTGGGCAGCGCGCACCCGAGGAGCTCGAGACGGGCAAGGGTAGCAGCGTGCCGCAGGACGAAAGGCTCGATGGCGACAGACGGCTCGAAGACCAAGTCTCGCAGGGAGAGCGCGCAGAGGCGGGGAAAGTGCAGCGCGGCGAGGGACAACCCGGCCGAGGCGCCGACAGGTGTGCCACCGTGCAAGGTGAGCTCCGTGAGGGAGTTGTGCGTCGGGGCGGGGACCATACGAGGGAACGTGGTGGTCCAAAAGTGGCACCAGCTAGCAGGGAACGTCTCTGGCTCCAAGCCGCGGTCGATGAACACAGAGAGCTCGAGGCGCCGCAGGGTTGTGAGGAAGGTTTGGAATGAAGGAGATTCGAGGGGGGAATGGTTCAAAATGCGCAGGTTGCGCAGGGAAAGATATGTCAGGTTGGGTGGCGCACGGACGCTGAAGCTTGTGGCGAGAGCATCGAGGATGGATGCCTGGAGAGTGAGACGACCACCGCCGTCGGGATCAAGGCTATGATCATCGACTGGGCAGAATGTCAAGTTGATGGTCTCGAGCCGGGGCAACTGGTGAACGAGAGAAAACGAATCGGCCAGTTCATGAATGATGTTAGGTCTGACTGACGTGACCCGCCACGGGGTGGGTGCATAGAGCCTGAGGTATAATTTGTGGGATGAGAGGGGAGAGGACGCACCATACTTTGGCGTCCTTCCCTCCTCATCGATATCTGTGTTGTCAAAAGAGACCTCCCTGACATGCGCAGCGACATCTGGACTATCGAAGAGCCGCCCTATATTCTCGGCGCTTCTTCTGGTGGGAATCGCAGAAAGGACGCGGAACGCAATGGGCGTGGCGACAGCGCACAAAGTGCGGCCGGCGGTTCGGATGTGCCATAAGTCCTGGACATCGTCGACCTCCTCGAGAATGGCGGTTAAAACGTTAAAACCTCGAGGGGGAGGCGGATAGTCATCACACTGGCTGCCAGTTATAATCGCGTTTAAATTTCAGGAAGTCGCGTCTCGTCACGCGTCACGTACAAACCATGGAGACATCGATCAATAGAATAATCCGACACGATGAGGACGAGGAACAGAAAAAGCCGAAAAGGGAAGGTGATTAAGGAGGGAGAATGACAAAAAACATAAGGATACTACACATAGCATCACCGCCTCTAGCAAAAATGGAACACAGTGGGTGTGCAAGCTTATTCCAGAAGCCGATACCCTACACACCGTGTTTACCTGTGCATTGTCGCCACGAGCGCCCATGACAATGTGCAGCATCTTCGCGCGCAGCGTCGCACACCTTGTCGCCCACGTCGCCAAGTGCGATACAAGGGGATATTCACAGCAGCCCGTCGCCCTCGTCTAGCATGAGGCTCTGTGGCGGGCGGACCCATCTTCTGAGCGACAATGAAATTTCTAAGCGTGCCTACATGAATACTGGCAGAAGGGACCACCCATACTATCACGATGACTTGACATACCTCTGTAAATTAACCTATAGCACTCTATCTATTTGCCCACCATGCTCCGTCAACATCTGTACGATCGCGTTCTTCCCCTTTCCTGATGCCACCTGGATTGGGGTCCTTCCCTCCTTGTCCTTGGCATCCGTACTTGCACCACGGTCGAGGAGCAAGCGCACGGTCTCCATTTTTCCTTCGGATGACGCTAGGTGCAACGGAGTCCTTCCATCCTTGTCCCCGGCATTTGCGATCGCGCCACGGTCAAGCAGTAGACGTGCAACCTCGAGCCTCCCATTAGAAGATGCCAGATGTAATGGCGTTGAGTAGTCCTTATCTTGTGCGCTGACTTCCGCCCCATGTTGGAGCAATAGCTTCATGATCTCCACGTGACCATACCTCGATGCCTGGTGCAACGGAGTAAGGCCTGCGTCGTTCGCAGCATTGATGCGTATGCTGTGCCCTAGTAACATCCGGACAACCTCTAGGTGTCCATTCACTGCGGCTGAATTAATTGGAGTCCAATGATTGGTTTGTCGCGAATCCGCATCCGCGCCATGGTCTAGTAACCACCGCACGATATCGATAAGTCCATGCACCGATGCAGCTTGTAGTGGAGTTCGATTATTATCTTGAACATCGATATCCATAATTGCACCGTGTTGATGTAATAGCTCTGCCACGTGAAAGTGTCTCTTGTGCAATGCCGCTAGCAGTGGACTGTGATTATGACCACCCCTCGCATTTACTTGCTCAGGATGCTCGACGATGATGTGCGCTGCCAGGTCACGAAACCCGCACAACGAAGCATAATACAGTGGAGATCCACGACCATGACGGCTGAAGTAATCCCCAAACGTCATCGACCGATCGTCGATGTCGTGCGACTTGAGCCACGCGGCAAAATGTGGCTTGGCCGGGTCAAAAAGACGCCGCATCCCATCTTCTATGTGTGACGACACCATTCCAAACTGCGCATGTTTCACCCAATGCCAACTGGCATATCTCGCCAACGGAAAAGTAGCTTCGACCTGGTTATTGTCGGCGCTGCCGTCCAACTGGAGTAGAATACCCAAGCAAGCTTGGGCGAGAGTCGTGTGTGCAGGCTCGGGAATGATATGAAAGTACGAAGCGTCCCCTTTAAAAGTGGCAAGGCGATCGGAAGTCAAGAATTCCTTGACCGAAAAATGCGAAAACTGGATGACCCGCGAAACCCCATCGTCGACTTCGGTGATCAAGCTCGAGCACGTAGATAGCACAGCTCGTTGTCGATCCTCCCACCGCCAGTCCTCGTTCAACTTCGGCGTCGCTCCTTTGGCATCATCGAAGTCAAGTGCGAGGATCTCTGCTAGCTCCTCGACACGCAGCGGCCGAGCGGCCGCAGTGAGACATTGTAAGAGGTGACGAGCGTGGTCTCGGTTGGCCATCCCGATCTCCTTCAACACTCGTTCATATGTCTCGTCCAAGGATTTAGGCAATTCGTTAAGCGTTCTCCGGATGCTTTGCGGAAGGCAATGTTGCAACACTTCCAGTTGACAGAAAACCCATCGGAACCTGTCAAAGGCTCATTCAGTAACCGTCGTCACCATACTTAAACACGCTTACATTCCATCGGCTCTATCCGTGAGCGTCTTAATTACCAACTCTTTATCTTTCTCCCTCCATCTCCTCATCGCCGTATCCGAGTCGGCGTAGACGACAGATCTGATATAGTCTTCGATATCCTTTCTTTGTCCACTTTGGTCGTGAATCGAGACCGGGTGAAACGCTAGGGGCTCAAGCGCAGTTCGGATGTCAATCTCCGGACGACTCGTGATACATATATGAAGATTTGAAAGCTGGAGGCCGACAAGGTCCTTTATGAGATCAAGGACTTGTTTGCGGGAAGATGGAATTCCAGAGGTATTAGGACATTCATCTAGGGCGTCCAGGATGATGAAGGTTGGGCCTTGGCCAGGTAGCGCGAGCATCTCTTTAAGACATGCAACCAGCATGCTGGTGCTGGGCTTATTGGCGCCATTATCGTGTGCCTTATATACGTGGGAGAGTATGTCGCAACGACTGTCGGAACGAGCGGAGAGCTGTGTGAGAAGCGAAGGGAGCAAGTTGTGGAGGTTTTGTTTATTGGTGTCCCTGAAATCGAAATAGAAGTACGCCATGGAGGCTAGTCCAGCCTCCCGCGAGACCATGATGTCTTGGATAATTGCGGAGCTAGTTGGCGGTGTAAGTTCCTCTGAGGTGGATCCGACAAAAAAAGTGATAACGAACCAAAGGATGCTCTTCCCTGAGCCCGCTACAATCACCAAAGATGATCAATATCTGGGAAGTGTGAAAAGACAGAGAGGCGCACGTTTCCCGTAGATCCATAACAAGGATGTGGTAGACTTGGACTTCCATTCCATGAATATACTTCCCTGGAAGAACCACATCGCCGTGCCTTCATGATGAGTAGTGCACGCGAGATTTTGATTGGTGGATGGGTCCGGCGGAGATAGCCACGCTCGGTGGTCTTTCTGTACTTGGTTCCCTGAAGCGGCATTTCAGTTCGGCAAGCAAGAGCAGCGTGGCTAAAGAATCACGAACGCCTATCCTCGTCCATGTTGTTTGCCGCCTGTTGCACCAGAGCCTTTGTTTCCTTGCCATCTAGACGTATATGAGTTTGTGATAGCGTTTGTAACTAGCTAAAGTGTTGGACATACCCTCAATAGCCACGTTGACCTTGTCGCTCACACTGTGTGCGACTTTCAGGACTTGCACAACCGCCATTTGCACCTCTTGCTGCGTCAACCTATCCAGTCTGCCCAGCGCGTCCTCGATGTCCCTCCTTCCAATCAATCTCTTCAAATATTTTTCTAAATATCTATCAGTGACGAGCAACGTATCATCAGGGATCGACTCACTCGTTCGTCCCTGCTTCATCTCCTTCGTCATAATCCCAAAAATTCCAAGCACCTCGACCATTATCTTCACGATCGTGTCCCTCATCGCCTCTGTCGTCGGCACCTCGGTATATGTCTCGAGCCGTCTGAAGAAGCTCTCAATGCGCTCGAAGATATTGACAAGCGCATCTTGGCTCGCGACGACATCCTTGGCCGCCTGCATAGATTCGGTATCAGAACGCCCCGAGTAAGGGAGATCCGGGACAATAGCTACCAGGAGAAGGACGCCAGCTCCAGCGAAAATGACTTTCGCTGGCGAGAACACCTAGAAACACGATATCAGAGAGTAGATCGCAGGCGGGTCGTCGGAATGGAACTCACCAGTCCGACGCCCTCGCCAAGGGCCGCAGAGAAGGCATAAAGGACGTTGACGGTCGGGTTCAACCATCTTGTAAATTTGTCGTCGCTGGACGTAGATTGTTCGAACTGCTGGACTTGAGTGTGGAGGACGGCCAGGATGTCGGTGGGAGAGTTGCAAGTCTGCAGCTGGACCATCAACGGATGCACGAGAAGATCTTTCTTTGTCTTCTTCTCATACTCTTTTATGGAAGCATAAAAGATGGTCTGGAAATTGGAAGAAGAGGAAGCTACGGGAGGTGTCTGAGACATGGCAACAACGGCAAAGAGAGGCGTCCGAGGGTATGTTGGTGGGCACCGGCACCGGAATGGTTTGGCAGGTAACGCCCGCACAGCGGCGGCTGCCACAGCCTCGCCTCACAAGCCTCACCTCATGGACAGGCCCAGAATTATTTTATTGTTTTCAAAACCATAGGTACGGGAGGTAGCACCATTTAGAGGGAGGCCTGCGGTGAGGTTTCAGATCGTAGACTAGCAGAATGTCGGAGACCTCGACGTTCAATTGGGGTACTATCACCTGACCTGGTATGCAAAATGGAGGAGAGTTGCAAAACACACTTTTTTAAGAGATCGGAAAACCTTCATTATTGATCCTTCTGTGATATGATAGGTAGGTACTAATATTTGACGAATCACACAAGAAAAGGGGAAAATTGTACATCTTTGCCATGCGATTTCACAAGCATTGTACAAAAAAGTGAGAACACCGAGAAAAGTCATCTCGGCTGAACCTGCTATTGCACCCCATAGTTCAGAAACTTCAGTACATGATGTATATATACTATTCAACCACCCTCTGAAATTTCGTGTCATCCAGTGTACCCACAATGAAGATATGAGCACATCAGTGGATTTGTGTGAGTTGGCGTGACATCTTGTCGCTTGACTGCACCAAATTTGGAAGTCCGCTGTCCTGTCCGCTGTTCTCTGCCACTCCACCTGCAGAACGTGTCTGTCGCAATATGCTGATACGACCTATACGACCACGCTCTCCGAGTCCCTGGGCCTGAAAAGGGGTATTTTCGCATTTTATAGCTTTGTTACGTTCTCTCTATACTGCTCACCCACTCGCCCGCACCTTCCTGCGCTCTCCTGCGCTTTCTAAGCGCCGCGTTCCCGCGCTCCGCCGCTTTCCTGCGCTCTCTGAGCACTTGGCCTCCCACTTCTCCCGGACGCTTCCCTTCGCGTTTTAGCTTCCCCTTTCCCCTGTTCATCTAATTCACCCTCTTTCCTTAGGCTACATTCCCCAGTATAGCACATGTAACTACAACTTTACACCTCAGATTTCTAATAGTAGATTTCTCCCCTCGGACTTTTGAGCTCAGTGAGGTTCATCCTTTGTGTTCTCCAGCACGCCGCACTCGCGCGCGGCCTTAGCGACTCAAGCGCAACGCGTTCCCGACCCCGGCGGCCCTCTATACGAAGTTTCGCACCGCGCCGAAGCGTGCACGACCGTTTCCGACCACCTGCAACCAGCCGACCCGGTTCCCTCTCCCGACGTCGCCGCACTTGCGCGCGGCCTTAGCCTTTTGACACCGACGCGTCCGCGATAGCCGCGGACCCATGTACGACATCTCGCGCCCCGCGGAGGCCTGCGCGATACCTCGCGACGCTTCACACCCCCCAAATTCTGCGCGCTCCATAAACCGTTTCTTCCTAGCATTCAGGGACGGTTTAGGGTATCAACGCATTTCTCGAGATAACTGGCTCCTCACTAGAACCTCTTTGCATGGAAAGAGGCGCATGCCATCACGACAGCCCCTCAGGCCTCAGCGCTCAGCCCTGAGCTCTCCGACAGTTCCCCACCACCACCGTGGCCTGTTCATTCTTATCTGCCGTTTGCCCCAACGCTACCACTACATAATTTCGGCCCTTTTAATACATTTCAACTTGATAAACATTAGTTCACTTTTAGTTACATGTCCACTAGCGTACGTAGTTCACCTTTAATCAATGTTGCATCAAAGTCCTGCATCACCCCCTTGCGCGTCCCATCACAATGCTGATGTTTGCCGAAGCGGAGAACGAATCGGCTGTGCCACCTTTCGTGACAAAAGAGTGACCAATCGTTTGCAACTCCCGTATTTTGGGGTGGTCCTCTCCGGCTTTCCTCCGACTCATTTCTGTCCCACTTTTTCCTCACATTGGAACCAGGGTCATATAGGTGAGCAATTATCGTACCCATTCCAAAAATCTATTTTAATAAAGATGAAGCCGATCACTAGCTATTCGCGATTTTCCTCAAAATTTGCAACACCGGTGAAGCGATAGTACATCCCCTCTCCACTGTATTTCAAACGATGAACTACGTGTAGTCAGGCCTAACCTACTGTATTCACTAAAAGTAAAACAAGGTATTACCTGATTTCAGCAAGCTACGTGCGGAGTCCGACATTTTCATAGTCCCATCAACGAAACAGTACAGAAAACAACCAAAAAATAGTATATAAAAAACGAGAGAGTTGTGAACGAGCGAGTACCAAGAGAACAGAACACGCGGAAAAGCGAATGCGATAAATAGCATCTACACCTTCTACAGTAGTAAAACACAGCAAGCAAGCAAGAAAACTCATCGTGCACCGACATCTTACACACTATCGTCCATGTTCACCTGTGCGTAGCCCTGCGACGCACGGCCCGTCCCGACGTGCAGCGTCTCGCGCACAGTGTCCCACACGCCGCCCGCCGCCCCACGTGCGGTCACCCACAGCGGCTCAGGGCCCACCAGCGCCGCCGCCTCGTCCGGCATGACGCTCTGCGGCGGGCGGACCCACCACTTGAGGAGCAACGAGCTCGTGACGACGCTGACCGAGCTGAACGCCATCATCGCGCCTGCCATCATCGGATGTAAGTGCAGGCCAAGGGGGAGGAACAGGCCCATGGCGAGCGGGATGCCGAGCACGTTGTACACGCACGCCCAGACTAGGTTCCGCCGGATCGTGCTGAAGATCGAGCGCGAGAGGTCTAGCGCGGCTACTACGTCCAATAGGTCCGACCGCATCAGGACGATGTCGGCGGCTTCGATCGCTACGGATGTACCCGACGACAGCGCGATGCCGACAGTGGCCGCTGCGAGCGCAGGCGAGTCGTTGATCCCGTCCCCGACCTGTATTTTTGTACCGTTAGCGCGGCAATCGCGGTGGGTAGGTAAGCCGACACGCACCATCGCTACGCCCCCACTATCCTTCTCCATCAGCTCCGCAACAACAGACGCCTTGCCCTTGGGACTCATATCGGCCCACACGCCCTCGGGCGAAATCCCGACTTGGCGCGCGACGACGAGCGCAGTAGCGCGCCCGTCACCCGTCATCAGATTCACCTTGATGCCCATATCCTGCAACGCGCGAATTGCGCGCGCCGACGAGCGTTTCGGCGCGTCCGCGAGCGCGAGCGCGAGTACGGGCAGTGGGTTCGGTGCGGACGACGCGATCGCGACGTAGATCAGTGTGCGGCCTTTCTGTGCCTCGTGTTCTTCGAATTCAGCAAGGCCTGCGGGCAAGCGGCCGCCCACGTCTGTCTGCGCGACGAAACGAGCCGAGCCGACCCAAACGGTGTACTTGCGCTGCGCTGCGACCGCGACGGTCGCGCGCACGCCTTGGCCCGTGATGCTCTCGAACGCATCCATGGAGGTGTCTGGTGCCTTGGTCGACAGGACGTCCTTTCCCCATACGGCCACGGCTTTGGCGAGTGGGTGCTCGGAGCGCGCTTCGGTTGCAGAAAGCATGGCGATGACAGCGGCGCGGGTTGTGACGCCATCGGCCGCCATGGTCGTTTGGAGAGCTGTACCTCCCATCTCCGCCGCGGTATAGGTCTGCGTCTCGCCGAGTTCGCTGGTCGGCGCCCAAGCGACGCTAGCAACAGTGAGCTTGCCCTCCGTCACCGTGCCTGTCTTGTCCAGCACGACGCGCTTCAGGCTACGACTTGCTTCGAGCGCACGTCCACCCTTGATCAGGATTCCGTTCTTCGCCCCAACACCCGTGCCGACCATGATCGCCGTGGGTGTGCTCAGACCAAGGGCACATGGGCACGCGACGACAACGACCGAAATGCAGAGCTGGAGACAGACCGCAACCTTGCCATGGTGATGGAACATGTCGGGGAGCTGCGCTTCCGTGAGTACGTTCGACAGGAGTATCCAGCCGAGAAACGTGATCGCTGCGAGTGATATTACGGTAGGGACGAAGTAACCGGCAATGCGGTCTGCAAAGGCCTGGATTGGGGCCTTGGACGTCTGGGCATCCTCGACGAGCTTGACAATCTGCGCGAGTGCGGTGTCCTTCCCTGCCCGTGTGACCACCATGTCGAACGCGCCGAGGCCGTTGACCGTCCCGCCGATAACGGCATCGCCAAGTTGCTTGAGGACCGGAACGGGTTCACCGGTGATGGCACTCTCATCGATGCTTGAGCTGCCCCGCACAACAGTTCCGTCTGCTGGCACCTTGTCGCCCGGCACGACCTTGACCGTATCCCCAATCTGCAAAAGCTCCGTCGGAATCTTCTTTTCCTGAGTGCACGTAGCATCCGTGTAGATAATTGCCATGGAAGGCGCAAGCGCCATTAAGTCAGTGAGTGCCGCGCTAGTCTTGCCTTTGGCAGAGTTTTCCAGATAGCGACCGAGGGATACGAACATGATCAGCATGGTGCTGGTATCGAAAAAGACAAACGGTGGCATATTAGGGTCCGGGTCTAACGCGGATGCGATGAGAGTGAATAGGGAATAAAAATATGCCGCGGAAGTGCCTAGCATCACAAGCACGTCCATGGTTGCCGACTTGTGCTTGAGCGCCTTGTACGCATTCCGGTAAAACTTTTGGCCGACCCAGAACTGCGCAGGCGTGGTGATGATGGCAACGAGGAGATGGCCGAGAGGGATGCCAGGAATGATGTTGAAGTAGACAATAGGGTGCAAGAAAGGGATATGAGGTGCGATCATGCTGATAAAAAATACGGGAAGGGCAAAGGTGACGCTCCATTGAAATCGAGTCTTCCATTCTTGGATCTCCTTAGTGCGAGTTAGCGAGCGTAGCTGGGTGGCATCTTCCTGGTCCGAGAGCATGGCGTCGAACCCGAGCTCTTCGATACGTTCTACCATCTCGCGCGGGCCGACGACCCCGCGATCAAAGACGACTTTGGCGGTTTCTGTTGCAAGGGCGACCGCAACGCTAGTGATACCTGGCATCTTGCCGAGTTCGGTCTCGACGGTAGACGTACAGGAAGCACACGTCATTCCATAGATGCGCAATGTGATTTCATCCGAGCGAGCTGGCGGGATGAGCGTAGCGTCAAAACCAATGTCAGATATTTCCTGGACGAGGGGCG
This sequence comes from Lactarius sanguifluus, assembly GCA_021527775.1. Classification (NCBI taxonomy): domain Eukaryota; kingdom Fungi; phylum Basidiomycota; class Agaricomycetes; order Russulales; family Russulaceae; genus Lactarius; species Lactarius sanguifluus. The sequence goes on from JAKEYF010000024.1 coordinate 216,601, forward strand.
GTGTCATGCACTGATGCTGATGCTGATAGGGGACCAAATACTCACGTTAATGACCTTGTCAGCGTTCCACTGCTGGGGGTCGAACTCGACGATCCCACGTTCAGCCAGAAGGGCGACCTTCACAGAGTAAATTCCGGGCTGTGATCTGAGCATTCCCTCGATGGACTTTTGGAGGGGTTTGAGTCGAGGGGAACACGGAAGGAAAAGTGTAGGAAAGCTCACCTCGACGCAAGCACCGCAGGTCATGCCCTCTATTCGCAGCTCGCATCTTTCTGCATTTTCCGAGGACTTTCCCAGAGGCTCATTTTCCGTGAGTGGGAGTTCAACTTTGCCAGGGCCAGAATTGAGGGAATCCTTGTACCAAAAACTGGAAGAGAAAGTCGAAGAAAGAGCGGACATGGAGGCCCCGTGGTGGTACAACGAGATTAACCTAGAAGTGGGTATGGTCGTGGTATTATGTAGAGGGGTTTATGGAAAGGAGATAGAGCGCCCGCGCTGTGCGAAAGATGATGCAAGACTGCGGCAGTTGGTGAGACACCCCCCTCCGTGATTATCTAATCATTTTCTATCTCGCGCACGTGATCAAGTCGCGTCGTCCTAATTCGTCGATCGATCACAGTTCTGGTATGCATGTCTATCCATTACGACTGTTCCTTGTCCGTCAAATCGTAGCTATGAGGTATGCATTATGAAGAGGACGAGCGCGCTCTCGTTAGCACGCGCGAAAAAAGAAATGAATCAAAAAAAAAAAAGGAGAAAGAAAAAAAAAAGAAGTGAAGATAAAGAGTATTCAGGTAAAAGCATCGTCTGAGGGCGTGTGCGCCAACCGCTCACCCACTACCGCCATCACCGCCGGCGCGCCTGCTGCCACAGCGCCAACGGCACGTCCTCCTCCTCCCCGCCCGGCGCGACCCCGGCCCGCGACACCGCACCATCCGACGTCCGCGGCCGCCGCGCCCCAGGCGGCAGTACCGCGTGCGCACTGAGCGCCTTGCGTCCTGGTACACGCGCGCCGCCGAACGCGTGAGCGGGTACGGGCGGTGTGACGGTCGCAGACATTGAGCGCGCAGGCGGCCGCGCATCCCCTGGCGCCAGTACGGGAGCTTGGTCCTGCTGTGGCGGGACGTAGCGGATCGGTGGGGGCGAGTGTGAGGCTAGTGGCGATGGGAGATGTGAGGATAGCGGCGGTGGTGGCGAGCGGGAGCGGCGCGATGGTGATACAGAGCGTGGCGTGTGTATCTGTTCGGTGGGTGGGCCGTTGTCTGTCGTAGACGATGAGGGAAACGCAGTCTGTTTCCCCCCGGGTCCCGCCACTGACATAGACATGGACATAGACATCTGCATCGGGACCGGTCCCGCAGCGTAGCCGGCACCGGCAGGCGGCCCCGATGCCTGCCGTGCGCCAACTCCACCTGGAAACGCCGCGCCATACTCTTGCTCCATCGCACGGTGCTGCATGTCATATTGCGGGCCGCGTACAGGCTGCTCGGCGCGGCGCGTGGCAGCATTCGATGGGACAGCCTTGGTGAGACTCCCACGTCGATTTTGCGATGGCTGCGGTTGTACGGCCTGCCCCTGTGCCTGTGCCTGCGGCGCCGCCAAGACCGGCTGGGTCTCGTGTTCCTTGTCCGTCGCTGTATGCTCACCCTCCTCCCGGTCCTTCGTTGAAGCGGGGGCCGACACGCCGCCCGCCACTGTGGGAGCCTGCTCTGCGTTCACCTGCCGAGCAGCCGCCTGCTGCTGCTGCTGCTGTTGTTGTTGCGGCTGCTGGGTCTTGTTGATGACGCCGAGGTACCAGAACATGAGGTTGCTGATTAGGACCTGTTCATACAGCGCGCGGCGGGGATTCGCGAGCTTGATGTGTGACAGGCGGTAGATGGCACGCTCGACGTGGATCGGGTAGCGCGAGTAGTTGTTTACGCCAGGCGACTGAGGTGATGCGGGTGGAACATAGCCTCGCGAAGACTTGCTCGCACCAAGCAGCGCTACCGCCGCGTCTCGTCCCGACTGTCCGTGCCCAAGACCAGCGGGAGTGGCGCTCTCCTCCTGCTTCTTTTTCGAGCCGAATAGCGAGCCGAAGAAGCCTGCGTCCTTCTCCTTCTCGCGCTGCTCTTTCTTTCCCTTTTTTTCGCTCCCGCCCCACTTGAAGAGCCCCTTCTTGTCCTTGTCCTTCTCTTTTTCGCGTCGCAGCTCGGGTCCTTGTGGAACCGGTGGAGTAGAAGACAGTGATGGAGGCGTCTGGATCGGTCGGGGTTCGGGTCGTGTATGTGAAGATGCTAAATCGGATTGGACCGGAGAGGGCGTGCGGGAAGGAGGTGATTCAACAGGTGCAGGTGTGACAAGCGAAGAGGCACGCTGCGGTAAAGGGTGTACCAGTGGGGGCAGTGCGGCTGCAGGCTGAGCAGATGGCACAGCTATTACAGACGGAACTGGCTCGGGCTCCTCCACTGGTGGCGGCGTTGGGGGCGGCGATAACGAACGTCGTGGGAGCGATTGGAGCTTTGATGGAGGGGACAGTATCTTAATCTCATCTTCGTTGCCCTCGTCCCGCGCGTATGCATCAAAGATGAACGCTTCGGCGCTGTATGACTCCGGGCGTACGAGGCGAGGCGCCCCATCGAGACTGTCGTTGCTGAGCACCCGGAGGCGTAGAGGTGACTCGGCATCGCTGTGGTCGCTGGTCGAGAGGTCGCTCGAAGAACGTGGATCGGGCACGGGGGTAGGGTCACGCTTTGCGCTTGTTCCACGTCGCGTGGCGTTGAATCGATGGGCCCCTTCTCCCGTTTGGCCAGGCTTCCTGATCTTGGTGCGGGCTGCACGACGAAGAATCTGGCCGGGGCGCGGGACGATGATGGGTGCATCTGCGTCTTCTCCGGGGTCTGGCATGACATTGTCCAGGTTATCGATGACTGAGGGTGATGGTGGGAGTGTGGGTGGTTATGCGAGTATTTAGCGCGAGCGCATGTAATGTACAGCGTGAAAATGCCACGCACCTGATGGAGACATATTCATGCTAAGTGATCGGCGTAAGACACTACGTAGTTTTGATGGGTCCCTGCTCTGCGAGGCCTCCTCTGCCAGCTCGTCCAATTTCTCTAGATCCTTGATTGTAAGCTGAGGACCTGCACTTGCGTACAGAGACGATCGGTTCCTCCGGAGCGGCACAACACGCTCGTCCTCGACGCCATCATTTTCAGATGGGCGGTATTGCCGGCTCAACATCGACCTTTTGCGACCGAGTGCGGCAGCACCGAGGCTTTCCGATCGCCCAAGTCCGACTTCGCCGGGGGCACGGGCATGTTCTTTGAGAAAGGCGCGAAATTGGGCGGGATCTATCTCTGGGTGCATATTAGCGGGCACCCAGAAGAGGTGGAAGGGGTCATCGGATGCGTCTGCGGAATCGGAACCCAGAGAGTCTTCGTGAGAGTGGGAGTCGCTGCTTGAGTCATCGCTGGGTGCCCAGTAGCTCTGCTGTGCTGCTGCTGCTTGGGCTGCGGGTGTTGGGAGATCAGGATCGAGAACGAGAACGCCGGGGCCGCCTTGGAGAGTTGAGCGTCGTTTGATATCACGCAGGTTTTCGACCTCACGCTGAATCTCGTCGCGGGAGGGCTGCATCACGGTTGGAGGTGTCTGCATGGAGAGACAGACGAGAAACTAATTTGTCGAGTCTCGTACGGGAAAAAAGGAGAACGTGTGATAGGAAAGACAATAGGAACAGAGAACTGGAAAAAAGGAAGGAGAGGCCGCCGATGGTGTTGCGTCGTCGATCACGGTAACGACGAGCGGCACTAGCGAACAGTGCGGCCGGGGCGTCTCGTGCCGGAAACATCCACAAGGGTCACTTCCCCAACATTCTGGTAATAATGTCTCCTCGTGTATTTTCCCACTAATCTTAGCAACCATCGACACAAATACAAGAGCGAGAACAAGTGGACGCATGCCTCGTTCTAAGTACACAACCATCGTTACCGTACCACCATCCACTCGGCATCATCGCATTATGCGTGGCGATTCTATTCTGACATTCCCGTAGAATGCCCATCGGTGTCCATCATTTGCGGCATAGCGGTGCATGGCATGCCGCCGCAACTGCGTCTGGAAACGGAAATACACTCATAATTGTAAATGCAGTGTTTCCCTAGTTCTCCCAGAGCTCGCCTCAAAAGGCGTAATAGAAAATAGCTTCTGATTCAATATTTATGATTTATCTCTGTGCTTAAAACTGTACAGTAAGTTACGTTACGTGAGATACGACAGATCGCCTAATTATTGCGACCACCCCTTGTCACCTTCCATGAATTAGAACGTGCACACGAAGATTGTCATTCGGGCACCCTTCGCTTGTTGGCCTTCGCGAATGGTCATCGATTCGATCCTTGCACCGTAATTAGTTTCTTCACTTGTAATTATCCTCAGGGTACAAAGAAGACTGCCAGTGGCCACTCAGAAGGCCGACTGAAGGCCGAACAAGGGTGGCGGGAACCGAGCGGACCGGAACAACATCGATGACGTAAGTGGTACTAGTCATCTAGTTCACGTGTGTCATATCCCAAAGATGTCGGAGTGACCCCGGTCTCACATATTTTCTCGGTTCCCCTCTCATTACCATTACCCATCCGTCATGGCCCCCGTCGCCGTCCACCCCCAGGATACCATTTCGTTAACGTGCCCCTCTGTGATGCCGCTGCGACCCACACCTGTCGATCTTTCTTCCCCGCCGCGGCGAGCACCGGAAGAGCACCACCCTCCCAAGCGTACCACTTTTGCCTTCGACACGATGGAGAGCGCCATCGCAGCCATAGCACGCGGGGAGTTCGTCGTCGTCATGGACGACGAGGGCCGCGAAAACGAGGGCGATCTCATCATCCCCGCTGCGGGCTGCTCGACCGAGCAAATGGCCTGGATGATCAAGCACACGAGGTACGTGCGGACGGACTTGGTCACTCTTCCTTTTTGCACTCACCGGACTTTCTTTTTTTCAGCGGGTACATTTGCATCTCGCTCCCGGGAGACCATCTCGAGGCGCTGTCGATCCCAATGATGGTCCCGCAGAACGAGGAGCGCCACCGGACGGCCTACACCGTCACCGTCGACTACAAGCACGGTACGCATTCCCCCTCCCCCTTTCCGCCTCGCGCTCGCTTATGAAATGCACGGCGCACAGGAACATCCACGGGCATATCGGCGCACGACCGTGCGCTCACGGCCCGCGCGCTCGCAGCACCTGTCGGCGTGCACGCACAGGACTTCACGCGTCCGGGACACATGGTCCCCCTGCGCGCGCGGCCCGGCGGCGTGCTCACGCGACGCGGGCACACAGAGGCGGCGGTCGACCTGTGCGCGCTCGCGGGGCTGCCCCGCGCGGGCCTGCTCTGCGAACTCGTCAACGACGACGAGCTCGGTAGCATGATGCGCCGTGACGCTTGTCGCGTGTTCGCGGACCGGTTTGGGCTGCCTATGATCAGTGTTGCGATGCTTGTAGAGCACCGCGAGCGGACAGAGGAACCCAGCGTCCCCAAGGCGCAGCTGTAGGAACCCCAGTTCAAAAATAAGAGTTTGGTGGTTATTGTGCTATATCACTTGGATGCTATATTGTTTCGAACACCCATATATTCTTTGCCTTCGAGACCAAGAGGGGCGAACCCTCTGTGTCAGGTGAGACCCTGTCGCAATGGAGTTGACTAATGAACTCGGACGGAGTGTGGACACCTTGTAGAGTGTGAACTTGCCGACGACGGTCTCGGGCCGGAGAATCCGAACCAAGCTAAAACCATCCACTCTCTAGTCCTCGCAGAATACTGGAGGCTTGGGGTAAATCGACAAGACATCTATTCGTGTCCATGAAGGGGTAATACAAGTAACGGAGTCCATGAGAAGTGAAGTAAGATAAGTGGAGTATCACAGGGGGGGCAACGGCCGCCGACACTGCGGACAGATATTCTATCAAAATTAAGGGTCAGCCGTGGAGTACGGGTAAGCTCAAGGTACTGTACCTTGATCGCAAGCCACTTCGTACGTTCCAGTCGTCAGAATCAACAACCCAATTAGCCAAAAAGGGCGACTTACCCGCTCGAGACACTCCGTATGCTAGCGCGCACAAAGACCGGATAAGTGTCCCCGCACGCAGAACCAAGGGAGTGGTAGGACTCACGAATAGATGCGCGCAGGGTGCCAGACTGTACGACGCGCGCGCCTGTGCGCCGCGCCGTCTCGGCTTTCCTGACGTGTCTTCTGTCGGCCGCTCAATTGCGTCCATGCAAATCGCGCAGTCGCCCAGCGGGCCCGCCTCCGTATCTGGGAGCGGCGGGTGGTAGTCGTATCCCTGCGAATCCGCGAGCTAGAAGAAAGGACAAGGTCAGGTCAGGCGAGAAAGATAAGGTAAAAAGGGCAAACGCACGCGCTGAGGGAGGAAGAACGCCGGTCCGACCGAGGACTGTAGGCCAAGCAGCGCGACTTGCACGCATGCGTACAACGACAACGCGTACACCCACACTGTCCAACCCAACGTCAGCGGTACGACGAGGTACGTCACGTGACGACCTACCCCGTGGTTTTGCGTCCAACACGTTTTTCGGGCATCCCAGGAAATCTGTGCCAACCCGCGTCAGCTAGGCTACGTGCGCGATCGGTCGAAGCACACTTACACGTAGCGAGTAGCATGCGTCCTACTGTCGTCCCAATGACGTACTTTCGCCCAAGCGCGGATGGCCGCCCACGGCGTGCAGCCCGCACGATCTGCGGCACCCAGATGGACGAATAAAGCACCGCGAGAAGGAAAACCGTGGGACCCGGCGCGACTATGATGCGCAAGCCGAGGGCGAGCACGATGAGTATGAGGTACCCTGTGGTATGCACGTTCGTCAGGCGGCACGGAGCGAAGAAAGAAGACGGAGGGAACACACAGATGCGGTTGTGGTTGTCGTGCCAGGCTAGTTGGAAGATGATTCGAACGATGGAGAGAAAAGAAACCTCTTCTAGCGGTGGTTCCGTCGCATTTGGGTTCTGAGCGTTGGCGGTAGGCACAGCACTTGACGGTGCAATAGGCGTGTTTTCTGATGGGGAGGGGGGCTGTGCAGGTGAGGTGGCTTGTGGAGAGGGGATTGTCGGGAGAGGGAGAGCCGCAGCTAGATCCTCGGGTGCCTGGACCTGTTGGATTAGAAGCACGAATTGCTACGTTTTGAATGAGTCGGTGAACGACGATCAAGGTAGTACAGTCGTATTTGACGTACCACTTCGTAAGCGAAGAGTGCGCACGCAAGAAATGCTGGCGCGACCAGCGCCATTGAAGGCCGCCCATCAGCGAGAATAGCGAATGTCATGTGCTACGATAGAAGGTGCTCGTATAAGGGCATATAATATCACCGGAGATATGCGTGCCTACACCAGCAAATGCCATCGAGTCGGCCAAGGCTTGCACGATGAATGACCAGCGCGAGATCCTTGAAAGAGAGGCTGGGGTTCTGCTCTCCGACATCTGATGTGAGAGCAGCAGGAGCATGCCAAGGTAGACGAGCCCCGCGAATCCGCCATCTGCGAGCAATTAGCGAACAGAGCGGATAAGATTTTGGTATTGACGAACAAGTGGTGACTTTTCTGAAAAAGAGGCGTGACCGTATGCCATCGGCACTTTTGACTTCGACAAGTACGCCACAATCGGGGCTAATGACGGCCATATCTAATTGAAAGGGGGGTCTCTTTACGGTCGACACGCCTGTGGGGTTCATGAGTTCATCTTCGAGCTCGCGCATATCTACGGCAGATATATTCGACGGATGAACCTGCGCATACACCGCGAAGTGACATGTCGAGTCAGGAGGCGTAGGATTGTTTTCAGTGATGTCATTCGAGGTAAGCAGTACTTTCAACTTTGCTATGTTGTCCTCAAGAACGGGCACTATGGCGCGGGCGGTTATGTTAAGTAGATCTGGGGGGACAAGAGAGGGAAGGTCACGAATATCGATAGAGACCCTAGAACATGGAATTAGCTGATACGAGTATCAAATGGGGTAGACGCACCCTGGGTCTTGAGCAAAGCCGTACAAGGCGCCGGTCTCCAAGAACTGTATGCCTGCAAAGTCGAGCTGGAGCTCCCGGGCATTATTTCCATCAATGACTTCTAAGTGTCCCTGTCGCAAAGTCAAATGCGCTCTGCTGAAAATACATGCCGACTTACATGGAGGATAGCTATACCCCGAAACTCCTCCTTCTCCTTCTCATCCACCTGCGCGGGTTTGGAAAGTAGACTCATGGTCATCCGACTAGTCGCCGACCAATTCCAGCGGCCGAGTTTGAGCGCCACCTCTGTCTCATTCCACTCGATTGCTGGAACAAGCTCCGAGCTGACATTACGGAAGGAGGCGTCGCCTCTAATAAAACCAGTAACATTGGGGTAGTATGATTGAGCGACGGGGTCGAGAGCGCCAGGGCGGGGTACAACCTCGGAGATTATGTGGGATTCGCCGAGTGGTCGAGAGGGCTATCCAGGAATGCGACGCAGAAATGAGACATAACACGGAAAGAGTTTCCATGAGGTGCCGCTCACCAGAGTAAAATTAGTCGCGTCCGAACCGTTCAGCCAGACGGAATAGTTCCCGAGTTGCCACTCAAGGGAAGATAAGGAGTCCTTGTACTGATTTCGCGTGGCGAGGTCATCGCCGCCGCCATTATTCGTCATCATGAGGAAGACCAGACTGATAATGAGGAGTGAGGTAATTGAGCCACGCTGGGGTCGAACGTTGGTCGTAGGTGGGCTCCCCGCCTCCTCACCGCGACCGAGGGTGGTTGGCTGTGGGGTACTCATGGCCGCAACACACGAGTCTGAGTAAAGGTGAGCGTTTGGTAGTCCACGAAGCCTCGGACGAGGGGACGGTCACGTGTTCATTCAGTCGATAGTCGGTCGACTCGATGTCGACTCGGACTCGCTGGGCCATTCAAGTGAAAATTAAACCGGTGACCGTCTGTCAGTCATGACTGCATGACTAATGATGCTAGGTACACCTTCCTTCCCCCCGATCTGTGTTTTCGATACAATACGCGGAGTGAAAATGCGCTATTTTTGTTGGCTGGTGCCGTTATATGACTCTTATGCGGGCTTCGTATACTCCATGTGGCAAGGATCGCGTCCTAAAGGTTATAAAGGAAACCGCGGTTGTGCATCGACCTTAGATACTCTTCGAGTTTGGTCCAAGGCCGAGATCCACTATAAAGCCGTCAGGCCTTCCAGCTTCCTCGATCTCACAATAGCGGATCTCCTGCAGCCATGCACTACCATCGGGTATTTTTGCTCTCCGTCCTCGCCGCCATTCCCCATGCGACGCCGCACTCACCACGTTGGGGCGAAATTGGCTCAAAGCACTCTTGTCAGCACTCCCGGTCGTTCAAAGTGCGTCTTCTCCGCTGCGCCTCTGCTCACGCATGTACTTACGTTCCCCGCTGCTCCGACGCAAATATGGTGTACACATGTCCAGGGAGCAACTCGCCAAGCTTGTTGCTCCACGCGCGCACTCTCGAACTTGTTCATCCCTGGCTAGAGTACTGCGGCGTACTCTCCTCTTCCGTCTCTGTAAAAAATGGTGGAAGCACGCTGAAGCTTACTGGGGTGTCCGTTTCCCCAGCCAACATTCTCGGGGCGTCATACCGTTTCTACGGGCACGTCAAGACGAACGAGACGATTGTCCGCACAATTGGCTACGCACTTCCCGCAATGCTGCATGACCACGTGCAGACCGTGGCTCCAATAACATCCTTTGACCCGCCGCGCACACAGTGGCAGATACCCCGCAAGCGTTATGGCGGGGCAGCAGCGGTGCCAGCAAATGCATCGGGGAAGCTCGCGACAGAGCCGAAGAGCCGCGCCGTCAACGCATCAACTTTGATGCCACGCCAACGTTCTTGCCTGAGCTGGCTTTACAGTACATGGGTATACATACACCCAACCGTTGCAGCGGACCGGAACTGTTATCGAATTATCCGAGCCTACTGGACCTAATTCTGTTCATGCGCAAAATATTGCTCCGACTCAGTGGACCGACCCGACCTTCACAGTTGTACTGGTCGATAATGGGGGGTACGACCCGGGAAACCCCTTTGATGAGGCGAACCTCGACATGCAATACGTCGTACCCAACCCAGCACATCTTCTACCGCACCGGCCGTGGGCCTCCTGGCAAGGAGGATTGGTATCTCTCCTGGCTCGGATTCATCCTCCGCGAGACGATCGTCCCACAGACGATCAGCATCTCGTACGGCAACTATGAAAAGGTCTACTCAAGAGAGTATGTGGGGTACGTTTGCTTTCTTTTTTTATAGCCCGGCTTGCGTGGCGTCCCAGCGTCGTCCTCTTCGCAAGCGGGGACAGCGGCGTCGGCGCAGGGAACTGCAAAGACGGCTCTGGAAACGTACGCTTCACCCCCCCTTCCCCGCAACCTGTACGTGTGGCCATTTTAATGGCTTGCAAGCAGTACACGAGCCCAAATACGGGTCTCTCATCATACTGCTCCCGCAGGTCCCTGGGTCACTACCATTGGCGGAACGACGAGCTTCAATCCAGAGGTGGCGGCGGTCATCTCTGGCGGCGGCTTCACGGACTACTTTTTGCGCCCGTACTACTAGGAGCAGGCCGTGTCCACCTTTCTCCAGAACCAGTATCAGGGCTGTACAAGTGCGTTTGCATTCGCGATCTGATTTGACCTATTATTACATTATAATTTGTCCAGCCCTTCTGGCCGCGGAATTCCTGATATCTCTGCCCAGGCAGTGGACTTCAGGTTATTCCTCAGTGGCACCGAGTATGAGTCATTTGGCACAAGCGGCTCGGCGCCTGTCAGTCTCTTCTTCACTCCCCGTCCTACTTTCTGGTTCGTCCATGCCCGAGTACCCAGCTGACCGCCAATGTACAGATCGTGGCGTAGGCGCGGCGCTTCAGGGCCAACACACGCAACAGAAAAATAGGTGGAGGATGTGTCTATCTCGCAGGACACTCAGCGTTCGTTACAGCCTACAGTCAACCGCGCGTGCCAGTGCATCGACGAGGAGATCGTGGGGCAGGCTGCATGCGGTCGGTTATTTCCGTCGCACTTTGAATTCACTTCCGTGTACCCCATCCCGTGGTCAAATGAACTGGTATTCGCTATTGTTCGAACGATAGTCACTGTCCCCGATGGCATTTGAACAGATTGGTTTGCTCTTTTCGCTCCTTCTGCAGAAACCCAGAATTCTCCTTTAGTGCATCGACGTTCGTCACAACGTTCATCGTTCATCACTGACTAGTTCCGTCACGTACGTCTCGTCCAATGTCCTACTGACATCTGTGTGACTTTATCTTTACCCTTCGCCCTAGAGTCTGTACTACTGCACGCCGACGCTCGGTCCGCTCGGCTTTTTTTCGCGTCCATGTCTCGCATCCACAGCACACTGCTCCGTGGTATTACTATCTTCCCCGAGCACTCCCGCTTCTGCTAGACCTGCAGCTTTCATTTCGTCCCGCAAGCCATACAGACGGCGCGCGCCGACTTAATTTACCGCATAATTGTACTCTGTTGGCGTTACTTATACCTCACATCTTTCCCGCAGTCGTCCGGCTTTTCCACCTCGGGTTGCACTGCTGTTGGGCCCTACAACCATTTCGGCTCCTGTGTGCGGCTGAAATTTATTGCCGACGATATGCAATGCTGACAGGAGGCATTATTTAAAACAAGGAAACGGTGGTAAGAGTGTGAGTGCGAGTCGAGGTTGAGACTGTGTGGAGTGTTACTGTTATTTGTACTTAGTTCAAATTACACAAGAGGCTCGTCTGATAGGGGCGCACATTGGCACGATGACGCCCAGGAGGTTCCCGGCATCTAGAACCCCTGCATGCTCCCTCGAGTGCCCATCTCAGGCCTAAATACTAGCTCCGTCCCAGAGAGTGTTAGTAGAGAATTAACAGCACGCATGGGGTGAAGCGCTTGAGCTGGGCTAGGGTTTGGATTTCATCTCATGAAGTTATGAAAGCCCTGATGGGGTTGCGGCACCGTCGCCATCCGAGTCACACACGCGCCTATCTCCGAGTCGCCATTACACCAGGCACACGCCAACTCAGCGCTTATGGACTAAAGTGGGATTCCCGCTTTCCTGTCGGGCACGAGAAATAATGCTTCCGTACTGGCGACCCCGTCTTATTGTTCAATTTGTACTGCACACCCACAGGCGTCCCCATTCTGAAACATTTACTGTACCTCATTGTTGAGCACCAAACGCACCATGGCGCCCTAGTGCCCGCTATCCACTGGCATTTGCGCTTTGGCATGCCCCAGCCTGAGTACTCGTAGGTCCACGAATTTCACAGCTCGGAACCAGACATGCTGCACAGCGTCGGGTTTCTGTCACTCGTGACCCTCAAGTTGACCGCAGCCGGGTCCTGTGTGCGCCGTGGCGCCGTCCCCATGTTATGCCCAAGTTTGCACGTACAACTGTGCTCCATGCAACCCCTTGTTTCCTCTTTCTGACTCGCCCGCCGCTATGGACATATCAAGATGAGACTGATATTCTCTTTAGGTATTCGGCGACCCGCCTTCAGGGATGTTTCGTTGTCCCTCGGACCCTGGGTACGTACCCGCATTTAGAAGAGGGGGCAGGCAAGTATGCGTGACCGGGTCGTGTTGTGTTTCTTCTGTGCAGTGCTACGGGCAACTGGAGCGTGTAGGGTAATGGGAGTGAGAAGAGTCCCGATGTGGCAGCAGTTTGATAGGCCTTGACGGTTTGGTGTGGATCTATTCGCGCTACGCTTGAGAATGGCTGGTGGAATTGCACCTCACCGGACGTAACTCGAGGGGCGACCAAAGCAAACCGCAAGTGGCGGGGCTTGTATTCCTTCGGTTAATGGCCTTGTTCCAGAGAGTCTGAGTGAGATCGTGACCATGATCATGGTGATACTGTACCTCAGGTGACTGCGTAAATGGCAGCGTAATCAATACTTCAACGCAAAGGAGCACGTAAAAGGGGCCCGGGGTACTATAACCCTCCATCACGCCACGCCACCTCTGAATCCGCAGTACTCCGGCCTGCTGATGCGCCACGCCTTCACTGTCACCGTACAGTAGCTCTATGTTTGCGGGATCCGGCTGCCCCTGCCCCTACGGCGAACCAAAGCGCAACTTTCTCCACCTCTACCATTGCCCGAGGTTCGCTCACAATTGCTCCCAGTGAGAGTTCCGAGTCCTCCTTACAGTATCCACCATGGCACACTCAAACTTGAATTCGATTTCTTTGAGAATGCCGACAAGCCTACACCTTCGTCACATTCTTCGATCACACGCGCATCGCCTTCAGGCCTGAAAACGGACTGGCAGTCCTCATCTTTGACACGCTGGCCCGGGCGCTCTAGACCCTCACTTGGCGGTCCACTCCGTGGCTTTTCCTTGTTTGGCTCCCACGGCCTATGCTCTCTTTGGCGGACCCCTTCGTCATTGCTAGTCACACCCTCCTTTCGTCTTCACACCCTCCTTTCGTCTTCACACCCTCCTTCCGTCTTCACACCTCCTTTCGTCTTCTCACGTAACCTTGCGCCCTTCTGGGAGGGATCCCACCTTACCGATGCTTACGTGACCTCGCTACATGTGTTTCGGACGCACGCATATCGGCTTATGGGGATACACTGGCCACCCACATTGTCTCAACAATGACTGGTCTTGTAATACTGTCCCGGGATACAACTGGTTCTTTCAGAAAAACCCGCAAAGGAGCTGGATTATATTCTCACATAGAAGCATAAATGGCTACGACCGGCATCAGTATGTGACATCGGCAATGAAACTGGGCGCAAAGTACAATCATATACTCGTGTGAATATCTTCAACGACCGTGACTCACCAGCCGTTCCACCGTTTCGTCCTCGTCAATCTTGCTTTCAATGGTGCCCTCCTTCAAGTACACATTTACCCTCGCTTCTACGCCAGATGGTGTCAGCTGCAGCCAGCACCACGACCATCGCTCCCGAGTTGCGACTCGCCAGTCGCACCTGGCCGAGTCTGGCTCTATCTGATGGGCGTCATTTTTCACTCCTCATCAGCGTTTCGGAATTTGACTGATTCCTGCTTGCTTTAATTTCATCTTAGAGTACGTCTTTCGTAAGTGTATTCTCGCCAAATTGGGAAAGGTTGTATTTGTATTGGACTCCAATCCTCTCGTAATCGATAACCATATAGACCGACAGTACCTGGTAGTAAGCCTGGTATTGTATCATTTGTATTCCACAACAATGTCTGCCCCAATCTACCGTGGAATTCAAGGCTTTACAATACTCCTGACCTGGCGCCCGACGCCTGCGCTACGCCCTCTTAGCTCGTGCTAACCAAATAGAAGCCCGATTCAATCATACTGATCGCAAATGGCGTGGGCAGGGCGGTAGTGCGCGAAACAAATTCCGTAGACGCACACCAATATCGCGTCCTGTCACTTCTGACAGGTGTGTTGTGTTTCTCGATCGACACGTTTACCAGCCGATCCCATGATCAGTCGACGGACGTTTGGCTAACAGCGCTCGACGTATAAGCCACCTCTCAGGCTCCTGATCCGTCCTATCGTCCTTTTCCCATCTGCAACATCACACCCGAAATGGCCAACGCAATTATAGGCGACGACAAGACTCAGTCCCTCAATGCATCGCAACTTGAAGATAAGACAGGGGCTCAAAGCGGTCTGTTGAGTTTCTTTCCGATGAATCGTTTTCTCATTCATGTACCAGGGGGGATCCACGGAGGCTCTTCTGACGGGCCATGGTCGGTTTACCTTACTGAGACAGAGAGGCAGGACAGAGAGATGGTCGAGAGGTGGAAGGGAGAAGCGGACAGCACCCTCATATTTGTATGTGCTGGTCCCACAACCTCTGCATATTTCCCTTCTAACGCACCCGTCTAAGGCTGGTCTGTTCTCGGCCGTCGTCACAGTCTCCATTATTGAGAGCTACAAGTGGTTATCTCCCGATCCAGGTGATGAGACCGTCAAGCTACTTGCCCAAATATCTCGACAACTTGTCAACATCTCCAACGGGATACCGATACCCCTCGAGAGTATCTCGGCGAGCAGCCAGCCATTCGAGCCGACGCCTGGTGCCATCCTGGTCAATGTCACGTGGCTCTTAAGTATAGCGGGCTGCATTTCTTGTTCTGTTGGCGCCGCGTTGATTCAACAATGGGCCCGACGGTATCTGGTGCTCGTACAAGGACCCGAGCGTGCGCATTTGCGAACGTTTATGTTCAATGGCCTCAGAAAATTCCAAGTGGAGCGATTCATCCAGTTTGTGGCCATCTCCCTGCACTCATCCATCCTACTCTACGCCGTGGGCATGTTCAAGTTTTTTTATACCTTCAACACGAGTCTCGGGTTCACCTCCCTCGCCATTTGCCTTCTGCTCGGCTTCATATATGGAACTCTTACCGTTTTCCCCCTCATTTTCTTCAATGCCCCATATAGCACCCCCTGGTCGGCGGTCTGGTGGCGCTCAGCTCATGCTATCTTCTTTTGTTTTTTTTCGACCATTCGATATATCGGGGACCTATTTCATGACTTCCCGTCGGCATTGTGGAATCGGTCATACCGCCACATGAGGGGGTCTCGTAGGAGGGCTACTCAGTGGAGGGAAACGCTCGAAAAGCGGATCAACAAGCATAAACAGTGGTTTTATGACGGCCTACAGAGGAGCGTCGAGCACTACGCCACTGAGACCCCACAACCTGTGGACGTGAAAGCGCTTGAAGAGACTTTCACGACACTCGTTGAAAACGACTCAGACAAGGAGGTCGAAAACATGGCCGCGTGGATCCCAGAATTTTTCGACACTTGTACCCTGACTTGTACCCGATCAGGAGCCGAGGGGGCAATTGTCCCCCTTACGTCTGACCAGCCGCCGATTAACCTTACCCTCGGCTACCGTCTCCACCAGCTCCTCAAGACATGCATATCAGGAACCTCGATTCTCGCCGAAGAAGAGCGTAGGAGACGTCTGCGGGTATGCCTGAAGTGCCTGTGGTGTTGGTTAAAGGCGTACGATTCGAACTCGATGCCCTTGCCATTCTATTTCCCCCTTCCCGACCCTGATATGACTCGTCACCTTCAGGCCGAACAAGACCCCACTGCCAATATGATGGGACGATGTTTCGGCGCGTTGGTTGGAAAAGGGCTTGCAGCCGATCTCAACTTACGCCGTCACACTGGTGTTAGCGTCCGCGACGCGAAGATGGCGTCCCTATCAACTATTCTCGGAAGCACAAGCGCGGAGGTGGAGACTGTTATTAGTCAGCCGGGCGCCATCGGTCTTGCGAACATCGTCTCCCTCATGTCGGTCGACATGGACGCCTTGATCACGGAAAAGGCACCTTCGGAAGCTCTTGACTTATTCCAAAGGACCCTCGACAGTCTCCTCTCAAAGGACTTCCTGGCTTCGCTGGACGAAAGGCCGCCACCGAATCTGGTAGCTCGCTTTGAAGAGACGTATTCCAATGCCCGACGATTACTAATTCTTGATTGGCTGACGAACCGACTGCGGCCGATAATGGACAAGTTGGCCGTGGGCAATAACGCGCCACAGTCCAGAGACAGTCGTTTAGACGGTGTCTGAACCTGCTTGGATCACGGACCAGTACCTGCTCAGTCGTACGGGATTATAGGATAGCTTACTCGGCGACACGGGATCTGCGTTGCCCTTCCTCCCTTTCTCGCCACTCGCCATCACACAGGACCCCGGGCACGCGTCAACTCCGAGTCGAGCTGCTGTACCACGATGTGATATGGTGCATTCGCTGCTCCAGCAGTGCTTTCCTCCCGCGCTCTTTAATTTTGTTTTGATCTTTCCATGCGTCTCATTGTACTATGTCCACTCGCCTCCCTATTCCAGAACATCTATTACACTGTTGTACATTAAATATACCATCACGCCGAAGTGCTCACACTGCTGTCGCTATCCACTCGTTTTCTGGCATTCCTCCGAGTACAGTAGATCGGCGTATTTCGCGGCTCCAGGAGCCACCAGACACGAAGTTGCGCAGCGTCAGGTTCTTGATACCTTGTCACTCATGATCATAACCGCAGCCAGATCCCATGCGCACCGTGTGTCCTACGTTGCAACGCTTGCGACTGCTGCTTCTGCGAACAAAAATGCCCTCCGTGTCCCCCCTTGTTTACCCACTCTTTCTGTTCTTTTTATATACCAGGGGAGTATCTAGTATAAGGCCGGGCGTAGTGCATATCTAGACTACTTTACTGGGGTACTAAGCTTGGTACTAAGGGAAGAGAGCACGTGCCAGTGCGTCGTGAGAATGGTCATGTATGGGCCTAGGGCGGGTAGACCAAAGGCACTAGTCAAGAAAGAGCTGGCCCATGTATTGGGGCCGCCTCCTTCAGTAACGTTTTTCTCCACGCCCAGGCTGTTCCTGAGCATCTAACCGCCTTCCGAAGGTGCGCTGGGTAAGTACGCGTGGCTGAATCGTCTTGTGTTCTTCTGTGCAGCGCTACGGGCTGCTGGAGGTAGGATGTACGGATGTGGGATTGAGGTGTGACTGCAGTTGAACATGCATTCGCGCAGCGCTTGAGAATGGCTGGTGCATTTGCACTGCAGGTGCACCGGACGCACCTGAGGGGCGATAGATACAAACAGCAAGGAACGGACTTGGGTTGTTTCGTCTAGTACAACTCTTGACGGCGATGGGGAGTTCAAAGACCCGGAATGACTCTTATCACGCACGTGCTTCAGTTTAGAAATCCTTCTGATCAGTCGGACCAGTTTGATCTCGTCCTCTAATCCCGCATCGATGACCGCCTCAAGATATCCATACCAGGCACCTCATGGGGAAGAAAATGCGCAGAAATAGACTACGTGTCTGCATGACCCTCTGGTATCGGTCCGGGAACACAAACGCCTTGCCATCCCATGTCCGTATTATTTACCGTCTTCGCAAACCCAGAGATGACTCGCAGGACTCAGTCT
Source organism: Lactarius sanguifluus (assembly GCA_021527775.1). Lineage (NCBI taxonomy): Eukaryota > Fungi > Basidiomycota > Agaricomycetes > Russulales > Russulaceae > Lactarius > Lactarius sanguifluus. The sequence goes on from JAKEYF010000024.1 coordinate 234,560, forward strand.
AAAGTGGACATTGCCACGCGCCTGATAGGACGCAGTTTAAAGCTACTCGACATTCTCTTCGGGGACGACCTCTGGACCTGACCGAATGCCGAGCTGCCACCTGATCTCCCGTGAGGTGACTCCGGAGTCCGTTGTGGTGAGCCGCAGGCTCGATTTGGTCTTGTTTTTTGTCTGCGAGGTCTCGGCACAAATACGCTGATGGGAGTTCCCGAAACGCCACTCGCTAGATTCCCAGTAGCATGACCGCCCACCTCCCTCTCGAGATTCTAACCGCCATTTTCGAGGAGGTCGGCGGTGTCCGCGACTTATGCAACGTTCGGATCGTCTGCCGCACTTTCTGCGCCACCGCCACGCCGATTGCGTTCCGCGTCCTTTCTGTGATCGCCACCAGAGGAAGCGCCAGAAATCTAGGACAGCTCCTTGACGTCCCGGATATCGCGGCCCATGTCAGGGAGGTCGCTTATCTCGACACAGGTGCCGATAGGAAGGGAAGGATGCTAAAGCATAGTGCGTCCTTTCCCCTTATCATCCCATAAACCAAATCACGACTTGTTTCTGCGAACCTGCGGTGGCGGGTCACACTAGTCAGAGCTAACGCCATCCGCGAACTGGCCAATTCATTTTCTCGCGTTCACCAGTTGCCCCGGCTCGAGACCCTCAGCTTGACGTTCAACCCACTTTATGACAACCAGCTTGGTTCCGATGGGCAAGGTCGCCTCGCTGTCCAAGCATCCATCCTCCGTGTTCTTGCCACCAGCTTCGGCGTCCGTGCACCCAAGCTGACATCCCTCTCCCTGGACAACCTGCGCATTTGGGAATTCCCCCCCCTCGAATCTCCTTCATTCCAGACGGTCCTGACGACCCTGCGCCGCCTCCTGCTGTCCGTGCTCTCAGACCGCTCCACAGGCGTATCCTGGTTTAACGACCTCTGGGTCCACTTTTGGGGTACCCTCTGCCCTCACATGATCCTCGCCCCGACCCAGCAGACCCTCACGGAGCTCACCCTGCACAGCGACGCACCTGTTGGCGCCTCATCAGCGCTGTCCCTTTCCGGGTTGCACTTTCCCCTCCTTTGCGTGCTCTCCGTGCGCGGGCTCGTCTTCGAGCTGTCCGTCGAAGTCGAGCCTTTCGTCCTGCGGCACGCCACCTACTCTCGCACAGCTCGAGGTTCTCGCTTGCAAGCTGCCCGCCTTGCCCCTCTCATACTCCCAGTCCATATCCACGGCCGTCGCCCGAGACGAGGGTTTGAGCTCCGGACCCGGCGGTTGGGACCGGATCTGGAACCGCTTCGCAGCGGAGCTCACGGCCCTCGTCACGCTGGAGGTCGATACGGAGTGCCGATACATCGAACCTACGTACTTCTGGGATGTTCTTGTCCCTGAGTCACGTTACGCGGCTGATGCTGCAGCGCTGCGACGCTTCCATATGACTGTTGCTACTCGATCGAGAGAGATGCGCGAGGAATCCTGAGGGGAGGCGACGTCTGACACCCTGGTGGGGACACAGCGAGGACGCACCGAGTCTCGTGTGTCATTTAGAGTCACTGTCCTGCTCTCCGTTTGAGGTTCGGTGTGAGGCTGGCGCGTGGTATAGGGAAGCAAACGTTGAAGTGTACTAGCTTCCTGTGCATAGTAGTAGGTAGTGATCTAAGCTGGCAAGACCGCATAGAAGCTGGGCAGCAGCACGAAATTTCCCAGAAAGACGACCTCTGGACCTGACCGAATGCCGAGTTGCCACCTGATCTCTCGTGAGATGACTCCGTTGGGACAGCGGTTGCGGGGCTCTGGTCTGTAGGTGGACCAACTATGGCCCGGGCAGATCGTGGAAGGGTTGGCCATGTTCCGTGGTGGGCCGCAGGCTTGGTTTGGTCTTGTTTTTTGTCGGCACAAGTATGTTGATGGGAGTTCCCGAAACGCCACTCGCTAAAGTAAGTAGCACTGCATGACTGCATGACCGCCCACCTCCTTCTCGAGATTCTAACCGCCATTTTCGAGGAGGTTGACGATGTCCGCGACTTATGCCACGTGCGAACCGCCCGCCGCACTTTTTGCGTTGCCGCCACGCCCTTTGCGTTCCGCGACCTTTCTGTGATCGCCACCCTTGTCGCCACCAGAGGAAGCGCCAGAAATCTAGGACAGCTCCTCGACATCCCGGATATCGCGGCCCATTTCAGGGAGGTCGCTTATCGAGACACAGGTGCTGATAGGAAGGGAAGGACGCTGATACATAGTGCATCTTATCATCTCATAAATGAAACCACGACTTGTCTCTGTACCTGTGGTGGCGAGTCACGCTAGGCAGAACTGACGCCATTCGCGAATTGGCTATTTCACTCTCTCGCGTCCACAAGCTGCCCCGGCTCGAGACCATTAAATTGACGTTCTATACAGTACCACTTTATGATTGCCGGCTCGATTACGAAGATCGTGGTTCCTTCGATGTCCAGGCATCCATCCTCGGCGCTCTCGCCGCAAGCTTCGGCGTCCGTGCGCCATCCAAGCTGACGTCCCTCTCCCTGGACAGCCTGCGCATTTGGGACCTTTCCTTACCCTCATTCCAATCCGTCCTGACGACCCTGTGGCGCCTCCTGCTATCCGTGCTCTCAGACCCCACCGCGGAAGGACACACGTTTCACGCCTGCTGGGGCCACTTCTGGGGTGCCCTCGCGTGATCCGTTCCCCGACGCAGCACACCCTCATGGAGCTCGCCCTGTACAACGAAACACCTATTCGCGCCTCATCCGGGTTCTCCCTCGCCAGGCTGCACTTTCCGCACCTCTGCGCGCTCTCCCTCCGCGGGCTCATTTTCCACCCATCTGTCGGAGCCGAGCCTTTCGTCCTACCGCACGCTGCCACCCTCGCGCAGCTCGAGGTCTTCGAGTGCAAGCTACCCGCCCCTGTTGACCCGCCCTTCTTCGACTTCCAATCCTTATCCACCGCCTCGCCCGGGACGAGGGTTCGAGGCCCAAACCCGACGGTTGGGACCGCATCTGGGACCGCATTGCGGCAGAGCTCACCACCCTCATCACGCTGAACGTCGGTCTGGAGTGCCGATACACCGAACCTCGGTCTTCCTGGGAGGGTTTTGTCCTCGAGTCGCATTACCTTCCGCATGACCGTTGCTACTCGATCGGGGGAGACACGTGGGGGATCCTGAGGGGAGGCCCCTGACACCCTGGAGGGAAAAGGGTGGGGACATCGAGTCTCGTGTACCTGGCTTTGAGAGTAACTGCTCTGCTCTCCGTTTCAGGTTCGGTGTGGCGCCGGAAAGGAAGGGGACCAGCGGCATGATAGAGGGAAACAAAGGTTGAAGCGTACTAGCTCTTGTGCATACTAATAGGTAGTGAGCTAAACTGGCAGACCGCATAGAAATTTGGCGGAAGCACGGCGCGACCACGTGACTCTACCGGTTACCATATGCCTGGAACCCGTTATTGCACCGGGTTCGAAATGGATGACCCCCGCACCGCTGCTTTTGAAACCGTTTACGAGCTAAGGCTGTACGGGCGTTACCTGCCAAACCTCGTGGCAAACCATTTGAGCGTTCCCACTCAGTCGCTTCCCACCCTCAGTCCCAGCATTGTCACGGTCGCGGTCCCCACAGACGCCTCTCCTCGCTGTTGTTGCCATGTCTCAGACACCTCCCACGGCCTCCTCTTCACCCAATTTCCAGGCCATCTTCTGTGCTTCCCTCGACACTTATAAAAAGCAAACGAAGAAAGACCTTCTCTCCCATCCGTTGATGGTCCAGTTGCAGACCTGTAACTCCCCCACCGACATCCTGGCCATCCTTCACACCCAAGTACAACAATTCGAACAATCTACGTCCGGCGATGACAAATTGACGAAGTGGTTGAACCCTACTGTCAACGTCCTTTATGCCTTCTCCGCGGCGCTTGGCGAGGGCGTCGGATTGGTGAAATCCCATTCTGACGGTCCTTCTACGATCTAATCTCTGATATCATATTTCTAGGTGTTCTCGCCTGCGAAAGTCATTTTCGCTGCAGCTGGGGTCCTTCTCCTGGTAGCTATTATCCTGATCTCGCTTACTCGAACTGTTCTGATACCGAACCTACACAGGCAGCAAAGGAAGTTGTTGCGAGCCAAGATACACTCGTTGATATCTTCGAGCGCATCGAAAGCTTCTTCAGACGGCTCGAAGAGTATAGCGATGTGCCGACGACGGAGGCGATGAGGGATATCATCGTGAAGATCATGGTAGAGGTTCTTGGAATTTTTGGGATCGTGACGAAGAAGATGAAGCAGGGACGAGCGAGTGAGTTAATGCCTGATGATACGTTGCACGTCACTGATAGATATGCAGAGAAATATCTGAAGAAATTAATTGGAAGGAGGGACATCGAGGACGCGCTGGGTAGACTGGATAGATTGACACAGCAGGAGGCGCAGATGGCGATTGTGCTAGTCCTGAAAGTCGCACACAACGTGGGCGATAAGGTCGACGTAGCTATTGAGGGTACGTTCAGCACTTGAGCTAGTCACAAACGCCATCGTAAACTCATATACGTCTAGACGGTAAGGTGATCAAAGCGACAACGTTGGAAACGAAAGCTCTGGTGCAACAGGCAGCAAACAATAGCGACGACGAAAAGCGTTCGTGGTTCTTTAGGCCCGCTGCTCTTACTTGCCGAGACTGAAATCCCACTGCAGGGAGCCGGATACGGACGAAGCATCGAAAGTGGCTGTCTCCACCGGACCCATCCACTAATCAAAATCTCGCGTGCACTACCCAACATGAAGGCACGGCGACATGGTTCTTCCAGGGAAGTATATTCACGGAATGGAAATCCAAGTCGACCACATCCTTGTTGTGGATCCACGGGAAACGTGAGCCATTCTCTCCCTTCACATCCTCCCAGACCTTGATCGCTTCGAATCATTGTAGCAGGCTCAGGGAAGAGCATCCTTTGGTTCGTTATCATTTGTCGCATCCAGCCCTCAGCAACTTACAACATCAACTAGCTCCGCAATCATCCAAGACATAATGGCGTTGCGGGAGGCTGGACTGGCCTCCATGGCGTACTTCTATTTCGATTTTAAGCACACTGATAAACAAAATCTCCGCAACCTGCTTCCTTCGCTTCTAACACAGCTGTCCGCTCGTTCCGACAGTTGTTGCGACATACTCTCCCGCGTATATATGGCACACGATAATGGCGCCCATAAGCCCAGTACCAGTACATTGGTTGCGTGTCTTAAAGAGATGCTCGTGTTACCTCGCCGAGGCTCAATCTACATCATCTTGGACGCGTTAGATGAATGCCCCAACACCTCTGGGATTCCACCCTCCCGCAAACAAGTCCTTGATCTCATAAAGGACCTCGTCGGTCTCCAGCTTTCAAATCTGCATATATGTCTCACCAGCCGTCCGGAGATCGACATCCGAGCCGCGCTTGAGCCCTTGGCATTTCACCCTGTCTCAATTCACGAGGAAAGTGGACAGAAGAAGGATATTGAAGACTACATCCGATCTGTCGTGTACGCGGACTCAGATACGGCGATGAGGAGATGGAGGGACAGGGACAAAGAGCTGGTTATTGAGACGCTTGCCGATAAAGCTGATGGAATGTAAGCGTGTTTGAGGATGGTGATAATGGTTGCTGACAATTTGACAGGTTCCGATGGGTCTTCTGTCAACTGGAAGTGTTGCAACATTGCCTTCCGCAGAGCATTCGGCGGACGCTTAACGAATTGCCGAAATCTTTGGACGAGACATACGAGCGGGTGTTGAAGGAGATCGGGATGGCCAACAGAGACCACGCCCGACGTCTCTTACAATGTGGCTACTCGCCCCCTGCGTGTCGAGGAGCTCGCAGAAATACTTGCGCTTGACTTTGAAGAGGCCGAAGGAGAGACACCGAAGTTGAAGGAGGAGTGGCGGTGGGAGGATCGACAACGAGCTGTGCTATCTACGTGCTCGAGCCTGATCACCGAAGTCGATGATGGGGATTCGCGGGTCATCCAGTTTACGCATTTTTCGGTGAAGGAATTCTTGACTTCCGATCGGCTTGGCACTTCCAAAGGAGACGCCTCGTACTTTCATATCATTCCCGATCCCGCACACACCACTCTTGCCCAAGCTTGCTTGGGAATTCTACTCCAGTTGGATGGCAGCGCCGACAATGAGCAAGTGGGAGATAGGTTTCCGTTGGCGAGATATGCGAGTCGTCATTGGGTGAAGCATGCGCAATTCGGAGAGGTGTCGTCACGCATCGAAGATGGGATGCAGCTTCTTTTTGACTCGACCAAACCGTATTTTGCTGCGTGGCTCCAGTTGCACGACATGGACGATCTCTGGGTTAACTTCGGAGATTACACCAGACATCGTGGAACGCCACTGTATTATGTGTCGTTGTGCGGGTTTCATGACCTAGCAGCGGAGATTATCGTCAAGCATCCCGAGCAAGTAAATGCGAGGGGTGGTCATAATCACAGCCCACTGGCGGCGGCGTTGCACAAGAGACACTTCAAAGTGGCAGAGCTATTACGCCGGCATGGCGCAGTCGTGGATGTTATCGACGACCTGTATCATCGGACTCCGCTACATGCTGCGTCGATCGATGGACTTATCGATCTCGCGCAGTGGCTACTCGACCACGGCGCGGATGCGAATTCGCAGCAAAACAACCGCAAGACTCCAATTCATTTAGCCTCATCTGAAGGACACCTGGAGATTGTTCGGATGTTACTGGGGAACAACGTACGCATCAACGCTGCAGACGTCAACGGCGGTACTCCATTGCACCAGGCATCGATGTTTGGTCACACGGAGGTCGCGAGGCTATTACTGCAACATGGGGCGGTCATCAGCGCACAATATGATGATTACTCGACGCCATTACATCTGGCATCATGTTTTACGAAGCTCGAGATTCGCACGTCTACTGCTTGACCATGGCGCGAACGCAGATGCCAAGAATAGGTACGAAAGGACCCCATTGCACGAGGCATGGACAGGCGATACCGAGACCGTGCGGTTGCTGCTCGACCACGGTGCAAACGCACGTGCCGAGGACAAGGATGGATGGACTTCGTTGCACCTGGTGTCATCCAATGGCAGCACAGAGACCGTGCGGTTGCTGCTCGACCGTGGCGCGAACGCAGATTCCAAGAACAAGGATGGAAGGACGCCATTGCACGGGGCGTCATCCAAGGGCAAGAAAGATACTGTCAGCCTGCTGCTCGACTACGGCGCAAACGCAAATGCTGAGGACAACGGTGGATGGACCCCGTTGCATGTAGCGTCATCCAAAGGCGAAACTGAGACTGTGCGCTTACTGCTCGACCGTGGCGCGAGTGTAGATGCCAAGGACAAGGAAGGCAGGATCCCATTCCAGGTGGCATCAGGAAATGGAAAGAACGCGATCCTACTGATGTTAATGGAGCACGATGGCCCAATAGAAAGAGTGCTATAGGTTTCTCTAACAATGTATGCCAAGTTACCGTGATACTAGGGGGGGGTATTCATATAGCCACACTCGGATCGTGATACATATTACTGATGACGAGTCATACTAACAACGAGATATAAGGTAGGGGTCACTTGTTTCCGTTTTCTCCTCCCTCACTCACACAAAGGAAAAAATGTAGTACATGAGACCTAAAGGAAACAAGCTCATATTTCTGTCTCCTGTTTTACTTTTGAAAATTATTTTTATTTGAACGAGAAAAAGCGGAAACGGTGTGGGTTCCTGATGACCCCTACCTTACGGTGGACATTTACGAAGTTCTGCGTTACGCAGTAGCCTACGCGACGGATCACACCTCCCTCAACATGATTTAGTCATGTGGGCAGTGCTGCGGCACCCAGGCGCTACGAGATGGTGAGAAGTATGGTAGTCATAAGCAGTGATGAGGTATCCTGAATTTCCAGTTGAGGTCTAAATGTGTGTCTCATAAAAGAAACAGTCTATGGAACGGGTGTCCACAACTTCACGAATATGCTTCCTAATTGGGGTCACTTTGCGTTTCTGCGAGCGAGTCAGAAAGAGAAAGAAGAGAGAAACGACTAGATCGAGTCGGGGAATGACTGCCACGGTAGCCCGAAAGACTTGCGTCGGACACCCCTATTACACCCCTATTGCCGGGACATGACCCGCCTCAGGCTCCCTCTCGAAGTTCTAATCGCCATTGTCAAGGAGGTCGACGGTGTCCGCGACTTATGCAACGTTCGGATCGTCTGCCGCACCTTCTGCGCCACCGCCACGCCCTTTGCTTTCCGCGTCCTTTCTGTGATCGCTACCAGAGGAAGCGCAAAAAATCTAGGACAGCTCCTTGACATCCCGGATATCGCGGCCCATGTCAGGGAGGTCGCTTATCGAGACATAGGTGCCGATAGGAACGGAAGGGTGCTAAAGTATAGTACGTCCTTTCCCCTTACTGTATCGTCCCATAAACCAAATCACGACTTGTCTCTGCGTACCTGCGGTGGCGGGTCACACCAGTCAGAGCTAACGCCATCCGCGAACTGGCCAGTTCATTTTCTCGTATTCACCAGTTGCCTCGGCTCGAGACCATCAGCTTGACGTTCTACCCACTTTATGACAACGGGTTTGATTCCGATGGGCAAGGTCGCCTCGCTGTCCAAGCATTCATCCTCCGTGTTCTTGACACCAGCTTCGACGTCCGTGCACCCAAGCTGACATCCCTCTCCCTGGACAACCTGCGCGTTTGGGAACTTTCCCCCCTCAAATCTCTTTCATTCCAGACCGTCCAGACGACCCTGCGCCGCCTCCTGCTGTCCGTGCTCTCAGACCGCTCCATGGGCGCATCCTGGTTTAACGTCTGCTGGGTCCACTTCTGGGGTACCCTCTGCCCTCACATGATCCTCGCCCCGACTCAGCAGACCCTCACGGAGCTCACCCTGCACAGCGACGCACCTGTTGGCGCCTCATCAGGACTGTCCCTCGCCGGGTTGTACTTTCCGCTCCTCTGCGCGCTCTCCGTACGCGGGCTCGTCTTCGAGCTGTCTGTCGAAGTCGAGGCATTCGTCCTGCGGCACGCCACCACCCTCGCACAGCTCGAGGTTCTCGCATGCAAGCTGCCCGCCCCCGCCAACTTGCCCTTCTCCAACTCCCGGTCCATACTATCCACGGCCCTCGCTCGGGACAAGGGTTTGAGCTCCGGACCCGGCGGTTGGGACCGGATCTGGGACCGCTTCGCGGTGGAGCTCACTGTCCTCGTCACGCTGGACGTCGATACGGAGTGCCGATACATCGAACCTACGTCCCTCTGGGAGGTTCTTGTCTCTGAATCGCGGTACGCGGCTGATGCTGCAGCGCTGCGACGCTTCCATATGACCGTTGCTGCTCGATCGAGGGAGATACGCGAGGAATTCTGAGGGGAGGCGACGTCTGACACCCCTGTGAGAGTACAGCGGGAACACACCGAGTCTCATGTGTCATCTTTGAGAGTCACTGCCATACTCTCCGTGTACGGTTCGGTGTTGTGCCCTTGGTTGCGCCCGGAGGGAAGGGGGCTGGCGCATGGTATAGGGAACAAACGTCAGTGTACTAGCTCCTGTGCATAGTAGTAGGTAGTGATTTAAGCTGGCAGACCGCATAGAAGCTGGGCAGAAGCACAAAGTTAGAGATGGCTTGGACCATAAAAAATCGGACGGCGCGACCACGTGACTCTACAGAGTAAGTTACAGTAGCACTGACATAGAGGATATCTCGGATATTATCGTGCTCGTCTGCCTCGACCTGGAACCATGGAACCCGTTACTCCACTCAGGTTTCCCTCCGAGGTAGCCAGTGACGACAACCCCCGCACAGATGGTTGTGAAAACATTGTCGGCCTATTTATGACCTGAGGCTGTGCGGACGTTACCTGCCAAACCCTCGTGGCAAACCAATCGGGCGTTCCCACTAAACCGCTTCCCACTCACAGTGCCGGTATCGTCGCGGTATCCTCAGACGCCTCTCCTCGCTCTTGTTGCGATGTCCCAGACACCTCTCATCGCTTCCCTTCTGCCAATTTCCAGGCCATCTTCTGTGCTTCACTGGACACTTATAAAAAGAAAACGATGAAAGACCTTCTCGCGCATCCGTTGATGGTCCAGTTGCAGACCTGTAACTCCCCCACCGACATCCTGGCCGTCCTTCGCACTCAAGTACAACAGTTCGAGCAATCTACGTCCGGCGATGACAAATTGACGAAATGGTTGAATCCGACCGTCAACGTCCTTTATGCTCTTTCCGCGGCGCTTGGAGAGGGCGTCGGACTGGTAAATCCCATCCGACGATCCTTCTACGATCTAATCTCTGATATCATATATCTAGGTGTTCTCGCCTGCGAAAGTCATTTTCGCTGGAGCCGGCGTCCTCCTCTTGGTAGCTATTATCCTGGATCTCCTTACTCAGACTATTCTGATACCGAATCTGCACAGGCAGCAAAGGACGTTGTTGCGAGCCAAGATGCGCTCGTTGATATCTTCGAGCGCATTGAGAGCTTCTTCAGACGGCTCGAAGAGTATAGCGATGTGCCGACGACGGAGGCGATGGGGGACGTCATTGTGAAGATCATGGTAGAGGTGCTTGGAATTTTTGGGATTGTGACGAAGGAGATGAGGCAGGGACGAACGAGTGCGTTGATAACTATTACCATGATGTCTATCGCTGATAAATATTCAGAGAAATATCTGAAGAAATTAATCGGAAGGAGGGATGTCGATGATGCGTTGGTCAGATTGGATAGATTGACGCAGCAGGAGGTGCAGATGGCGATTGTGCAAGTCCTGAAGGTTGCACACGATGTCAGGGACGGGGTACAAACCGTTGGGTGAGCAAGTACAGGGCGTCGATGACAAGGGTCAACCTGGCTGTTGAGGCCTTGAGGGTGCGTTCATCGCATTAACTAGTGACAAATCTAAACCCATATATGGCTAGATGGAAAGGTGATCAAAACGACAACATTGGAAACGAAAGCTCTGGTGCAACAGGCGGCAAACAATAGCGACGATGAAAACCGTTCGTGGTTCTTTCGGCTCACTGCTCTTACTTTCTGAGATGGAGGTCCCACTGCAGTACGGAAGTGGCTGTCTCCGCCGGACTCGTCCACCAACCAAAATCTCGCGTGCGCTGCTCAACATGAAGGCACAGCGACATGGTTCTTCCAGGGGAGTATATTCTTGGAATGGAAGACCAAGTCAAACGCATCCTTGTTATGGATCCACGGGAAACGTGCGCCCTTTTGTTCCTTCATACCCCCCCAGATATTGATCGCGTCTAATCATTGTAGCGGGTTCAAGGAAGAGCATCCTTTGGTTTGTTATCATTTTTGTCGCGTCCGCCCCTGAGGAACTTACACTACCAACCAGCTCTGCAATCATTCAGGACATCATGGCGTTGTGGGAGGCTGGGCTAGCCTCCATGTCGTACTTCTATTTCGATTTCAGGGACACCGATAAACAAAACCTTCACAATTTGCTGCCTTCGCTTCTAATACAGCTCTCCGCAAGTTCCGTCAATTGTCGAAACCTGCTCTTTCGCCTCTATATGACACACGGCAAGGGCGCACGTCGGCCCAGCACCAGCACGCTGATTGCGTGTCTTAAAGAGATGCTCGCGCTACCTGACCAAGGCCCAATCTACATAATCTTGGACGCGCTAGATGAATGTCCCAACACCTCCGGAATTCCATCCTTCCGCAAACAGGTCCTTGATCTCATAAAGGACCTCGTCGGCCTCCATCACTCGAATCTGCATATATGTCTCACCAGCCGTCCGGAGATCGACATCCGAGCCGCGCTTGAGCCCCTAGCATTCCACCCGGTCTCGATCCACGACCAAAGCGGACAAAAGAAGGATATTGAAGACTATATCAGATCTGTAGTCTACGCGGACTCAGATACGGCGATGAGGAGATGGAGGGACAGGGACAAAGAACTAGTAATTGAGACGCTCACGGATAGAGCCGATGGAATGTAGGCGTGTTTAAAGGGTGGTGACGTCGGTTGCTGAGTATCTGACAGGTTCCGATGGGTCTTCTGTCAACTGGAAGTGTTGCAACATTGCCTTCCGCAGAGCATCCGGCGGACGCTTAACGAATTGCCGAAATCTTTGGACGAGACATATGAGTGGGTGTTGAAGGAGATCGGGATGGCCAATCGATACCATGCTCGACGTCTCTTACAATGTCTTACTGTGGCTACTCGCCCCCTGCGTGTCGAGGAGCTCGCAGAAATACTTGCGCTTGACTTTGAAGAGGCCGAAGGAGAGACACCGAAGTTGAAGGAGGAGTGGCGGTGGGAGGATCGACAACGAGCTGTGCTATCTACGTGCTCGAGCCTGATCGATGAAGTCGGGTGGACTCCGTTGCACGCAGCGTCATCCGAAGGCAAAACAGAAGCCGTACGCTCGCTGCTCGACCGTGGTGCGAGTGCCGATGCCAAGGACAAGGAAGGAAGGACCCCATTCCAGGTGGCATCAGGGAGTGGAAAGAACGCGATCCTACAGGTGTTGATGCAGCACGGCGGACAAATAGAAAGAGCGCCAGTGTTTTAGGTTGTTCTACAGATGTATGTCAAGTCATATTGATACCGTGTCATTGGGGGCTCCGGGAGCTTCTTATTCATACAGTCACACTTGGAACATGATAGTACGTATTACCGTATGATGGTAACGATGTACTGTAGTACAGTAATAACGGGAAATTAATGATATACGGCGGACATTTGTACGGAGTCCTGCTTGCGCGACCAGTTGCCACACCTCGCATCTCCCTCAACTCAAGACGTGACCGAGTCGTTTGGGCAGCGTTGTGACTCCCAGGCTCGACAACACGATGAGAAGTATGGTAGCCACAAGTAGTGATGAGGTATCCTGAATTCCCACAGCTGTAGCTATAGAACGGGTGTCTATAACTTCACATTGCCATACTTCCTACCAATACGCAATTGGGGTCACATCTACTTGTCTCTGTGACTCAGACAGTGAAATAGAGTCATTTCTTTCCACGTTACTTTTGTGGTCCGGAATCCGGAACGACTCCATTGCCGGGACCCGCACCAATGAGATGGGTTCTCTCTTTGGTCGGCGGCAAGCGACGACGATTTCGCCCCGGACTGGCTCAAATGGGCACAAGTAGCCTAACCACCCGTCTCCCTATCGAAGTTCTAACCGCCATTTTCAAGGAGGTCGACGATGTCCGCGACTTGCGCTACGTTCGGACCGCCTGCCACACTTTCTGCTCCATCGCCACGCCCTTTGCGTTCCGCGTCCTTTCTGTGATTGCCACCGGAGGAAGCGCCAAAAATCTAGGACAGCTCTTGGACATCCCGGATATTGCGGTCCATGTTAGGGAGGTCGCTTATCTCGACACAGGTGCCGATAGGAAGGGAAGGGTGCTAAAGTATAGTGCGTCTTTTTCTCTTATCATCCCATAAACCAAATCACGACGTACCTGGCGGGCCACGCTAGTCAGAGCAAACGCCATCCGTGAACTGGCTAGTTCGTTTTCTCGCGTTCACCAGTTGTCCCGGCTTGAGACCATTAAATTGACGTCCCACCCGCTCTACGATAACCGGCTTAGTTCCGACGGACAAAGTCGCCTCGCTACCCAAGCATCCATCCTCAGGCGCTCTCGTAGCCAGCTTCAGCGTCCGCGCGCCACCCAAGCTGACTTCCCTCTCCCTGGACAACCTGCGTATTTGGGAACTTTCTCCCCTTGAATCACCTTCATTCCAGACCGTCCTGAAGACCCTGCGGCACCTCTTTCTGTCAGTGCTCTCAGACCGCGCCCCGGACGCAATGGCGTTTGACGCCCGCTGGTGCCACTTCTGGGGTACCCTCTGCCCTCGCATGATCCTCGCCCCGACTCAGCACACCCTCACGGAGCTCGCCCTGCACAGCGACTCACCTGTTGGGACCATAATCCGGACTGTCCCTCGCTGGGTTTCACTTTCCGCACCTCTGCGCGCTCTCCATGCGCGGGCTCGTCTTCGAGCCGTCCATCGGAGTTGAGCCTTTCGTCCTGCGGCACGCTGCCACCCTCGTGCAACTCGAAGTCCTCGCGTGCAAGCTGCCCGACCCCGTCGACTTGTCCCTCACCTCCTTCCAATCCATATCCACGGCGCTCTCCCGGGACGAGTCCGGACCCGACGGTTGGGACTGCATCTGGGACCGCTTCGCGGCGGAGCTCACCGCCCTCGTCACGCTGAACGTCGATCTGGAATGCCGATACGTCGAACTTACATTCTTATGGGAGGTTTACGTCACCGAGTCACGCTACGCGGCTGACGCTGCGGCGCTGCGACGCTTCCACATGACTGTTGCTTCTCGATCGGGGGAGATGCGCGTCGAATCCTGAGGGGAGGAGGCGGCGCCTGATATCCTAGCGGGGAAACGGCGGGAGCACACCGAGTCTCGTGCCATCCAGGGCGGGCACGTTGTGCCGTGCCTTGCACTTCTGTGCTTCGCGGCTGAGCGCCTGTGCCGCCATATCTCATAATCTAGTCGCCGAGCGCACCTTGCTGTATGACCTATGGCTGATCCTTACAGTGATATGAGTTAGTCGCACTTACCCTACCCCCACAAACCCGCTGTCAACCTAGTCGCACTGGGTCGCCTGTCTGCTTTCTCTTCTTCTGCGCCTGCCCTCATACACCGTGTTGGACCCTAAGTCTTTCTGTGTGCCTTCAAGAAAATTGCACATTTAACACAATTAAAAAGAAAAAGAATGAAGGTTCATCGACCGCAAATGTACTTGTTCGAAGCAGTTCCTGGATGCTGACATCAGCTGGTATCACGTGCTCACATTCAAATTGTACCCTGACTAATCTAGCAGAGACACATGTGCGACCATTTTCAAAGTCTGGTGCGTCACGGTTGTTGTATCGTATGATCCAGCCCTCAGTTAGCCCGCCATTGAGGGGTAAGTAGTACTTAGTTTAAATGCTATGCTTTTGTTATAGTCTGACAATACGGCCAGCACTATGCTCCCTTTTGAGATTCTAACTGCCATTTTCGAGAAGGTCGACGATATCCGGGATTTATCACACATCCGAACTGTCAGCCGCACTTTCTGCGCCGTTGCCACCCCCATCGTATTCCGCAACCTTTCTGTGATCACCACCAAAGGAAGCGCAAAAAATCTACGACGGCTTTTCGATGTCCCAGAAATCGCGGCCCATGTCAGGCGGGTCACATTTCATGACACAGATACCAATAGGAGGGGAATGCCCCTAAAGTACGGTGCGTCCTCTCCCCCTCGTTGCAATAACTAGATCACGACTTGTCTTGTCCTTCGGCACCTGCGGTGGCGATGGCGGGTCACATCAGTCAGAACTAGCGCCGCCTTCGAACTGACAAGATCATTTTGTCTCGTGAACCAGTTGCCCCAGCTTGAGGCCGTCGACTTGAAGTTCTACTCGCGATACGGAAACAGGCTTGATTCTGGCGGCGGGGATTGCCTCTCTCCTCAAGCGTGCATCCTTACCGCTCTCGCGGCCAGCTTTAGCTTCCGTGCGCCTCCCAACCTGACGTCCCTCTCCCTGTACAACCTGCGTATTTCCAACCTTTCCCCCCTCGAATATCCCCCATTCCAGACCGTCCTGAAGACCCTGCGGCACCTCCGGCTGTCCGTGACCGTTAAAGCCACGGATACATTGATGTGGTCTCACTTCTGGGGCGCCTTCTGCCCCCACACGATTCTCGCCCCGAACGCAGCCCGCCCTCATGGAGCTCACCCTGCACAGCGACTCGCATGTTGGTGCCTCGTCCGGGCTGTACCTTCGCAGGGCTGCACTTTCCTGCAGCCTCTGCGTGCTCTCTCTGGGCAAGCTCGTCTTCGAGCCGTCCGTCGGCGTCGAACCTTTCATCTTGCGGCACGCCGACACCCTCGCGCGGCTCGAGCTCATCGCGTGCAGGCTGCCCGTGGATCCCCCAGGGACTTGGAGCCTCACCCCGGGCCCGGCGGTTGGGACCTCATCTGGGACTGCTTCGCGGTGGAGCTCACTGCTCTCGTCGCGCTGCATGTCGACGAGCGCAGCCGCCTCAGCTGGGATTCTCCCGGCCTGGTGTACCGGTACGTCTTCCCTAATCCCACGAGGATGTCCTATTTGGAGACCGACTGCCCTCAAGTGGCGCATCCCGGCTGACGTTGCGGCGCTTCAATGCTTCCACGCGACCGTTGCCGCTCGATCGGAGGAGGCGCGCGGGGCAGAGGGAAACGTTTGATGTCTTAAGCAACGGTGGTGCGACACCCAATCTCGTGTGCCATTGGTACGGGGTCCTAGGGAACGCTATGTCGTGCCTTGAAGTTCTGTGCTCCACAACCGAGCCCGCCGCCGTCGAGTCCGTCCCACCGTTGAGCCCGTAGTCGCCTAGGTGCCTTGATGCACTGTAAGATCCATATCTAATCACTATAGTGAGTTCAATTGTTCGCAAGTCACCACCGCAGACACCAGGCAAATCCCACAAATCTGCTGTCAACTTGGCCACGCTGGGTCGCCTCGCCCACCCGCTTTTGCTTTTTCTGCGTCATGAGGCAGGACACCCGTCCCAGGCGGCCACATGCAACCCTTCTATGTACCTTCAGACAATTCTCCCACTAGATGTGATAAACCCTCCTCAAGCCTACAGACATGATCTTGCGTTGCATGATGCACAAAATCCTGTCAGGCTACCGCCACGCATTGAACTAGCAACTCGAGACTCGCCCCGGGGCTTTCTTCCTGAGACCCCGTGGGTCGATACAGAGTCGGCATACATGCGTGCGTCTCTCATACTTTTCCAACAAAGATCAACTGGTTTACCAGTAACTACGGCATAGGATTTACTGTGTTGAAACGCACAGAGTTACAACAACGCTGTACGAATACATATGAGGATCAAGCCGGAATCTGCCCTTGCGGAAGACCCAAATTCGACCCGACGTCCTCCCACTCCTCCTGCTCGGCCTGGCGGATAAACATCTCCAGGCGCACGGTACGCATCGAGTCCTCCCCGAGGAGCAGCCAGAGCGGCAGCGATTCGCGGCCAGCAGCCCGGCCCTCACCACGCACAACATCGACCAGTGTGCTCATGCCCAGGTCGGGGTCGTCCTTCGGGATATCGGCGTAGTTCTGTACGAAATCGTCCAGATGGTTGTGCAACGCCTCGTATCCCGCGAGCGGCGTACCCGACCGGGTCGGAGGTTTGAATTTGGTCGCGAAGCCCCCCGGGAGGGCAATCATCACGCGGACGTCGAAGGTTTCGAGCTCCATGGAGAGCGTCTCTGCGTATGCTAGAGGCGGAGCGGGAAGGGGGGTCATTGTGTGCGCTAAGGAGAAGGCAGGGTGTACGTCTACGCACAGCGAAGAGCAGCTTTGGATGCACAGTGGGATACTAGAGGCGAGAGTGAGAGTCAAGAGCCCGCGCTGCGGTCCGGTGCTTACCAACGCCCTGGACAGAGCGTGGGCCAATGATACAAGGGACGAATGGTGCAGAGGAGGAGGGGGCTCACGGTTGTCTGACTTTGGATAAGTAGAGCGACTTCCGACAAAGACGATAATCCCATCGCACCGCGCGCGCATGCTTGGAAGGACGGCAGTTGGTGACATTTATAGGTCCAAAAAAGTTCGTGTTCATGTCGTTCACAAATCCTTCTGCGCTAAGAATTAAAATGCCAAAGTTTCACTTCCCACGCAATGGAGATGATTTTTACAATAAATACGTACCCGAGCTCCTCGCTAAGGCCATATGTGAGCCCCTCCGCGTTGTTGACAACGACATCGATGCGTCCCCATATGGCCAGAGCCTCATCTACACATCGTTTTATCTCTACCATTGGTGAGGTGACATCCAGAGTCAGGAATCTCAGTCTTGTCTCATCGAACTTGGGGTCTTGGCGCAGTTCGTCGAAAGACTTCAACGACTCAGATCGTGCAGTCGCGATAACATGATCGCCACGAGCAAGAACTGAGCGAGTGAGCGCCAAGCCTAGCCCCGATGATGCGCCTGATGCGAATGGTAAGGCGACAGACATTGAGGTGTCGACGATGTAGGGCACCCACCAGTGATAAACCAAATTCTTGTAGAGTCGCGTTGTCAGTTGTCGATCGATGGACACAAAGTTTGTTGTCAGGTGATCAGACAACGGCTAACATCACGTGCTCGCACACGCGCTAGTCAGTGTCCCAGTCCAACTGCTGCCAGAGTGCTTATTATCATCTAACTGTCAATGGTTGCTGGTAGTAAGCACTTGCCGCTCTTGGGTAGTCGACTAATACTTTCTTGACTTTTGCTATAGTTTAACAATACGGCCAGCAGTATGACCATCCTTGTGACCATCCACCTCCCTTTCGACATTCTAACTGCCATTTTCGAGGAGATCGACGATGTCCGCGATTTATGGCACATCCGAACCGCCAGCCGCACTTTCTGTGCTGCCGCCACGCCCTTTGCATTCCGTGTCCTTTCCGTGGTTGCCACCAAAGGAAGCGCCCAAAATATAGGACGGCTCTTCGATGTCCCAGATATCGCAGACCATGTCAGAGAGGTCACTTTTTGTGACACAGATATCGATAGGAGGGGAAGGACCATAAATTATGGTGCGTCCTTTCCCCCCTCACCTCATAATCAATATCACGATTTGTCTCTGTGCACCTGCGGTGGCGGGTCACGTCAGTCAGAAATAGCACCGTGCATGAATTGGCCAATTCATTTTCTCGCGTTCACCAGTTGCCCCGGCTCGAGACGATCAACTTGACGTTCTACCCAAGATATACAAACCGACTGCCCCGGGATAGCCTCGCCTTCCAATCATCTATCCTCAGCGCTCTCGTCTCCAGCTTCAGCGTCTGTGCGCCCAACCTGAAATCCCTCTCCTTGCACAACCTGCGCACTCCGGACCTTTCCCCCCTCGAATCACCCTCATTCCAGACTGTCCTGACGACACTGCGGCGCTTCCAGCTGTCCCCGCTCTACGACACCCTGCACCCACTCATAGTTGATGATAGCTGGTCCCATTTCTGGAGCACACTCCGTCCCCGCATGCTTACTCCAATGCAGCACTGCCTCACGGAGCTTACCCTGCACAGCAACGTACAGGTTGGCGCCTTGGTTGGGCTGTCCTTCGACGGGCTGCACTTTCCACGCCTCTGCGCGCTCTCCCTGGGCAGGATCATATTTGACACATCAGTCGGTGCGCAGGATTTCATCCTGCGGCACGCCCCCACCATCACGCGGCTCGGGCTCCTCATGTGCAGGCTGCCCATAAGCCCCGGCGCCTCATCTCCGATTCCACCCATGGCCCTCGCCGGGAACGAGTCAGGCTCCGGACCCGACAGCTGGGAATGTATCTGGGACTGCTTCGCGGCGAAGCTCACCGCCCTCGTCTCACTGCGCGTCGACGAGCGCCACGACGGGTATAGCCCGGATTTCCGGTACGACTTCCATCGATATCATCTTTGGAGTCTGATCAACTGGGACACTGACGCCTTTACGCCCCGCGACGCGACTGATGCTGCGGCGCTCCGACGCTTCCACGTGACCGTTTCTGCTCGATCGGAGGAGGTGTACGGGGCAGAGGGAACCGCCTGATGTCCCAAGCGGCGGTGGTGCAACACCCAGTCTCGTGTGCCCCAGGGACGGCGCTATGTTGTACCTTGAGGTTCTGTGCTCCACGACTGAGCGCTGAGCCCCTACGCGGGCCGCCGTCAGGCCTGTCCGACTGTCTCTCCCATAGTCGTCTTGATCCACTGTAAGATCCGTAGCCAATCATTGTAGTAGGTTCGCGATGTCACAACCGCAGGCACCAGATAAACCCCACAAACCCGCTGTCAATCGGGCCAGGTTGGGTCGCCTGACCCACCCGCTTTCGCTTCTTCTGCGCCATGAGGGCACCCACACGCCACATCGAGAATCCTTCTGTGTACCGTCAGCCAATTTGCACAAGTGATCCCAGTTGTGTTCGCCGCGACGATCTGGGTTGGCGCCCTCAGCTGTCGCGGGGCTCTGCCGCTGACCTCTACTTTCGTCCTGGCCCTCCGTTTTGGTTTCCACTCGCTGTTGGTTGTTTTGGCAATCGGACTATCCGAACACTAAGTTGATGTCCTTTTTTCTCCCTCTTCTGTTTGCAGTCAACAAGTGCACGTTGCCACCAGTGGCGTCAACGACTTAATTTACATCCCATCCTTCTATTTGAAAAATCACACGACTGTACTCCACAGTGCGACGAACGCAAGATAATTTTTACTGAGGGGATTGGTCATTACCAGACGGAAACATATCATATTTGATGCTCGCCTTCTCCTTGGGGTTATTATATATATATTCTGGGAGCGCCTAGAACAGTCCTATCCATCTATAGCTTGTTCGTTCAAGCCATATTGACCGACGGCTCAGACAGTGGGCTGACACTGCAACTTTACCATTTCAAATTCTCCCAGATCGCGTGTGACAACACTACTTGACGCTCGAAGCTTACGATGCACACATCAGGCTTGGCGTGGTCAACCTGGAAACCCGATATGACAAGAGTTGATTGGGGTTTCTGTTCTAGTAATTTGCATGACTGACTCACCAAGGAATCTGCCACCTACGACGACAGAAAAACCAATTCGGAACACAGAGAGGAAATCACGCGGAATAGCAACGACATGAGGTAGAAGGGTTGACGGGCTTAATCGGCAATCCGAAAGAGTGGGCGAAGCGTGAGTGACATGACGAAGGCTAATGACCCACAGAAACAGAGGGGTCAATTGCGATCACCCCAACTTCTAGGAAAGCCTCTTGACAATTCTGAGGTGAATGGTGAATAAGCCATCGCAATGAGTATCATAGCAAACACAGAATTACCCGGGCCTAAAGAATGAAGGGTAAGCGTGTACCCTCAGAATGATGGCGGGAACGGTCTGTGAGGCTCTTTTCAAGTTGTTTTCAAAAAGTTAAGAAACCACCGTCCTGTCGAACACACACTCGGGGGACTACTACACAAACTGGAAATGACCTCAGGCTTGTGGTCGAAGACCCACGGGGGTCAATGGACTATGGATGGAGGCCCGAATGAGTGGGCGAAGTGCCAAATGTGGAGGGAAGGACACGATAATGTTGACCGCCAACCCACTGGAAGGTGAGCGAAGAAGGGCTATCGAAATCAGTAAGTGTCGCGGGGGGTAGGCCAGGACAGGTACAGTAGAGATGACGAAAAGAGAAAAGTTGGGAACTGATAATCTTGCGCAGGAGTCGTGGCAGCAAAGGGAATCTGACTGGGGACGAAGAGAAAAACGAGTGAACGAGGCTCATTTATTGACTTGATGCGCCGCGGGAGCTGACTTGAGGTGGAGTATAATGACGGTGATGTTATTGTAATGAGGATTATGGCGAATGTAGCCGGTCTTGACTTTTGTTTGAAGAACCAAAAACTC
The DNA here is from genome assembly GCA_021527775.1 of Lactarius sanguifluus. Taxonomy (NCBI): domain Eukaryota; kingdom Fungi; phylum Basidiomycota; class Agaricomycetes; order Russulales; family Russulaceae; genus Lactarius; species Lactarius sanguifluus. Next base: position 255,929 of record JAKEYF010000024.1, read on the forward strand.
CAGGAAGAAACGGTCTTCTGATAGAACAGACACTCACGGCACAGTGGGACTGTGACTCGAAGACCACCTCAGACCTCAGCTGACATCACGTGTTCAACGTTCACCTCTGCAGTCTCTGACTAATCTCAGGCTAGTGCTGCAGACAGACTTCTTATACGTTGTGTCGTATGCCGATCACCTAGGTTCGCTGCTCTCATTTAATCGACTAACCCATTTGTTATATATTGTCTAACCATACGGCCAGCAGTATGACCATCAACCTCCCTTTCGAGGTTCTAACTGCCATTTTCGAGGAGGTCGACAATGTCCGTGACATACGGCGTATCCGAATCACCAGGCAGCACTTTCTGTGCTGTCGCCACGCCCATCGCGTTCCGCATCCTTTCCGTATTTACCAATAAAGGAAGCGCCCAAAATCTACGACGGCTCTTCGATATCCCATATATTGCGGACCACGTCAGGGAGGTCACTTTTAGTGACATAGATGTCTATGAGAGGGGAACGACAAAGCATCATGGTGCGTCACCGAGTCCTTTCTCCCTCACCTCATAATCCATATCACGACTTGTCTCTGGGCACCTGCGGTGGTGGGTCAAGTTAGATATAACCAGCATCATACAAGAACTGGCCAGTTCATTTTCTCGCATTCACCAGTTGCCCCGGCTCAAGACGATCAACTTGACATTCTACCAAAGATATGCAAACCAGCGATATGGAAAAAACCGGCCAGACGGGAGTAGCCACGCGCTCCAATTAGCCGTCCTCAGTGCTCTCGCCTCTAGCTTCCGTGTCCGTGCGCCCGACCTGACGCTACTCTCCTTGTACAACCTGCGTACCTCAGACCTTTCCCCCCTCGAATCTCCCTCATTCCAAACTGTTCTGACGACACTGCGGCGCCTCCGGCTGTCCCCGCTCTTTGACCCCCCAGACCCATTCACAGTCGATGATCGCTGGTCCCACCTCTGGGGCACCCTCCATCCCCGCATGCTTACCCCAATGCAGCACCCCCTCACGGTGCTTACCCTGGACAGTAACGCACATGTTGGCGCCTTGGCCGGGCTGTCCTTCGACGGGCTGCAATTTCCGCACCTCTGCTCGCTCTCCCTGGCCAGCCTCGTCTTTGAGCCATCTGTCGGCGCACAGAACTTCATCCTGCGGCACGCCGCCACCCTCGCGCGGCTCCAGCTTATCATGTGCAAGCTTCCCGTCATCCCCGTCACATTCTTCACCCCATCTCCATCCTCATCCACGACTTTCGCTCGGGACGAGCCGAGCTCCGGACCCGACACTTGGGAACGCGTCTGGGACTGCTTCGCAGCGAAGCTCACCGCCCTCATCTCACTGCACGTCAACGAGTCCCCCGAAGAGTGGAGCTCAGATTTTCGGTATGGCATCCATGGTATTCGGAATTTGTCAGACGGCGGCGGGGACACTGATGTTTTTGCGCCTCGCAACGTGGCTGACGCTGCGGCGCTTCAACGCTTCCACAAGTCCGTCCATGCTCGATCAGAGGAGGTGCGCGGCAGAGGGAAGTCTCTGACGTCCTAAGCAACGATGCTGCAGCACCCAGTCTCGTGTGCACCAGGGACGGGAGGGCGCTTTGTTGTACCTTGAAGACCCTATTGGGTCATAATGTACGCAACAACGCTGCGGACGACGAAGGTCATACTCCATTGCACTTGGCATCGATTGATGGTCACATAGAGATCGTGGGGCTATTACTCCAACATGGTGTGGAAATCGGCGCGCAAGATAAGGACTACTCGACGGCATTACATCTGGCATTATTTTATGAGAAGCTCATGGTTGCACGTCTGCTGCTTGACCGTGGCGCGAACATGGAGGCTAAGAAGAAGGACGGAAGGACCCTATTGCATGATGCGTCATTTAAAGGTGAAACGGAGACCGTGCGCTTGCTGGACCACAGTGCAAACGCACATGCAGAGGACAAGGACGGATGGACTCCGTTGCACCTGGCGTCATCCGACGGCAACACAGATATCATGCGCTTATTGCTCGACGGTGCTGCGAACGCAGGCTCCAAGAAGAGGGATGGAAGGACCGCATTGCACGAGGCGTCGTCCAAAGGCAAAAGAGATGCTTCGTGCCAGTTGTTTGACCGCGCCGCGAACATAAATGCTGAGGAAATTAGTGGATGGACCCCGTTGCACCTGGCGTCATACAAGGGCAACACAGAGACCGTGCGCTTGCTGCTAGTGCTCAATCGCGGTGCGAGTGCAGACACCAAGGACAAGGATGGAAGGACCCCATTCCAGGTGGCATCAGGAAATAGAAAGAACGCGATCCTACAGGTGTTGATAGAGCACGGTGGACAAGAAAGAGTGCTATAGGTGTTCTACAAATGTATGTCGAGTCACCTTGATAGTTGATACCGTGGGGGCTCCCTTCTGCGGGTATTCACAAAAGTACAAACGGACATGCTTCCTAACCAATAATACGCGATCAGGGTCCCGTCTCTGTTAGCGTCTCTGTGACTCAGAAAGAGAAAGAGGACTCGGAGAGAAACGACTCTGGAGGCGGTCGCTTCCTTTCCGACTGTGGTCCGGAATCCGGAACGAAAAATTGCGCCGGACACCGTATCAATGGAGAATTTTTCCCTTTTGGCTGATGCCACAAGCGACGATTTCGCCCCGGACAGGCTCAAATGCGCACAAGTAGCATAACCACCCGTCTCCCTATTGAAGTTCTAGCCGCCATTTTCGAGGAGGTCGAAGATGTCCGCGACTTATGCCACGTTCGGACCGCCTGCAGCACTTTCTGCGCCATCGCCACGCCCATTGCGTTCCGCGTCCTTTCTGTGAATGCCACCGGAGGAAGTGCCAAAAATCTAGGACAGCTCTTGGACGTCCCAGATATCGCTGCCCATGTCAGGGAGGTCGCTTATCGAGACACAGGTGCCGATAAGAAGGGAAGGATGCTAAAGCATAGTGCGTCTTTTCCCCTTATCGTCCCATAAACAAAATCACGACTTGTCTTTGTGTACCTGCGGTGGCGGGCCACGCTAGTCAGAGCTAACGCCATCCGCGAACTGGCCAGTTCATTTTCTCGCGTTCACCAGTTGTCCCGGCTCGAGACCATTAAATTGTCGTTCTACCCACTGTATGATAACCTGCTTGGTTCCGACGAGCGAGGTGACCTCGCTGTCCAAGCATCGATCATCGGCGCTCTCGTAACCAGCTTCAGCGTCCGTGGGCCACCCCAGCTGACTTCCCTCTCCCTGGGCAACCTGCGCATTTGGGAACTTTCTCCCCTCGAATCACCATCATTCCAGACCGTCCTGACGACCCTGCGGCGCCTCCTTCTGTCCGTGCTCTCACTGTCAGACCGCCTCCCGGACGTAGTTGCGTTTGACGCCCGCTGGTGCCACTTCTGGGGTACCCTCTGCCCTCGCATGATTCTCGCCCCAACTCAGCACACCCTCACGGAGCTCACATTGCACAGCGACGCACCTGTTGGCGCCTCATCCGGGCTGTCCCTCGCTGGGCTGCACTTTCCGCGTCTCTATGCACTCTCCATGCGCCGGTTCGTCTTCGAGCCGTCCGTCGGAGTCGAGCCTTTCGTCCTGCGGCACGCTGCCACCCTTGTACAGCTCCAAGTCCTCGTGTGCAAGCTGCCCAAACCCGTCGACATGTCCCTCTCCTCCTCCCAATCCCCATCCACGGCCCTCGCCCGGGACGAGGGTTTGAGCTCCGGATCCGACGGTTGGGACCGCATCTGGCACCGCTTTGCAGCAGAGCTCACCGCCCTCGTCACGCTGGACGTCGATCTGGAGTGCCGATACGTCGAATTAATATCCTTATGGGATATTCACGTCCCCGAGTCACGCTACGCTGCTGACGCTGCAGCGCTTCGACACTTCCACATGACCGTTGCTTCTCGATCGGGAGGGAAATGTGCGACGAATCCTGAGGGGGGGAGGCCCCTAGCATCCTAGTGGGGAAACGGCGGGGGCACACCGAGCCTCGTGTCATCCAGGGCGGGCACGTTGTGCTGTGCCTTGCACTTCTGTGCTTCACGGCTGAGCGCCATATTTCATAATCTAGTCGCCCAGCGCACCTTGCTGTATGGCCTGTGGCTGGCCCTTACAATAATACTATGAGTTAGTCGCAATATCACCACCCCCACGCACCCGCTGTCAACTTGGTCGCACTGGGTCGCGTGTCTGCTTTCTCTTCTTCTGCCCAACTTCTCCCAGTGTGCTCGTCATAACCAGCCCTTTCTGACTAATCTAGTACGCTGGGAGTCAAAGTCATACGTCGCGTCGTTACCGTCGTGTCGTATGCAGATCACCTAGCTAGTTCGCCGCTTTTATTTAATCGATTATACCTTTGTTATAGTCTAACAATATGGCCAGCAGTACCATGAGTCCATGACCACCAACCTCCTTTTCGAGATTCTAACTGCCATCTTCGAGGTTGACGATGTCCGTGAATATCCGAGCTGACAGCCGCACTTTCTGCGCTGCTGCAACGCCCTTTGCGTTCCGCACCCTTTCCGTGATTACCACTACAAGAAGTACCCAAAATCTAGGACGGCTCTTCGATTCCCCGGATATTGCGGCCCATGCCAGGCAGGTCGCCTATCTCGACACAGGTGCCGATAGGATGGGAAGCACGTTAATGTATGGTGCGTCGTCTCCTCCCTTGTCTCTGTGTGCCGGTAGCGGGTCACGTCAGACAGAACTAGTGCCATCGGCGAGCTGGCCAGTTTATTTTCTCGCGTCTACCGGTTACCCCTGCTTGAGACCATCAATTTGACGTTCTATCCAGGTTACGGACAACAGTTTGGTTCAGATAGCGGTACCCTCGCTCTCCAGTCCCTCCCCCTTCAGGTATCCATCCTCGGGCCTTTCGCCGCCGGCTTCAGCGCCCGTATGCCACCCAAGCTGACATCCCTCTCCTTGCACAACCTGCGCATTTAGGACCTTTCCCCTCTCGAATATTGCCCAATTTCAGACCGCCCTGACGACACTGGGACGCTTCCAGCTGTCCTTTCTCCTCGACGGATCCCCGGACTCAGAAGTCTATGATCCCTGGCGCAACTTCTGGGGTACCCTCTGTTGCCGCATGGTCCTCACCCCAATGCAGCACTCCCTCACGGAGCTTACCCTGCATAGAAATGCACATGTTTACACCTCGCCCGGGCTGTCCTTCGCCGGACTACACTTTCCGCGCCTCTGGGCGCTCTCCCTGGGCAGGTTCGTCTTTGAGCCATCCATCGACGCACAGAACTTCATCCTGCGGCACGCCGCCACCCTCGAGCAGCTTGAGCTCCTCTTGTGCAAACTGCCCATCGACACTAGCATATACTTTACACCATCTCCACCCTCGTCCACACCGCTCACTTGGGACGAGGAGTCGAGCTCCGGGCCCGACAGCTGGGAATGCATCTGGGACTGCTTCGCGGCGCGGCTCATCTCCCTCATCTCACTGCATGTCGACGACGAGTGGGGCTCAGATTTCCGGTACGACTTCCATGATCCTAGGAGTGCGCCTACTGGTTCACTGACCTTTTTGCTCCCCGCGACGTGGCTGACGCTGCGGCGCTTCAACGCTTCTACATGATCGTTGCTGCTCGATCGGAGGAGGTACGCGAGACAGAGGGAAGCGCGTGATATCCCAAGCATCGGTAGCGCAACACCCGGTCTCGTGTGCCCCAGGGACAGGGTCCCAGAAAAGGTTGTGTCATGCCCCGAAGTTATGTGCTCTGCAACTGAGCCCTTACGCCGTCGGGCCTGCCAGTGTCCCACCGCCTCTCCCGTAGTAGCCTAGATGCCTTGGTGTACTGTAAGATCCGTAGCCAATCACGATAGTAAGTTCAGTTGGTCGCAATGACACCACCGCAGGCACCACACAAATCCCACAAATCCGCTGTCAACCTGGGTCGCCTCACTCACCTACTTTCGCTTCCCCTGTGCCATGAGGAAGGGCACCTGTGCCACGCGCCACGTCGAGAACCCTTATGTGTGCCTTCATGCGATTTGCAGAAGAGATCCCTTTGTGCCTTCCTCCAACATCTGCATAGGCGCTCTCAGCTATCGCGGGGCTCAGCCGCTGATCCCTACTCCTCGCGCGGGCCCTCCATTTTGGCTGTCTCTCACTGTTGGTTGCACCTACTGTCGAAGTCCTTTTTTGCTCGCTCTTCTGTTTGTGGTCAACAACGGTCGGTCGGCCGGTCAAGTGGTACAGACGACATCCATCCCATCCTTCTATTTGAAAGACCGCACAAATGTACTCTACAGTAACGACGAGCGCGAAATGATTTTACAGTGAGGGGAACCTGAAAATATCTGTTGCTTGTCAATGCCTTCTCCTTGGGGTTATTGTTTTTTTATCAGAGCGACCAGAACAGCCATAAGCTCATTGTTTGGAGCTACATTGATGGACGACTCGGACAATGACTGATACTAGATCGCGACCACTTGAAGCTTGACGCTCAAAGGCACCTATGATGCGCAGCATCAGGTGTTTCGACGTGGTCAGCTGGCTGGTCTAGAGCGTACAGTACGGCTAGAAAGACCCCATTCCGGCTTATCTAACGCTAGGAGATAGCCTCGCGTCATTCAAGTTGTCGCGTCATCTGGTATTGTCTCGTGCCACTCTTGGGTTGTTAAGTCTAAACCATACGGCCAGAATTATGACCATCTACCTCCCTTTCGAGATTCTAGCTGCCATTTTTGAGAAGGTCGACGATGTCTGCGACATATGGCATCTCCGAACCGCCAACCGCACTTTCTGCGCTGCCGCCACCCCCATCGCGTTCCGCAACCTTTCCGTGATTACCACCAAAAGAAGCGCCAAAAATCTAGGACGGCTTTTTGATATCCCGGATATTGCGGACCATGTCAGGCAGGTCACTTTTCGTGACACGGATCCTGATAGGAGGGGAATGGCCATCAAGTATGGTGCGTTCTTTCCCGGGGGCCTGCGGTGGCAGCTCGTCAAGTCAGACATAACTAGCGCCGTACGCAAATTGGCCAGTTCATTTTCTCGCGTCCATCAGTTGCCCCGGCTCGAGACGATCAACTTGACGTTCTACCCAAGATATGGAAACCGGCGACATACAAACCAGCAAGACAGGAGTAGCCTCACACTCCAATCATCTATCCTCGGCGCTCTATCCTCTAGCTTCAGTGTCCGTGCACCCAACCTGACGACGCTCTCCTTGCATAACCTGCGCATTTCGGACCTTTCCCCCCTCGAATCTCCCCCATTCCAGACCGTCCTGACGACACTGCGGCACTTCCAGCTGTCCCCACTCTCCGGCCCTCCGGACCCATTCGCGGTCGATGATCGCTGGTCCCACTCCTGGGGCACCCTCCGTTCCCGCATGCTTACCCCAATGCAGCACTCCCTCACGGAGCTTACCCTCTCCAGCGACGCAGATATTGGCGCCTTGTCCGGGGTGTCCTTCGCAGCGCTGCGCTTTCCGCGCCTCTGCGTGCTTTCCCTGAAAAGGCTCGTCTTTGAGCCATCCGAAGGTGCACAGAACTTCATACTGCGGCATGCCGCCACCCTCGTACGCCTCGAGCTCTTCATGTGCAAGCTGCCCACCAACCCCATCATATTCTTCATCCCATCTCTCTTATTCCTGAACCCCAGAGTCGACACCTGGGAACGCATCTGGGACTGCTTCGCGGCGAAGCTCACCGCCCTCGTCTCACTGCACGTTGACGAGTTCTACGACGAGTGGGACTCGGAATTTCGGTATGGCCTCCAGGATATTTCGATTCTGGACAACTGGAACCCTTACGCCTATGCGCGCCGCAACACGGCTGACGCTGCGGCCCTCCGACGCCTCCGCATGACCGTCGCTGCTCGATCGGAGGAGGTGCGCGAGGCAGAGGGAAGCACATGATCCCCCAACCAATGGTAGCGCCACGCCCAGTCTCGCGTGCCCCAGGGAGGGTGCTGTGTTGTGCCTTGAAGTTCTGTGCTCTACAACTGGGCCCCTACGCCGTCGGGCCTGTCCCACCGTCTTTCCTGTAGTCGCCTAGGTGCCTTGATATACTGTAAGATCCGTAGCCAATCACAGTAGTAAGTTCGCAATGTCACCACCGCAGGCACCAGAGAAACCCCACAAACCCGCTGTCAACTTGGCCACACTGGGTCGCCTCACCCACCCGCTTTTGCTTCTTCCGCGCCATGAGGGCATCCGCCCCACACGCCACGTCGAGAATCCTTCTGTGTGCCTTCACCAATTTTCACAAGAGATCCCGCTGTGTTCACCACCACGATCGGGATGGGCGCTCTCAGCCATTGCAGGGCTCTGCCGTTGACCCATACTTCTCACCCTGGCCCTCAGTTTTGGTTGCCTCTCCCCGTTGGTTGTTTTTGGTAATCGGACTGTCTGACTCGGACACTCAGTACTCAATACTCGGTACTCAGCATCTACAGTTGATGTCCATTTTCTCGAACTTCTGTTTGCGGTCAACAAGTGCACGCTACCACCAGTGGCATCAACGACATATATGTATTTACATCCCATCCTTCTATTTGAAACATCGCACGAGTCACGACCGTACTCCACAGTAGCGACGAGCGCGAGATGATTTTTGCAGTGAGGGGGATTGGTCATTACCAGACCCAAACATATCATATTTGTTACTTGCTTTCTCCTTGGGGTTATTATATACATATTCTGGGAGCGCCCAGAATAGTCCTATCCATCTATAGCTTGTTCGTTCGAGCCACATTGGCGGACGGCTCGGACAATGGGCTGACACTGCAACTTTGCCGTTTCAAATTCTCCCAGATAGCGTGTGACAACCCCACTTAAAGCTTGACGCTTACGATGCACACATCAGGTGTTTTGGCGTGGTCAGCCTGGAAACCCGACATGACAAGAGTCGATTGGGGTTTCTGTTTTTAGTAATTTACACGAACTCGCCAAGGAAGACAGAACAACTAATTCGGAGCACAGAGCGGGAACTACGCAGAACGGCGATGATATGGTCCCATATGGGGTAGAAGGGTTGACGGGGTTGGATCCGAGCTCAGCAATCCGAAAAAGTGGGCGAATTGTGAGTGACATGACGGAGGTGTATAACCCGCCTGGAAGACGGAAGCAGATGGGTCAATTACGATATGCAAGAGTTGGATAGGTGGAGCAGTGTGGGAACAACGAAAGAGAGTTGGGAATCGCAGAATCGCAGACGCTCGGTGCTTTACTTAGCAGCCTTCTCCGAGTCATAGTATCCCGACTCTCTTGAAAATTCGGAGTCCAGTGATGGTGATAAATTATCGCGATGAGTATCATAACAATCACAGCATTACCCGGACCTAACGAATTGAGGGTATGTATGTACCCTCAGAATGACGGCGGGAGGAGACAAACTGGTGACGGCCTTGTGGTCGAAGAAAGGTTTGAAGACCCACGGGGATCAATGGACTGTGGATGGAGGTCTGAACAAGTGGGCGAAGTGCTATATGTGAAGGGAAGGACATGATGTAGGCTTATAAGAATTAACCGCCTGTGGGAAGGTGAGCGAAGAGGGCCTATCGAAATCAGCAGGTGTCACGGGGGCGAGGCCAGGCCAGGTAGGGCTAACGAAAAGCAAAGTTGGGAACGGCGGTGGCCCGATAATCTTGTTCAGCAGCCATCAGAAGTCGCGGGGTCCAGTCTTTCAGAGAATACGACTGGGGACGAGGGGGGGAAAACCAGCAGAAAACCAGAGTAAACGAGGTTCATCTATTGAGTTGCTGTAACTTTGATGGTGGAGTACAGTGACGGTGAAGTCATCACAATGAGGATAATGGCGAGTATTAGTCTGTTTTGGCTTTTGTTCGAAAACCCAAAAAAAAAAGAAACGGTCTTTCAATAGAACAGACACTCGCGACTCATTGGCCTCCGAATCGCTGGGAATGGGAATGGGACTGGGCGTGCGTGGAATAGGATGTTGTGCAAAGACCACCTCAGACATGGTCACGGTCGACAACGAGAAATAGAGCTAAAGACACAGTACAAGACCACTCACAAAAAAATCGAGAACGACGAGAGAAGTGAAGTGCCCACCCGTTCAGCCGAGACCACGTGTTCACCACGTTCACATCCTAAAGCAAGCTCCCGAGTCTGCCCACTTCTGCCAGTGTGCTGGTCACAACACGACTCTCCTGGCCCATTCTGACCAATATAGTGGTGAGGCGCTGAGGGACAGACTCATACGTGATACGTATCATTGTCAAGTCGTTGTGTCGTATGCCGATCGCCTAGGTTCGCTGCTCTTGTTTAATGGAATAAATGGACTAATACCTTTGTTATCGCCTAACCATACGGCCAGCAGCATGACCATTTACCTCCCTTTCGAGATTCTAACTGCCATATTCGAGGAGCTCGACGATGTCAGGGACATATGGCATATCCGAACCGTCAGCCGCACTTTGTCCGCTGCCGCTACTCCCTTTGCGTTCCGCATCCTTTCCGTGATCACCACCAAAGGGAGCGCCCAAAATCTAGGACGGCTCTTCGACGTCCTGGATATCGCGGCCCATGTCAGGCAGGTCACTTTTCACGACACGGATACCGATAGGAGGGGGAGGGCCCTAAAGTATCGTGCGTCCTCTCTCCCCTCGCCCCATCATCTATATCACGACTTGTCTCCGTGCACCTGCGGTGGCGGTTCACGTCAGTCAGATCTAGCGCCGTACACGAATTGGCCAGCTCGTTTTCTCGCTCTCACCAGTTGCCCCGGCTCGAGACGATCAACTTGACATTTTACCCAAGCTATGGAAATCGGCTAGACGGGGGTGGTCTCGCACTCCAGTCATCCGTCCTCGGCGCTCTCGCCTCCAGCTTCAGCATCCGTGCGCCCAAGCTGATGTCCCTTTCCCTGCACAACCTGCGTATTCGGGACCTTTCCCCTCTCGAATCTCCCCCATTCCAGACCGTCCTGACGACCCTGCGGCACTTCCAACTGTCCGTGCTCTTCGACAGCGTTCCGGGCTCAGACACGTACTTTGGGCGCTGGTGCAACTTCTGGGGTACCCTCTGCCCCCGAATGATCCTCGCCCCAATGCAGCACTCCCTCACGGAACTCACCTTGCACAGCGATGTATATGTTGGTGCTTTTTCCAGGCTGTCCTTCGCCGGGCTGTACTTTTCGCACCTCGGCGCGCTCTCCCTGCGCATGGTCGTCTTCGAACCATCCGTCGACGCAAAGCACTTCATCCTGCGGCACGCCGCCACCCTCGCGCGGCTCGAGCTCCTCGTGTGCAAGCTGTCCCTCAACCCCGACATATTCCTCTCCCCACCTCCCACTACCCACGCCAGGGACGAGTCGGGCTCCGAACTCGACTACTGGGAATACATCTGGGACCGCTTCGCGGCGGAGCTTACCGCCCTCGTCGCACTGCACGTCGACGAGCGCCGCAGCGATCGCTGGGGTCGCACCGGCTCGGAGTTCCGGTACGTCCACCCTGACCCCGAGAGGATGGCCTACCGGATGACCACCCTCGCACATCGCAACGCGGCTGACGCTGCGGCGCTTCGACGTTTCCACCTGACTGTCGCTACTCGATCGGAGGCGCGCGGGGAATCCTGAGAGGCGCCTGACGTCGCAGTGCGGCAACAGTGGTGACCCAGATTCGTATACCCCAGGGCAGGCGCGCGGAGCCTGCCTTGAAGTTTTGTGCTCTGCGACCGAGGGCCTACATCGGGCCTGTCCCGCCGTCTCTCGTGTAGTCGCCAAAGCGCGCCTTGCTTTACCGTACGATCGGTAGCAGATCCCTACAGTCAGTTTAAATTGGTCGCAATGTCACCCACTGGCACCACAGGCATCAGACAAACCCCACAAACCCGCTGTCAGCCTGGCCGCGCTGGGTTGGTTGCCGCACGCACCCTCTTTCTCTTTTGCGCCATGAGGCAAGGCACCCGCCCCACACGCCACGTCGAGAATCCTTCTGCGTGCCTTCAGGCAATTTGCACAAAAGATCCCATTGTGTTCCGCCACGATCTGCGTGGACGCTCTCAGCTATCGCGGGACTCTACCGCTGACCCCTACTTCTCACGCGGGCCCTCCGTTTTGGCTGCCTCTCGCCGTTGGTTGTTTTTGTAATTTGACTATCCGATACTCAACACCTGCTGTCGATGTACCTTTTTTCTCTTCTGTTTGCAGTCAACAAGCGCACGTCGCCTGTCCAGTGGTACCGAAATGGTTTTTACAGTGAGGGGGACCTGAGAGGCAAAATATCATATTTGTTGCTTGCCTTCTCCTTGGGGTTATTTTTTTTTTTCATGAACAGTACTATCCATCTAAAGCTCGTTCTTTGGAGCCACATTGGATAGCTCGAACAATGGACTGAGCCTTGCCTTTTCAAATTCTCACTGACCGCGTGTGACAACACCACTTGAAGGTTGACGCGTTGACGCTCGAAGGCACTTATGACGCACACATCAGGTGTTTTGGCGTAGTCAACCTGGAAACCTGACATGACAAGAGTTGATTGGGACTAGGGAAGCTGCCACCGCGATGACAGAAAAACCAATTCGAAGCACAGAGGAAATCACTGACGAGGGTTGACGGGATTAGTCAGCAATCCGAAAAAGTGGGCGAAGTGTGAGTGATAACGGGGGTGTATGACCCTGGAAGACAGGAGCAGAGGGGTCAATTGCGATGGGCAAGAGCCGGATAGGTGGGGCAGTGTGAGAACGATGAAAGAGAGTCGGCGATCGCAGATGCTCTGTCCTTAGCTTGGCAGCCTTCTCGTAGCATTCTAAGAAAGCTTCTTGACAATCCCGAGTACGGTGATGAAGAAGTTATCGCGATGAGTATCATAGCAATCACAGCATTATATGGGCCTAAAGAATGAGGGTAAGCGTGTACCCTCAGAATGATGGCGGGAACAGTCTGCAAGGCTCTATTGTGTTCATAAAGCTAAGAAACAATTGTCCTGTAGAACATACACTTGGGGGACTAGGGGTGCAATTACAGATCAAGTTACAGATGCATACTGCGGATGCCCGATAGCCTTACTCAGCAGCCTTCAGTAGTCGTTGGGTCTGGTCTTTCAGGGTATCAGATTGGGGACGACGAAAAAAAAACCAGAGTAGACGAGGCCCATCTATCGACTTGATGCGCTGTGGGAGTTAACTTCGATGGTCAGTACAGTGACAGCGATGTTATTATCGCAATGAGAATTATGGCGGCGAGTGGTAGCCTGTTTCGGCTCTTGTTCGAAGAACCAAAAAAACTCCAGGAAGAAACGTATTCCAATAAATAGAACGGACACTCGCGGGTCATTAGCCTCACTGGGAATGGGACTGGGCGTGTGTGGAATGGGATGTTGAGCAAATCCAATCGGACATGCATCATGCATCACGTGACCACCACTGCATAAGCTTCTTTTGCCAACTTCAAGTTCTGCCGCCAGAGTGCCAGTGCTGGTCACGACCAGAACGACGCTCCTGAACCCATTCTGACTAATCTAGTGTGCCAGTAGGAGACAGATTCATACGACTCCCTGTCACGTCGTCGTCGTCGTGTGCCGATTTCTCAGGTCCGCTGCTCATGTTTAATCGACTAATTTATTTGTTATAGTCTAATCATACGGCCAGCAGTATGACCATCGACCTCCCTTTCGACATTCTAACCGCCATTCTCGAGGAGCTCGAAGATTTCCGTGACATTTGGCACATCCGAACCGCCAACCGCACTTTGTGCGTTGCCGCCACCCCCCTTGCATTCCGCGTCCTTTCCGTGGTTCCCACCAAAGGAAGCGCCCAAAATCTTGGACGGCTTTTCGATGTCCCGGATATCGCGGCCCATGTCAGGCAGGTCACCTTTCACGACACGGATACCGATAGGTGGAGACGGCCCCTTAAGGATGGTGCGTCCTCTCCCCCCTCACCCCATAATCTTTATCAAGACTTGTTTCCACCACCTGCGGTGGTGGGTCACATCAGACATAACTAGCGCCGCACACGAATTGGCCAGTTCATTTTATCGCATTCACCAGTTACCCCGGCTCAAGACGATCAGCTTGACGTTCTACCCGGACTATGAACAGCGGTCTGGTTTGGGCAGCAGCACCCCCGCTCACCAAGACCCCGTTCTCCAGACATCCATCCTCGGCGCTCTCGCCGCCAGCTTCAGCGTCCGTGCGCCCGAACTGACGTCTCTCTCCCTGCACAACTTGCACACTTCGGACCTTTCCCTCCTCGAATCTCCCTCATTCCAGACTGCCCCTACGACCCTGCGGCGCCTCCAGCTCTCCGTGCACTTCGACCGCTCTCTGGGCTCAGACACCATGGACATTGAGGGCTGGTGCAACTTCTGGGGTACTCTCTGTCCCCGCATGGTCCTCATCCCAACGCAGCACTCCCTCACGGAGCTTACCCTACATAGCAGCGCATATGTTGGTGCCTTGTTCGGGCTGTCCTTCGCCGGGCTACACTTTCCGCGCCTCTGCTCGCTCTCCCTGCGCATGGTCGTCTTCGAACCATCCGTCGGCGCAACGCAATTCATCTTGCGGCACGCCGCCACCCTCGCGCGGCTCGAGCTCCTCCTGTGCAAGCTGGTATACACCTATCCCCCAACTGCCCACGCCAGGGACGAGGAGTCGAGGCCCGAACCCCACTATTGGGAATACATCTGGGACCGTTTTTCGGCGGAGCTTACTGTCCTCGTCGCACTGCACGTCGACGAGCGCCGCAGGGACTCCCGGGGTGGCTTCTTCGCGGAGTGCCGGTATGTCGAACCTATCCCCGAGGGGATGATCTACGTGGAGCAGTACTATTTCACTCCCCCCAATGCTGCTCCGGCGCTTCGAAGCTTCCAGTTAACCGTTGCTGCTCGATCGGAGGAGGTTCGCAGTGCATCCTGAGAGGCGCCTGACATCGCAGTGCGGCAATGGTGGTGACCCGGCCTCGTATACCCCAGGACAGGTGCGCTGTACCGTGCCTTGAAGTTGTGTGCTCTGCAACAGAGTCCCTGCGCCATCGGGCCTGCTGGCCCGACTGTCTCTCCCGTAGTCGCCTATGTGCCTTCATGTACTGTACGATCCGTAGCCAATCATCATATATGTTGAGTTAGTCGCAATGTCACCATCGCAGAATCCTGACAGACCCCACAAACCCACCGTCATCTTGGCCGCGGTGGGTCGCCTCACTCACCCGCTTTCGCTTCTTCTGCGCCACGAGGAAGTGCACCCACGTCGAGAACCCTTCTGTGTGCCCTCAGGCAATTTGCAGAAGACATCCCATCGTATTCTCCTCCACGATCTGCGTAGGTGCTCTCAGCTGTCGCGGGACTCTGCCGCTGACCCTTACTTCTTGCGCGGGCCCTCCGTCTACCTCTGGCCGTTGATCACTTGGTAATCCGATTATCCGACACTCAGCACTTTCTATTTCAAAAATCGCACTACTGTACTCTACAGTAACGACGATCTCAAGGGGGCCGGAAAGACAAAATATCATTTGTTGCTTGCCTTCTCCTTGGGGTTATGTTTCTTCAGACCAGAACAGTCCTATCCATCGATAGTTCGTCCGTTGGAGCCACGTTGGAAGATGGCTCGTAGAATGGATGGACGGATATTGCAGCTTTTCTTTTTCAATTTTTCCCAGATCGCACGTGACAACACCACCTATGATGCGCACGTTAGATGTTCAGCCTGGGACCACGACATGACAAGAGTTGATTAGTATTCTGTTCTAATAATTTGTCCGACTTCGCCAAGGGATCTGCCACCTGCGACGACAGAAAAACCAATTTGGAGCCAGAGAGGAAACTACGCAGAATGGCGATGATATGGGGAAAAAAGAGGTTGACGGGGTTCGTCCAAGCTCGGCAATCCGAAAAAGTGGGCAATTGTGAAGACATGACGGAGGTGTATAACTCCCCTGAAGACGAAGCAGAGGGGCCAATTGCGATGTGCAAGTTGGATCACGGATGATACCACCTAGGGTAGTAAAATAAGCCCCTTGCATTACGCTTGCCGCTCGCCTTTGGTCTAATACATTGTTATAGTGTAACTAAACGGCCAGCAGTATGACCATTTACCTCCCTTTGCCATATTCGAGGAGCTCGACGATGTCCGCAACATTTGGCACATCCGAACCGCCAACCGCACTTTCTGCGCTGCCGCCACGCCCATCGCATTCCGCATCCTTTCCGTGATCACCACCAAAGGGAGCGCCCAAAATCTAGGACGGCTCTTCGACGTCCCGGATATCGCGGCCCATGTCAGGCAGGTCACTTTTCACGACACGGATACCGATAGGAGGGGGAGGGCCCTAAAGTATCGTGCAGTCCTCACTCCCCTCGCCCAATCATCTATATCACGACTTGTCTCCGTGCACCTGCGGTAGCGGTTCACGTCAGTCAGATCTAGCGCCGTACACGAATTGGCCAGCTCGTTTTCTCGCTCTCACCAGTTGCACCGGCTCGAGACGATCAACTTGACATTTTACCCAAGCTGGCTAGACGGGGGGGGAAGGTCCGAAATACGCAGGTTGTGCAGGGAAAGGGACATCAGCTTGGGCGCACGGATGCTGAAGCTGGAGGCGAGAGCGCCGAGGGCGGATGACTGGAGTGCGAGACCCCCCTCGAATCTCCCCATTCCAGACCGTCCTGATGACCCTGCGGCACTTCCAGCTGTCCGTGCTCTTCAACAGCGTTCCGGGCTCAGACACGTATTTTGAGCGCTGGTGCAACTTCTGGGGTACCCTCTGCCCCCGAATGATCCTCGCCCCAATGCAGCACTCCCTAACGGAACTCACCCTCCACAGCAACGCAAATGTTGGCGCCTTGGGCGGGCTGTCCTTCACCAGGCTGCGCTTTCCGCGCCTCTGCGCGCTCTCCCTGCGCATGGTCATCTTCGAACCATCTGTCGGCGCAAAGCAATTCATCCTACGGCACGCCGCCACCCTCGCGCGACTCGAACTCCTCGTGTGCAAGCTGCCCGTCGACCCCGACATATTCCTCTCCCCATCCCCCACTGCCCACGCCAGGGAAGAGTCGGGCTCGGAACTCGACTACTGGGAATACATCTGGGACCGCTTCGCGGCGGAGCTTACCGCCCTCGTCGCACTGCACGTCGACGAGCGCCGCAGCGATCGCTGGGGTCGCACCGGCTCGGAGCTCCGGTACGTCCGCCCTGACCTCGAGAGGATGACCTACCGGGAGACGTACACCCTCGCACATCGCAACGTGGCTGACGCTGCGGCGCTTCGACGTTTCCACTTGACTGTCGCTACTCGATCGGAGGAGGCGCGCGGGGAATCCTGGGAGGCGCCTGATATCGCAGTGCGGCAACGGTGGTGACCCAGTCTCGTATACAGTACCCCAAGGCGGGCGCGCTGTGGCGTGCCTTGAGGTTTTGTGCTCTGCGACCGAGCGCCTACATCGGGCCTGTCCCGCGTCTCTCGTGTAGTCGCGAAAGCGCACCTTGCTTTACTGTACGATCTGTAGCAGATCCCTACAGTCACTTGAATTGGTCGCAATGTCACCCACTGGCACTGCAGGCATCAGACAAACCCCACAAACCCGCTGTCAGCCCGACCCCGCTGGGTGGGTCGCCTCACGCACCCTCTTTCTCTTCTTCTGCTCCATGAGGCAAGGCACCCGCCCCACACGCCACATCGAGAACACTTCTGTGTGCCTTTCAAGCAAATTGCACAAGATACCCACCCCATTGTGCCCGCCGCCACAGCTGTCGCTGGGTTTTGCCCGTTGACACCTGCTTCTCGTGCAGGTACCTCTGTTTTGGTTGTCTCTCGTGTTGGTTTCCTTGGAACTGTAAATGGATGACCCTGCCCGACACCAGCGCCAGAAGCACCCGCCACACTTCTGTTCAAATATCAAAGTCAACAAGCGCACGTAGCCACTGGAGCGGGCACCAAGAAGGCGTATATGTCGTCCCATTTCACAACTTCACGGGCCACCCTAGGGAACGCAATTACCAAAAGACAAATACATTTTGCTCACATTATATTTGTTTTTTTTTCTCATACAATACTGTGCTAAAAGTACGGTATATGGCAATCGATAGTACCAGTAGGCGCCAACGGGTGCAATTAATATTGTCCTGTCAGTCATGCGTCAGGGTTCCGTTTAGAGCTTCCTGCAGTCTGAGTCGTCCTGCCAGTGTAAGTCGGACCACGACGCCCCTTAATGTAACTCCTACGGACTAGTATTTCTTGCGTCCCCTCTTCGTTGGCGCATCACACCTTCAGCTAGCGCTGTCATGGTTGCGGTACCGTGTAAAGTGGTACAGTAATTCGACATGCCTTCTTCAGTGCCGTGTCCACTGTCCAAGCAACCAACTTGAACGGATGGGGGTGATAAGGTGGACCGGCGGTCTCGGGGCGCTAGCGACCAAGGCTAGCGAGCAAGAAGAGGAAACATGATGGCTGCCACTGATGGTCGTGGCTGAAACTGCTATGTCGCACGTCCCACAGCGAGCATTGCTCAGTACATCAAAAGTTGAGGACATCGTGCGTGCTTGTTGGTAGCTGCGCGCTACGTGTTTATTGCCTACGCCCAAGGAAATCACGCAGCCCGCTTGATTGTCATGGTCGTCGATGTGTGCTATTCTGGACAGCGTCTCCTGCGGCGTCAATCGTGCACGATACGTATGGACCAACAAGGCGCAAACCTCTGTATATCGGATTAGTGTAATTGTAATTGACATCGTCTAGGCGAGGTCGCTCCAACGTCAGGCCTGACTCGTCGCCTGATTACACACGATACGAGTCAAGACGGGTTCACTTGCGAGTCATCGATCGCCCTGGTAGGTCTGGGAGACCCGACTTCTCATACGTAAATTTTAGGAATTATGTTTTCTCCCCCGCTCTCTGTGTTTTCTTTTGTCTTTCTTTTTTTGGGGGGTTTTGTATTTGCCAAAATGTTTATCCTATTTATATCACGCATTTGGTGCTTAGTGCTTAGAGAGCATTCGAGATCGTGCTCCAGCTCGAGTGCTACATGTCCCACAATCGTCGCCAGGGTGTCCGGGTTTCATGTGCTTCTTGAAGATGTAAAACTATTCCCTGACTCGACTTGCCCAAGCGATCTACTGTATCGATCGATGCCTGCCTATGAAAGGATCTGAATGATGCCGAGCCTCCTTCCTGCCTTCCCTTCTTATCAAAAGATGCCAGGAGAAACGAAGCAAAGTTATATCTTCCCTCTTTTTTTTTTGGCCAGACCGAATGGATATCGCTCTCTGGATAGACGGCACTCGGATAGATGAATTGCCGACAACCCGGGACTATCATAGAAGAGCCAGTGAGGCCGTGAGATCGACAATGGAACCCGGAAGTTGTGCAGTTGGTAAGACCGCGAGAACCGCAACTATCCCGAAGGATCTTACGACGAAAAAAGAAACAAAGGAGTGGACGACAGGAACAGTACAGTACAGTACAATTAGATGACGCGTTCGGCGGAACCGGTTTGGGCGAAACATCCGAGATCCGAGTTTTCCTGAATCGGTAAGCATG
Source organism: Lactarius sanguifluus (assembly GCA_021527775.1). Classification (NCBI taxonomy): domain Eukaryota; kingdom Fungi; phylum Basidiomycota; class Agaricomycetes; order Russulales; family Russulaceae; genus Lactarius; species Lactarius sanguifluus. Next base: position 275,384 of record JAKEYF010000024.1, read on the forward strand.
TCTCCTAATCAGGTAAGTTCGCACCGGAGTCAGTAGCGCTCAATTTGACTTTCCGGATGTGCTACTGTATCGGTCCATCGAGCGTTATCGATCGACCCTTTGAAACGCACATGTGGGTACACATACATCATTAAAAAAAAACGCGGGAGTTGCTGCTGCGCCGTAGACGCCCTGCTGGTGTTGCACTACACGTGTCGAGTGAGGGTTGAACGCAACTTGCTTGGAGACAGCTGAAACTGCCACGAGGCCCTAATTCCGGTTGCTACTAGGCGCGTCGTCGGATTTGATCAGCCCATCTGTCGGGGAAAGAAAGGGGCCCACGTAATGCTCCGTGACGTCGACAGGAACGCAGGTCGGGCGTGGAGGGAGTCATGTGCTCCCTGGTGTCAATGGATATGCATTGTGCCAAGCGATAAGTGGAGTGGACGGAACCTTTGGGCGAGTATGCAGCAGTCACGCGCCATGGTGTGGCGCTTCGGTCTGAACGGTGCTAATCGCGGTTGCAATGCACAGCCTGAAGGGATGAAGGAAGCGACGCCGGCGCGCCGGGCTGCTCATAGAGCATTATGGGATTCGGGATTCTGGAGGGTGCGGTTCGGAACATATGGTTTCTACAATATTCGCGTCATAATTAAATATTTGACCCCACTACCTTCGCAGTGGGAAGCTAGTGCCCGCTCGGATGGGCTTGCCGCATAGGTGCTCTAGTCGCCCCGGACTTGGATGCCTCGTGACGCACACAGACGCCCGCTGTTTCCGGAACTGTAGGAGCGAGCGAGTTTGAATTTAGAGTTGTCGCAAGGTGGACGCGTGAAGAAGAAAAAAAAAATCGTCGTGAAAAGAGACCACCCGGATTTGTGGCGTTGACGGGCACACTGAGCCCCAAATTGAGCTTGGAGGTGGACAATAATAAAAAATTATTCGGAACAGCGGAGCGCTTCTCGACCCTCAGTGGTGGCTGAGGGGGACAGGACAGGTATATTGCAAAAGGCCAGACTGTTGGTGACAGATTCTCGTCAACTAGTTGACATCAGCCGATCGGGCGAATGAAGCACAAATCAAGAACGCCTGCGATGAGAACAGCTTGGAACGGGACCGGGAGGAGGTCGGATCGAGTGCGAGAGAAGTGAGAGAACTATCCAGCCTGAGCATCGTATCGTGGCGGGCCTTCCATTGTTCTTGGAAGGTTATATAAGCAAATACGAACGGAACCGGTGAAGCGATGATTATTGCAATATTTGAGTGTATTTGAGATATTTAGACGGAACATAAGCCCGAGTCACTGCGGAGCGCAAGTTGCAAGGACGACGGTATGATGGGATGAGCGAGGCTGGGGATTGAAAAGGAGGGAATTGGTCGTCAGGTACAACACGAGGGTGTCGACCGGATCGAGATTGGGTCGAGCCAAACAGACACCCGGGTCGCTGACCTGCCTGCCTGGCTACGCCACACCGTCCCACCTGATGATCGCGCAAAGCCAAGGGTGTTTATAAGCAGACCCGAACACGTTCTTTTCTTTCCTTCATATCCCTCCTCCTCCTCTTCCCTTCCCATGGATCACTATTCCTCTCTCTTCACCATGGGTCTGCTCTCTGAGCGTGGCTCTCCCGTCTCCTCCCCGGCGAAGTCCAACTTTTTCTCCAAGTTCCGCAAGTCCTCTCTTCCGACCAAGGTTCTTTCGAAACCCTCGGAGATGCATTCGCGAGGAGATGGCCATTTCTATCTCAACAACGCACCACCTCCCCAGTTCACCAACCCATTCGGGGATTCGCCAGAGGCGACGAATGAGCTTCGTTCTTTTCTTTCTCTCGATCTTGCCGCGGACCGCACCTCAACTGCACGGCGTTCGAGCAAATTTTTGTCGCCTCTTGACACGAGTGCTCCCCCAGCACATTCGGCAAACGTTTCTCCGTACGTATCCAACGCTACGACTCTTACGATATATATCTAACTTGCATTGGCAGACACCAACACCTCCCAGACATGACTCCCCTACCCGTACCACGACGGCCCTCCCGCGACTCTCTTCGAACACTTCCTTCTCCAGGACCTGCACCATCGTCCGCTTTGCCAGATATCCCGTCTGAGCGTGAACACGCTCGTAATCTTCCTCCCATAATTATCCCGGGCCCGTCACTCTTTCGCGTTGTATCCTCATCTTCGTCACCCGGAGGCGACACTCTGAGCTTTCCCCAGCCCCCTCATTCTGCCCCTCCAATGACGTACGCTCCTTCATCTGATATTCCTTCCTTCGTATCACCCCCATCACCGACCATATCACCTCTCTCGCCTCCCTCTCCGCTCACCTCTCGTCGGGCTCAACAACACGCATCGTTCATTTCTTTCTCGTCAAATGCCACCTCAGTTCGCACCGCCCGGAGGCGTCATGCGGAGCGTTCCAATGCTCTTGCCTGCCTTGAAGGGCTTTCCCGCGCCCCCGGACGCATCCCCCGAAACACGCGTCAGAATTTCATGAGTATGAGTGATGACGAAGACGAAGAGGCTATGAATGACGCTGATGTTGGCAAGGATGCAGATGTGGAGGACGAGAGCGATGCGCTCACGACGGTACCACCAGCGTCGCCACCACTGCCACGATCAGGTCGCACGAGAGTGTCGTCGTTCGTATTGCCTGCTTCGTTGCCTAATGGATACGTGGCGACCGTCAATCGTTCCCCGATTGATGAAGAGGAAGATTGCGTTTTGCCTCCAGCCGCGATCTCGGCGCTGAAGCAAACAAGCCCGTCGAAACCTCGGTCGCGGTCGCGTCGCAGTACGTTGGAGTCGTGGTTTCCTCTCGCAAACTTCATCGATCTCAAAGATGAAGATTTATCCAACTGGCGTGGTGTCGTTGAAATCTTGAATGGTCTTTAATAAGCCCTCACCCATCGCCTTTTTTTTCTTTTTCGTATTCTATCATCATTTATATCATTATGTTGTGCTGATCCTTCGCTACTACGCTTTCACTGAGCAAGCGGCTCCTTACCCCACCGCATCTCGATACCCATTTTGGCAGAACCCCGTTACTGTGCATCCAACCATCCAACTCATGCAATTTGTTTTGCTTCCATTTATCCATCTACCCATCGTTGCAACTCCACTTGCCCGTTTGTCTTACCTCTCACACTCGTTTCAGGACTCTTTCGTCGTTTCTATACACGATGCTCCTGATATCGGTCCTCCACTGGACCCTGCGCTTAATGCTGTACACTATTTTTTTTTTAACCTTGTGTGTTACCACCGCCGCTCGTTGTTTCACTTTTACCTCTCCCACGTTCACTCCTACTCTGTGCACATCCACGTCCATTCGATCATTTGTGTACATACCCCGCCGCCGTTACTTACAGGCGCCAACCAAACACTATACAACATGTTGTCATTCACAAGCGCCTTGGCTTGCCTGCTCCTGGCAAGACAGCCCTCCCGTCGCACAACTCCCTAATCACTCGCCGAAGGCGGTCTAGCGCCGCGCCGCGCTCGGTGGCATTAGCGTTTATCTATCCCATCTATGCGCGCGTACGTCTAAGCTCCTCCCTCAGGCGCCGCACCAACCAAAAACTACAATTTTTTTAATTATCCATTTTAATACCCGCCCCCTCCTCCTGCCTTATGGGGATGGTATCGCGCCATGTCCCTTATAGACGCCCATACAGCGCCGGCTGTCAACCAGCCCGTCCCGTGCTTCACGGGCCCCCGAGCGAGTTAGCAAGGTCTCATCTCAAAGTGGCATGACGTGTCGGGTTTTTCTGTATTTGTTGCGGGTTGTGTGTTGATGGGCACCTACATGCCCACACATATATACATACGTGCAACATTTTTCGTGTAAGATGTCGCGTTGCTATGCTTCGCTAAATACCAGGGGGAAAGAGTTAGCAAAGAAAAGGTAAGTTGACTTGTTACACAGCGCTGTCATGCATGTCATGTACGGGAGGGAGGCGCGGCGGACTCGCTTCGAGTCGGCGGAGCGAAAAAAAAAATCGGTGAGGAGCGAGCGAACTGAGGACGATCATCCGTGCGATCACCCTCCTCGCCACCACCATCCTCTCCCCTCGGGCTCAGCTTCCATCTCGTCTCACCACCTTCCGGTGGGAAGCGAACGAGGTGAGAAGCAGGGAAGGACGTCCGTCGGGCCCGCAAGCAAAAAGTTATTGTCCTTGGCGGCACCGGAAGAACATGTACAGTGCTGTCCACGCGCGGCGGCTCCACTCCAACGAACAAGGGTCAACGGCGTTCTGTCATTCGTACTCTATTGAATTTGCACACACACTTACTTATGACAATTGATTCAGAGTCAAGAGTTCCCTTCCTTCTCAGCCGCTAGAAGTGAAAAGTTCACTCTCTCGGTCAATGTTGTGGCCCTCCTCCATTCTGCCGGTGCTCTAGGCCAACGTAAATGGAAGCCCATATCTGAATGAGCACACCCAACCAAGCCAAAGATGACCTTTATATGCGGACGCAATATACACAAATTCGTTCATGATTAATTTCCTGCAGGATGGGAAGCACGCGCAAGTGGAGGGGCCACGCGGGCTGGAACAGCAGCAAGTGAGCTATCGCAATGGCCCGCCTCTGTTCATGCGAGAAGGTGCGAAACTTCCATAAAACCTACCTGAGGACTTGGACACTGTAACCGTATGAATTCCCAAAGCATTACATACAGAAATTATACACTTGACGACCTTACAGATTTGGGAGAGCGTCCCCGAAAATTTCCGGTTTGAATCAGTTTGATGTCCCTGTGGGCGACAGAGGCGCCACCACAGGTGATTGATGAATGAATGCAATCTAAAACGCCGATAGCTGCTTCTCGGTTCCAGTCCCCTCCAGAAGAACGCGCCACCATTACTAGAAGCGTAGCCATGCATTGCATTACTCGCGTATGCGATCGCGTGACCGCGTGGTTGAACACGTGCATAGCGACACGTGACGCTACCTAGCATAGAATACTGTACATACTGTACAAGCGCGAGTACCAACACACCAGTGAAGTCAGTCGAGTGTGGGGTATAAATATATGTGGTGTAAATGAAGGGAATGCGAAGAAAAATAGAAAGCAGCGCGCCAAAAATTTGCCGCGCGCTACTTCCGGCTCCGGCCCCACAGACTACCGCGCCACGCCGTCTGCTGCGTCGGTTGGGGTGGTGGGGGTGGGGTCGCCCCAGCCGAAAAGGTCATCGAGTAGCCGCGCTGGTTCTTCGGTTGTGGCGGCCTCGATGACGACAACGACGATGACGACTTGAGCGACAGGCGCGGCGGTGGTGGCTGCGCGTGTCCGGTCACGGGCATGGGGAAGGTCCGTGGATGCGCGGGCTGCTGCTGCTGGCTCTTGGGCGCGACGGGCCGTGGGGACAACTCCGGCATCGGGATCTTGCTCAGGTGCACGGTAAGGCTCGTCGGAGGCGTGTATGTGTTCGCGGGTGGATCGTCGAGCTTGATGCGGCGTGGGGCGCGCGGCTCGGCGTCGTAGATGACGTATTGGTGGAGCTCTTCGCGCAGCGCGCCTGCGGTCACCTCTGGGGGGAACTACGCGTGAGCGGCGCGAGGAAGCAGGATGAAGAGGGGGCACGTACCGCGTTTGTGGCGCAGGCGCTTCACCTGCTCGACGACCTGTAGTACCCGCGACACGTCTGCGGGCGAGGCAGAGCGGACGGTGATGAACAGCATCGCGTCGTCCTGCGTGACTGTCGTGAGGAGACCGCGGACCGACTGCACAGAACGAACGCGAGACGTACCGCAAGGAGGCCCTCCGCGTACTCGCCGTAGTCTTCGATCGAGCCCTCTTCGTTGACCGTAACTTCGTTTGGCTCGTAGCGCATTGCGTGCATCTCTGCGATGCGGTTGACGCCCGTTTTAGGGGCAGGGCGCGGGGGAGGAGTTGGCGGGGCTTCGGGCTGCACGGGAGGCGCGAGGATGACGGGATCGGCGGGGGTGTTATTCGCGGCAGCCATGTCTTGAATAGTGAGAAGCGTGGTGAGAAGGGCGATCTCCAGGCCCTTGCGGTCCGCGATGTCGAATCTGCCCAGCGCCGAGGGTTACTTATTGTAACGTGGGACGGCAGCGTTCTTACCTGTTGAGATTGTAGTCCAGGATCTGAACCGTCGCAGTCCTCGATTTCCCGGCGGTTTCCTTCGTGATCGCGACGAGGACAGCAGGATCTGGTTTCCGGATGAGATAGCATTCTTCTCGCTTCCACTCAAACACGTGTCTGCATCCAAGGAATTGAGCTACACCGGTCGAGAGACACGCAAAGGGGACCGCTCACTGACTCTTCCCAAGTAAAACCCCACTTGAAGACTAGCGTTCCAGTCGATTTAAACTCTACGACTTGAGTGGGGTTGTGAAGCTCTATTGTCTTGTGCTTGCTTGATGCGTGCGAAGCTGTCGCAGAGGCAAGCATACTTTGGGACATAGGGTCTAGACATGTCCCCCTCGGGTGAATGCCAACGAAAACAGATGGCTGCGCAACGCACCAAATAGATTTATCCGATACAACGTACCCGCCTCCCGCTCCTTGAAGTAATGCACCACTCCCGAAGGAAGGACGAGGTCCTGGACTGTAGGATCGCGTTCATTGGGAACTATATTTAGGGTGAAGAGGTTGCGATCGAGACTCATAGGCGAAGCTGTTGTGGAAGTTCTGTGATAGTATGGGTGGTGGGGATTATTGAGAATAAAGTGCTGCGGGTCGCAGGCGCAGGGCTAGTAGCACCGCCACTCGTCGCTGCGGGATCATGGCTATGCCCGGAACTCGGGTCCAAAAATCCGTTGGGTGTCTCCTTGAAGATATTGAGTAAGCTGGCAGCATCCTCGACGACGAAAATTGTGTTTGCATAACTTTTGCACACTGCATTGCCCGCGGACTCGGAAGATGTTAAAGCCGATGATATAAGGGACTCTTGCAGTGGCACTACGTACTAGGACTCGGACTCCTATTATCCTAAACCTCAAAAATCTGTGACGTGGCTCTGTGCAAATGTCGCCTCGATAGCTCACTGCTTGTTATACTATGTTTATGAAGTCTCTGGGTATAACCGTGGAGGAGCCAAGGTAGAGTTGAGCGCTAGCTCCACTAACAACCCGAATAGGGACGCATCTTGTTGTACCTCAGCAGGCGTAACATCGACCCTCCATTTGAGCTCCGTAACTTATTATGGCTACGGCCAACCCTCAATCAACAGAAGCGTCAGGAGCATGGGCCCGTAGTCTACGTCTGCCAGGCTGTCATGGGGCCGCTGGGCAGGTCATCGGGGGATGTGCGTCAAGGATTGGTTCGGAACAGCACGCACTCGGCTCCAGAAGGCGCGCCCTGGCGAAAATTCGAATGCTTGTGGAAGAAGCAGTTGCCTATGCGTTCCGAGTCGGGGGGACAGGTATCCACCGCTCAGAGGCCATTCATCCCGTGGAACCAAGGGCGGCAAACAACAGGAATTTTTGGACAGCCGGAGATGGTCTCACGAGAGCAAGACGACCATGGCACCAGCACTGCGGCGCATGGCTGTCAGTGTCAACTGGCGACGTGGATACTCGTGGTTCTGGTGTATTATACCTGGCATGTCAAAGACAGAATGTGTGAATACTAACTGACTTGAAGCCGATTGATTCTTGGGCTAATACGTACTGCCAACGAGGCACCACACCTTCTCCCTCAAGCTTCCGTCCTTCCAATTGACGCTTGCGCCAGGACCCCTTTTTTACCGTTCATCCCCTCAGCATTATTGATGCAGTCGCCACCAAATCAATTGTCCCCTCACGATCCGTTGATAAATGCGTGTGTTGATTTAGTTGATCCGTAACACTTCCTTCAGCTACTCAGCTCCTGAATGGAAGTGATAGGCCTAGGGTAATTTGTAACCCCGGGCACGAGGGTGATTGTTACCACCCTCGCATCCGAGCCCTCTACCAGGACGAAGCTCAGTACTGTAATTCTCCCACTGGATGTGACAAACCTTCCTTCAGCCCACAGATAGGATCATGCGTTGCATGATGCATAAAATCCTGTCAAGCTACTGCCATGCGTTGGACCAGCAACTCGGGGATCGCCCTGGGGCTTACGTCCTGGGACCCTGTGGGTAGGCCAGTCCAGGGCCCACATACATGCGCGCGCGTCTTTCATACCGTGCCAACAAAGATCAACGGCAGCATAAGATTTACTGTGTTGTAATGTACAGAGTTGCAACAATGCTGCCCAATAATCATACATACATACAAAGAAAATCAAGCCGGAATCTGCTCTTGCGGAAGACCTAAATTTGACCCGACGTCCTTCCACTCTTCCAGCGCCGACTGGAGAACCTGCGTGCGCAAACGCACGTCACGCATCGAGTCCTCCCCGAGGAACAGCCAGAGCGGCGGCGGGCCGTGGTTGGCAGCCCGGCCCTCGCCGCGCACGACATCAACGAGTGCGCTCATACCCAGGTCGGGGTCGCCCATCGGGATCTTGGCGTAATTCTGCACGAACTTGTCCAGGTGGTCACGCAACCCCTCGTAGCCCGCGAGCGGCGTCCCCGAGCGGATCGGGGCGTTGAATTTGGTGGCGAAGCTCCCCGGAACGGCGATCGTCACGCGGATGTTGAAGTGTTCGAGCTCTTTGGAGAGCGTCTCTGCGTATGCTAGAGGCAAAGCGGGAAGGGGGAGTTAGTGCATGCGCTGAGGAGGCAGGGTATACGTTTACGCACAGTGAAGAGCGGCTTTGGATGCAGAGTAGGATACTAGAGGCGAGAGTGAGAGTCAAGAGCCCGCGCTGAGCGCTGAGGTCTGGTGCTTACCAACACCCTGGACAGCGCGCGGACAAGTGAGACAAGGGACGAATAGTGCAGAGGAAGGAGTGGCTCACGGCTATCTGGGTTCGGTAAGTGGAGCGACTTCCGATAAAGACGATAGTCCCATCGCGCCGCGCGCGCATGCTCGGAAGGACGGCGTTGGTGACATTGATAGGTCCAACGAAGTTCGTGTTCACGTCATTCATAATTCCTTCGGCGCTACGAACCCGAATGCCGATGTTCACTTCCCACGCGATGGGGGTGATCTTTAAGTGATACAGTACGCACCCGAGTTCCTCGCTGAGGCCGTATGTGATCCTTCCCGCGTTGTTGACAACCACATCGATGCGACCCCATATGGCTAGAGCCTCATCTACGCGTTGTTTTATCTCTACCATTGGTGAGGTGACCTCCAGAGTCAGAAACCTCAGTCTTGTCCCATCGAACTTGGGGTCTTGGCGCAGTTCGTCGAAAGACTTCAACGATCGCGCAGTTGCGATAACGTGATCACCACGAGCGAGAACTGAGCGAGTGAGTGCCAAACCCAGCCCCGTTGACGCACCTGAAGTGAACGGTAGGGCGGACATTGGGACGCCGACAACGTAAGGCACTCACCAGTGATAAACCAAACTCTTGCAGTGTCACTAACCATGATGTTGTCTGTTGTAGACTATAAGCAGGACGCGAAGTTTGTTTCAAGTCCCACCCTCGACCGGAGAGGTTTATATAAATACCCATAGGATGGCTTTGTCACGATGGGGACACGGGAGCAGAAATCTTTATCTGTTTGGGACAAGGTACGGGAGTCTACCGGCGGCACATAGCCTGAGAGTAGTCGGTCCGAGGCCCGCAGCTGAAGTATCCCATGCATGATCTGATTAGTTTCCACCACTTCGGCGTCCGCCTTCGGAACCCGTCTATTTTACCGGCCAACGCTCTTTTAAATAAGTATCGTAAACAAGCCGTTGAGATTCCCGCGGCGAATGGACAAGTATGCACGACGCCACGACTCGGAGCTGCTCGATGGCCGGTCCGAGCTGGCGGCATCAGCAACCATTGAGCCATAGCGTGTGCTTAGTAATCGAATGAGTACGTACACTCGATGATTACCCTTGTTTTTGCGTGGCCCGCCGTGTACGGCGGCTACGACAACGTGGTGGGGCCACATTAGCGCCCCCTGCTGCGATGAACGCAAAGGTTACGTCCGTGGCAGAGGTGAGAGACAATCAAGGAGACAATTGAAGTGCAACCACTGGTAAGTGCGAATCAGAGATAGGCTACATCTGGCATAGATGCCATGCCAGTGGGCCGCTTCCCCTCCAATTGTTCTTTCCGACTCGAGTATACAATTCCGTAAAAGTAAATCATCCTCATGCACCACACTCTACGGAACTCAGCACCATGACGCGACTCGGAACAAAAACCACGACGTATGATATAAGAGGTCGAGGTTGAACTCGTCCTAAGACTCCTAACTGTACAGTATCAATCCAACATGATTAACATCACACCGGGTCAGCCAGGTTGCGCTGGCATTCAGTTGGGGTGTGTGGCTGGTACGGATACCCAACCCACCACAGGTGCAAATCGTTGTTAGGGCAGCACGGAAGGGTCCGTGGCTCCGCTAACCTCGATTTGAACCGGTACAGGGTCGAGCCTCGTCCATGTTCGTAAGAAGATTGGGCACAGTTGCGTTACTTGGCCCAGGGTAAAACCAGGATGTGGTCGCCACCACTAGGTAAGTGCCTGTGTATATGGGAACTTAAACCATGATGATATGAGCAGTGAGAAGCGATGACGAACTCATCAGCACCATGCCCTTCGGCGAGGTGCTCCTCTCATTTTTCAAGAAGAGAGTCAAAATCGCTAGGTAACATGAGCACCAGGGACGGGCCAATAGTATTGGGGCTTACCAGAGAGGGCGAGCACAGTAAATCCGAACAAATCAGAGGAGAAGCCAAAGGACTTGTCCATACCCCACGCGATGATAGTGACAAGTCTTAAAGAAGGAAAATGGGCATTTCTCGATGTAAAAATGAGTGAGAGACGCACGGGATTGTGAAGAGCGTCATTTGCTAGACATGTCCAGGCCCGGGTCAATGGGCCTCAGGTCATAATTGGTACAAATCACGTACCATACTCAGGGTCTCGGCAATAGTGAGATCTTTGTACGGCTTGCCATTGACGGAGGCGGTAACTGCCACTATAGCGTCTGAGTATCAGTGAGTCCCAAAGATGCTCTGGTGTGGAGGGTGCCGAAATACTCGTAGGCGAGGGCTTACCGGGCAGGTTCGTGACCAAAGGTGAAAGAATGGAGTTGAAAAACCACCTGCTCATCAACGAGTTCTCTGTTATACGCTGGAGAGTGTCATCAAGAAACACGGTGGTGACGACAAGGAGCTAGCATAGTTTGTGATCGTAATTAGTGTAGAGACTTGATAGGACCATAGAGCATCATGGTCGTGATTGACGTACCCCGGATACACCAAACAAGACAATAATAGCGATAGTGGCACTGATCTTTGGGGTTTCTAACCCTGAACATTGTTCCTCCGAAGCACCCGACTCTACAGAAGTGTCCTCATCTGGTGAATTCGAGTTCGCAGTGTGGGATGACAGGTTGACAGGGGCGTCAGCAGGAGGATTTGCAGCTCTGTTACCAGCCGGAATTGATGTTGGTCCGTCTGCTTGGCGAGGCTCTGTATCTGAACAAAACGACACAGATTGGTGAGTACTTGGGTGAGTAGGGATATTTCTCTCAGCCTTACCTGATCTTGTACCTAATAGTAGTTGGGATATGGTATACCCGACATATGCTGATAAAGATGGTCACAATCAGAGAGTGAAACACACCCATGGGTACCGATTCTACCGAACTCACTGAAAAGCACGATGGCTGAGATCTATCATAGATCGAACTTCAGCACTTTCCGATAACGCAGCCAAAGAAAAGACGGACAATGCGATCCACTAAATAGTTAGGTGTTGTCCCTCTCCGTTCCACGTTCGGTTTCTCATTGACAAAGTGTACTGGACCAAGTGTAGATGGGAGGATAAAGGCTATGAAGCCTAGTATTACCATAGGGGACTTCAAGTTGGAACGAGCAATCACTAAGATCATCAAGATTGGCCCTCGCAAGGAGTGAATAGTAAAAAATGGCTGCGTACTCCTATTGAAGTGCTGGTCCGAGAGGCGAAGCCCTCCAAAGAAGAAGCATAAGCCAGGTATTAGAACTAGAAAAGTACCCAAATTAGTCCTCCAATTATCAAAATTGTTTAATGGACTTGCGCGTGTTGACGATGAGGGACCCTAGAACTAGGAGCAACACAGTATGTCAGAAACGGACTTTTCATCGTGACCAAATCGAAGCTGCAGCAGTAGTAGGTATGTACACTTGGTAGTAGATGACACCCGCTTTGCTCGGTATAAATGTAATACTTACGGGATGCTTGTACTACCTGTGGTTCGTTTCTTATGAGCCCAACCACCTAGCACATTGCATCATTATTATCGTCGCTCGTGCAGCAAGATAAAATGACTCGTGCTTACAGCTACGATAACTTCAACACTGGGCGTTGATGTCAGCGTGACTCTTAGTGTAATCATACAGACAGGTGCTTACGCATTCATCTCAAGGCGTCATATTAGCCTATGTACTTTGTACATGACACAATTGCAAGACTCACGGTAGTTGCATGAAGTAGACATGCAATCGCGTCCCCATAACGTATTTCCAAGTCATCAAATATGAAGTTGAGGAACTAAAAGATCGTTGACGACTGCGTTTCAGTAACAAAATATTAACAATACGTGTGGTACACGAACATAGACGAGAGAATGTATCGCAACGACCAAGACTAAGAAGAATTTTAGGAGAGGATCACCAGCATGATGGACCGTGACCTCAGCTCACCTGTAAAGCTTGCGACATAGTTCGCGCGGGAGAAATAGAGCGAGCACTGCACAGAGTAAATTGATCGTTTGTCAATAACCATCAAGGCTGCGCACTGACTGAGACTGGGATAAGGACTAGAGACGTTCCAATTGGCGCCGCATCAATGGCCGGTTAGAGATACGTGAACGAAGAGTGAGTGGGGACCATACCGGAGGTCGTGACTGCGGCTAACAAGCCCGGCCTAATAGCCGGGGATCCCGCCAGACGATTCCAGCAATGAAGTGCCTCTGTGAGCAGGCGAAAGGGCGCCCCGATCAGGAAGTGAATACGCATCACCATTCTAGAGGAGACAACTTGAAGGTGAGTGTGTATGGAACGAAAGTGACCACGATGGAGGTCCATAGCATCAAGGAGAACTTGAATCCCCCTTATCGTATCCGAGGAGACACCTTGTGAAGGGTATCCAACAGGCAACGGCAACCCGAACTCTGTCGCCGGGGGCTCAGGGTCCTCTAGAAAAGGTCCTGAGTGAGTGGCACTCGTTGGGTCGCGAATTGACGAACGCAGGGACATGCGAGAGGAAACGAGGGAAGGAAATCCTAGTAGTTTCGTCAAGCCACAGCCTGACCGCCTATTTAACGATCTGAAGGGGTCAAGAAGGCCATCAAACATTTTACGGTAGAACATGGCGGCACTGGAATACACGTGCAACAACACGCGGGTAGAGTGCGGCCAGGATGCCAAGCTAGAGGCTAGTACTAGTCAACGTAAAACACTACGTTGATCTGATTCAACTTCACCAAGTTCAGTCAAGCCCCCGGCGCCGAGTGCAGTATGCATGGGAGTTTGATGGAAAGTAGGAACATGAGGTACCGCTATCAGCCTGGGCGGGGCGCCGCATAGTTTAAACGACATGATAGTCACGGTAAGAATCAAGGTAGGAATCACGCCTCATGCATGCTCAGGCTACTAGTGCACAATCAGTTCAAGTTACAGCATCCCCTTGACCCACTCCACCGCGACCACTTCCGGATATTATGCCATAACTTGAATGCGGGACTTGTGCCATCATTTCTTGGTCTCGTGTCCCTCAGGCTACGTTTTGTTCGCCGGAACCACGGCGCTCGGGTTACGTCTCCCGACTCTCTCCAGGCTCTAGTCCCACAACATCGCCCCGAGCGTCACCGTGACGGTCCGGGTCCCTCTAGGGCCGTCTAGGTGTTCTTGTGCTGGTGTACACGCTCAGTTTCCTACGTACTGCCGTCATGTTGAGCTTCTTCCGTCTGATGAAGCCCCCGACCTCAGGCCCTACCTCAAACACATTTTAGCAGCGTCACGGTCCCCGGCTCCTCGTCCGCGCAGCCCGCTGGCTCGTGGGTTGCTGTTCTTCTGGTTTCTCTCGGTTGTCTCGAGCCTCCGCTCCGATCCAGCGCCGCGTATTCCCGACATCAGAGTCTCTGTTCTCAACCCGCCCTACTCCTTACCCCCGGCGACTTGCATCTGCACCCACCGGACGAGTCCCGCGGCGAGATGACCTTCTCGGCGTGCCTGTAGATCTCGGTAACGGCCTTGCATTTACAGTTCTAGATTGGCCTGGGGGGAACGCCTGGTGGTTCGGGAACTCCAGGGGTACGCTGATACGCAGTATATCTATGCGAAAGCGGGAAGGAGCCGTGTTCATGTAACAGGTTACGGAGTCCTCTCGGAGAACGAAGCTCACGCGCAAAGGCGAACGGGGTGCAGAAGCACGGGACAAGAACTAGATAGACGAATGAGACTCAGGAATCGCCTACGAGCGATGACTGAGGTGTACACGATAAACTATGCGGGTATAAGTACGAATCGAACAAAACGCGGGGTACCGTCAGTACCGTATTCACATGGACATTGGTATAGTATGATATCCAGAACCGAGACGAAACAGTAATTAACTCACGAAACGAATTAGTCAATCAGTCAAATAAGAGCGGGTATGATCGCCAACGCGAGCCACATCGGCCTCGCGTGCACTGGAAACTCAACAATTCACGTCGCTGAATCCGCTCAGCGGAGCGGTGTGATGATAGGACAAAACATGCGTAACGTGATCGTATCAGACTTTAAATCGGGTGCGGCATTGCGTTGGTTAGGCTGCCGAAAGGCTGATGGATGTGTAGGGCGAACGAGATTGGACGAAATTGATTCCATCCACCTGGCCACGCCCACAACCTCAAACGAATGGAATAAAGCCTCACATGCTCAGTAAAAACGAGAAAGTCGGAATGAGTCAGCAGCGGTCCGGATGTGGTCAACCAGGGTCAATTCAGGTCAAGCCGAGTCCGCCAGCAGTCAGAAATTTTGCATAAGTCCGGCCAAGCCGGACGAGAGTCATTTGGTAGTCGTTTACAGTCAGGTTAGAATATAGGGATACGAGATAGTCGAAATCGCACTTTTTTTTTACATAATGGAGCTCAGTTCCGGTCTATGGTGCGCTTTCCAAAAAAAATAGTAATACGGTCTACGACTATATCAAGGATTACAACTCGGTGTATCTATATTTACTGTAATATCATTTGGGAAGCAAATCAATTCCAGTGCGGACTACGGTTCCATCTAAATAAAAAAAGCCTGCCAACATCCAAATCAACGCAACGCAACCCTTTTTTTTTGGTGTAACTACCCCACCACAAGCACCGACCTGCGCGAGCACCTCGACTTGTCTCTGCTCGTTTAATTCGAGCAGCTCTGAGACGCCCTTGAAGTGGCCGCGATTAGTGAGAGAGTGGACCTCGAGTTGGGAAAGGGAATGATGGGGAGTGCGGTCGACCGGCGGTGTAAGGATGCCTTGGCGCTAAGCCCGAAATCGTTGGTTTTCGGTCTTTTCGGTCTTGGTCTGGCTTGCGTTCCCACGGCGTCGCACCCGCAACGCGAGGCCCTCGCTATCGATTTCACACCCTATCGCCTCCTGTCCTCCATACACACACTCCTACCCTCTCTACCACTCTCACCTGAGACCCCCTCGAAAATGGACCCCGACGCCGATCGGCTTCCAAATGGCCCAGCAGTGCCAGCACCACGCCTTGTGCTGTCTTTGGACATCGGCACCACCATCTCGCATCGCCCACATTACCTATCCCTTTGAAGATGTCAAATTCGCTCCACCCGTTCTCACTACCTCAACCATGCCGCTCCTTGTCTCAGCACAGGCGCAGGCCGATCACGTACCTTACCGTTTCGTCTCTGTCCCGATCGTCACCGCGCCCTTCATATGCCACCCCTCAGATCTCTTACCCCTACTTACTTGGCCCTGACGTAGTTAGAGTCTCGTTTGTATTTAAATTACTTATTCTGCTGAATACATCAGCGCTCACCACTTTCCCCCTCCAACTCCGCGTACTTATCCCGGAAGTCTGGCCTTACCGCGGGGGCTCGAAGGATTGTTCGCAAGTCATCTTGTCTCCCATCGCATCGTCTCACTCTCGGGTCAATTCCCTGGGTGATTTTTCTGTTTACCGTCCCTAACCCCTGCGCGGAATCCACTCCGCTTCGAATTCACATGGACTCGGGTCCGTACAGCGGATGGAGAAATTCTCACAGGTACGAAGGTAGCGCATCGCGAAGTCAGATGTATGGGGGTGGATGGACAGATTGTGCAACGCTCGATAGAAGCGTTATGCCAAGACATGCATGATGTTGAATAGAGGCTCGGCGTAAGCTCACATCATCATCGACGTCGCTGCAGCTGCCGGGGGTTCGTTGTGGTTGGGGTCGCATGTCCCAGTAGTAGTAGCGTTCAAGAATACATCCTGAGGCGCCTCTGAACGGCCAAGTCGGGATCGTCATGGCCAGGAGCGTGCGCGGGCGAGTCGACATCGTGGACCCACGCAACTTGTAGCCTGCATTGTCAGGTTGCAAGCGGCTGTTCTCACCATACTCGGGAGCTGTATCGTCATCGCCATGCCAGTGTTTGAGGTGTGCGCAGCGTGGTCATCATTTTCGGGTTTGCGCCGGTCGAGGTGGTGCATAATCAGGATCACACATGAGATTGAGTCATCGTGTTTGGGGCACATCGCAGGTCCGGCGCACTGGCAGTAGCGTCATCATTGTCTACATAGCGTGCATCAGTGCACTGCCGTGAAGTACCACCACACCAAGCAGGCATCAAGTGTGACCAAGACTGTCTAGAGGACAGTTGAATACATCTAGATGACAGCGCCGGGAGATGGCCTCAGGACGGCAGCAACACTTGGTTCGCAAAGCTAGCCAGTGCCCAGCTCGACTTAGCGAGAAAACGAGAGTGAGAAACCGAAAAGTGGCACATGCGAATTTGAGGCGGAGTTCCAAATTACGATGAACGCGTTCAACCGTCTCTCTCATGTTCGTTCGTCTCCCCTCTTGTCCCCACTGCTTAGAGAGGTTATGGGACGCGGAGATGGTTTTAGACGAGAAAAGAGTGGTTTTGAGCGAACGCGGACGACGAGAGAGAATGCCCGTCAATCGGAAGGGGCAAGAACGATACATTTAGGGGCTCGCTTTCGAGCCCTTTTTTATACTACTCGTACATATACATAACTCTGTAAAGTAAGCCGAGATTTTGTGACGCACAGACAGCGTCATTTTGTTACAGTAAAGGGAAACCCGAGGCGGTCGAACTTGATACAGTAGTAATACACATACCGACACATGGGAACACTGCGCGACACACGCGCATACGATCGCAATCACGGAACGTACCGGATACCAATACCGAGAACACGTTAATTCACCACACCCCCGCAAGCTCGACGCAGTCCGAGGGTGTTGACATGTGCCACTACCTTCCACTTAGGTAGAGCTTTTGTGAGAATGTCTGCAACCATATCTTCAGTAGGACAATACAGAAGCTTGATGACGCCGCTAGCGACGGTCTGCCGGATGAAATGATAGCGAAGGTCGATGTGTTTGGTTCGCGCGTGATAATTGTCGTCAATGGCGAGCTTCAAGGCGGCTTGATTGTCGCAGTAGAGAGGAGTGGGGACAATAAGTGATGGAAAAAGCTCGCCTAGAAGTTTGCGCAACCAAATCGCTTCCTTCGCTGCATGCGTCGCTGCGACGTACTCTGCCTCCGCTGTAGAAAGGGTCACCAGCTCTTGCTTCCTCGAACCCCATGAGACCGCTCCGCCGTCGATAAGGAAAACATACCCCGACATAGCGTGTCGATGCTCCTGCGTCGCACCATCCGCGTCTGTGAATCCCTCCAAACCGTATCGCTCGCCGCCGTAAGTCAACTTGAACGTCTTCGTACCAGCAAGGTAACGGAAGACCCGCTTCACTGCTTCCCAGTGAGCGACGCCCGGATTGCTGAGGAACTGCGAAAGGGCAGATACTGCAAACGCAATATCCGGACGGGTGGCAACTGTAACGCCACCACGAGCGTTAGTCCGACTTGGACAGCGAAAGGGCGTTCACGACTTAGCGGATTATCGAGTTGATAGTCACGTGACTATTCCCACGGGTACACGGCGCTTATCGAGGCACGTGACGCGTATCGGCACTAGGACGTAGACGAGTCACTAGGCGGCGATCGATGAAGACGACTTGCTCAGATGGAGACAAGCGAACCAGAGTATACACAAGAAGAAGAGAAGGTGGTGAATTGAAGAAGACCAAGATGGCGTATCTTGGTCTTCGCGCTCCACTATTTATACATGTACGAGGATGCTTTGAAGCTCCTCCCGAATCCGTACGACCAATAGCGTAAGTAGCTTGAACCCTACTACCGCTATCCTAGTAATGAGTCATGCCCTACTGGCATGTGATACTTCTGTCCGCTTACTGATACGATATGTCCGTGACTAATTACTCCCTACTAATGACGCCACAGCCAGTAAGTAGGAGTCCACTTCGCGTACCGTGACATCACCCCCTTTTCAGCTGCGACGCCCACGGCGCCGAGTCGGCCCCACTCCACCCGTCCACCCCTCCTGAACCTCTCCGACGCGGTGGTATATGTCGGCCATTTCGAGCCGGAACTTGCTGCGTGCTAACTCCCCTTGCGCCATACCGAGTGCTTCCGAGAGGGCCTGAAGCCGCTGCTCAATCCTTTCAGCCTCGTGTCTGTAGGCGCGGTAACGGTGCAACTCAGCTTTAAGCGACAGGTCCTTCAAGGCATTGACGGCCTTGTCGATCCGGATTTGTTGACTATGCCCGCCACTCAAGGCGTGCATCTCGGCTGGCGTATACTGAGGCTTGCCGCGCTCACGGACGTGCGGTTCCGCATAAAGTGGCTTGGAGTAGGTCTTGTCGCTGTCGACTGCGAGGGCGAGTACGAGGGGGTCCGCATTCATGATCGCTTGCACGTAAGGGGCCTGCGTGGTGACTCCTTGGGCATCGGTAATGGGGAAGTGGATAAAGTGATCCCCCCGGTTGTGGAGGTATCCGGGGGGTGCGACGTGTGAGCTGCCGAGACGGCGCGTCAGAATGGTGGTGGAGAAAGGGGGCTGGTTGTCGATGACGGCATCGCCCCGATAGAGGGGGCGTCCCACCGTGTCGCACGCGTACGGGGTCTCGCGGGGGTTGTCAGAGTCGGTAGTACTGATGATGAATGGGTGCTCAGCTGGGTACCATTCCTCGAGGTGCTCCGGCTGGTCGTACACCGCGCGCGCATCTTCGCGGTGAACCGGGCCCGCCTCTCGAGGATCGTGGTTCTCCTTGTTGCTGCCCTCTCGAGTTGCTCCAGCCTCCATGCCTCGGCCTCGAACCTCCATCCTGTCAACGTCCGAGTCTTCTTCAGCAGCTCCTCCATCTCCGGCGTCGGACTCTTCTTCGTTCTTGACCCGGTACTCGACACGGACCGGGAGAGGTCGAGGTGAGGTGTTCGTACTGATGTCGAGAGCTGCACGAAGCCGATCAACTTCGGCCTGCGTGTAGGGGGCGGTGTTGAGCTTCTGCCCGTCTTGACTAAGGATCCAGTAGGTGGTAGGGGCGTCGGGGTTGTCGATGTCGGTGACGGTGGCAAGGTTGCCCATCGCTTCGCGGAACTCTTCGTAGGTGAGGTTGTCGACAAGGTTGGGAGCGAGTGGGGCGCAAGAGGAGACGGGGGAAATAGCTGCGGAGGACATGTCGTGATATGGGAGAAATCCAGGGTGAAGGAATGAGGTCGACTTAGCGTGAAGGGGCCGGTTTATAACCGTTCGCCTGACTTTTGACGTCCGCTCAAAGTCCGCTAGTGCTTCGTCGGCCGAGAGATCATCCTTGTTGACCCATTGATTGTCCGAGTCCGGGTAACCCTTCCATTTCACGAGGTATTGCCGTTTCTTGCTTCTGCCGAAGAGCCGGGTGTCTAGAATGCTTTCAATTTCGTATTCCTCCTCACCTCCCACAAGATCCGGTGGCGGACGTGTGAAGTTTTCTCCGTGCATGGGCGTTTCGCGATAAGGTGTGAGTAAGTCAATGTGGAACACGGGGTGAATACTCCACTGTGTGGGAAGTTCCAGTTGGTAGTTGACGGGCGATAGTACCTTGTTGATTCTGAAAGGTCCGTGCCGTCGTGCCGCCAGTTTGGCGGTAGGCTGGTTGGTGCGTAAGTGGCGGCCTTCTAGCCACACTTGGTCTCCTTCCCGATACTGGGGCGTGTTCCGGTGTTTGACCCATAGAGATTGTGCCTTCTTGATCAGGTGTTGGGCTTCGTTCCGTGCTTCCCGGAATTGTTGAAGTCTCGTGTTCACCTGGGGGAGAGGAGACGGCTTATCCATCCAATCAGCGCGGGGGTCATATCCCATCATGAGCGAAAATGGGGACTTCCTTGTGGCTTCATGTGGCCAGCTGTTGTGCGCGAATTCGGCTAGTGGTAGGAAGTGCGCCCAGTTATCTTGACGCTCGTTAGCCCAAAATCGAAGATATTGTTCCAGCCATTGATTGGTCCGTTCCGATTGTCCGTCGGTTCGAGGATGATACGCCGTTGATATGTTCTGGTAGATTCCAAGGATACGGCATAATTCGCGGGTGAACTTTGACGCGAATCGCGGGTCTCGGTCGCTGATGATTTTTGCCGGTAGTCCGAATCTTTTGAACACGTGGGTTACGTACAGAGCTGCGGTTTCTTCCGCCGTGATTTCCTCAACACAGGGTATGAAAATTGATGCTTTGGTGCAGTCATGGTCGGTGACCGTCAGGATGGAGTCGTGTCCCTGGGAAACCGGGAGTTTAGTGATGAAGTCCAAAGCGATGACTTCGAACGGCTTAGCGTCGGGAGTGGGTGTAATCGGTATTAGAGGCGCTCTTGTGGGTCGGTTGTTGACCTTATGTCGCTGACATTCTGCGCACCCCTTTACATATTCCGTGATGTGTTGCAACATATGTGGCCACCAGTAGTGTCGTTCGATAATTCGGAACGTTCTCTTGATTCCCGGATGGCCGTAGACGGGAGGGTCGTGATGGTTGCCGATGATGTCGCGTAGCAGCAGTGGTGTCCCGGTAATTACCCGCGCGCCTTGTTTGTACCATACTCCGTCGAGCTTCTTAAGTTGGTGGGCGTCGATCCAAGGGATTATTTGGTCTTCATCTTGTACATGGTCCTCCGGCACTTGCGTAACCGACGCTCTTGCGAATACTTTGTCCGGGAGTACTACAACCCCCTCGTTGTCCTGTTCTCCTCGGTCGTAGTCTGGTCTTCTGGATAGGGCATCTGCTCGGCCGTTGTGTGTTCCCTTGATATGGTGGATCTCGAAGTTGTATTCCATTAGTTCCAGTACTTCTCGGGCTACGCGTCGACTTATCTTTTGCGCCGATCTCCAATGTGTCAGGTTGAGGTGGTCCGAGAAGATTTTGATCTTGTGCGGCGATCCGGCGAGTAGGGGTCTCCAGTGTCTAAGGGCTTTGACGATCGCTAGTAGTTCCAAGTCGTAGATGTCATAGTTGCGTTCGGCCTCGTTGAGGGTGGCCGAATAGTATCCGACTGGATGTCGCTTTCCGTCTGTTTTCTTTTGGAGTAACACTGCTCCTATTGCGAATCCGGACGCGTCTACCTCAAGCTCGAACTGATCAGTTAAGCATGGATGTGCCAGCACTGGCTCTTCGGTGACGAGCGTCTTGAGCTTCTGGAATGCGCGTTCCTCTTCTGTTCCCCATTGCCAGTCTGCGTCCTTCCTTGTGAGTTTGTTGAGTGCTCGTGCGTGCGTGGCGAAACCGCGAATGAAGAGGCGGTAAAAATTGCAGAAGCCTAGAAAAGAGCGAACGTCTTTGACCTTCGTTGGGCGCGGCCAGTCTTTGATGCCTGAAATTTTTACCGGGTCCATGCGAGTTACCCCCTTTTCAAGGATTACCCCCAGGTAATCCATTCGCGGTGAGTGGAAAAGACATTTCTCCGGCTTGAAGTAGAGGTCGTGATCCATGGCGACTTGGAGTACATCGCATACCGCGTTAATGTGTGCTTGGAGGCCCGCGTTTTCGTGAGTCGCTATCCCGATGTCGTCCATGTATACGCGTATGATAGTGCCCAAAAGTTCGTGTTTGGCGATGGTGGGCCCCAGTATTTCGTTCATCATAGTTTGGAACGTTGCCGGCGAATTCGTGAGTCCGAAGTACATCACCAGGGGTTCGAAGAGTCCGTACCGTGTTTTAAAGGCCGCTTTCGGTTCATCTCCCGGTTTGACACGTATGTTGTTATACCCCCATCGCACGTCCAACTTGGTATAGATGTGACCGTTGCCCAGATCGTTAATGAGCTCTGACATGAGCGGCAGCGGATATTGGTTGCGAATGGTACATGCGTTAATCTTCCGATAGTCTTGTACCGGTCGTAACTTCCCATCTTTCTTTTTGATAAAGAAAAACGATGATGCGTAGGGTGACTTGGAGGGGCGGATGTATCCCATTTCCAGCTGTTCCTTGAGCCATATTTTAAGCTGAGCATCTTCGCCTTGGGTCATGGGGTACACTTTGCAGTCAATGGTCGTCGGGGTACCAGGTTTGAATTCGATGGCGTGGTCCCAGGGCCTTGATGGTGGAAATCTGTGAGACGCTTCTTCGCTGAATATCTTGGCGAAGCGTCGGTACGGTGCTGGGATAACCGCGGCTACTGTGTTTTGTTTAGCAGCGATAGCTAATTCGGTGGCGGTGGTACGTAGCTGGCATTCTTCTTCTAGTTCCAGGACTATGTCCTCCTTCTCGTCGTCCGTGAATGTCCGCGCGATGGTGATTTCGTTGTCCGTAGTTGTTCCCGCAATGACTGTGATCGGCTCGGTGGGATTGATGGATCGGATGACGATGGGGAGTGCGTCTTCATGGATGGTGGCATGGGTCCAGCTGATGGTGGGTTCGTAGGTTGCGAGCCAAGGGTATCCCAGTACCAAATCTTCGTTTCCTATGTCGGTGACGAGGAATCGAATGATTCTACGGATTCCTTTTGTTTGTACGTCTAGATCCACAAAATGAGTGATGGACCCAGCTTTGTTTTCCGTATTGTCAATATTCCATATCTTCTTCGGGCGTTCTAGCGGTTGAAGCCCTAGGCCCATTCGTTTGGCAAACGCGGGTCTTATGAAGTTGTCGGTGGCTCCTGAGTCTACGAGCCCTTTTATGTCGGCCATTGAGTAACTGGTGCGAATCGAGACTGGAATTCTAAGAGACCGAAAGCGAGTCATGATTACAGAGTTACAATTTGTTGCCCTCACCCAGGCCGATGGGTTCAGGCGTCCCGAAAATCCCCTTTCTCCCATAAATCTTGGAGAATCAGGTCCTTGACCTCGTCACTTGCTCCTCTAACTCCTTCAAGCCAGCTGCTGGCCGTTTGTTGTGGCTCCGTTGTGTTTGCGACTTGTGCAGCGCGGGTCCTGACTATAGTAATCGGTTTCCGCACTTCGACTGCTACTCGCAGGGCGCCATTGTTGCTGGGGCCTTTGTTTCCTGGGACGCGTGCAGTTTCGTGAGATGTGTCCGAGTCCGTTACAGTTGTAACAAACGACTTCCCTCATATCCCTGCGAGAGGTGTTTCCAGTTTTGTCCCGACCCTCCTCTAGGTGGGAATGGTGGACGCGGCTGGTAGCTTCCGCGGTTGGGGTCTCCCACTTCCGCGAGTCGGGCGCGGGATCTATCGGCGGACGTGTCCATTGCGTTCGGGTCGTATCGTGGGGTTGCGTTGCGTGGTGCGTTCCAAGGTGATCCTCCGAATCGTGGAGGTGGGTTGAAGCGAGGGGGTGGTCCTCTCGGTGGTCCCTTGGTTGTTACGGACATTCCTAGGCGGGCGCGCAAATGGATGTACTGTTTCTGGCGTCGGAGTGCGGCATTCTTCCATTCGGTGAATGTAGTGGGTCCGTCGAGTTCGTAGACCTTTGTGAAGAGTTTGCTCGGGAGTCCGGCCGTGAATCGGTCGATAGTTTGTTGGTCGTTGAGACGGTAATCAGCTTTCCGGCATAGCTGTTCGAAGTTGGTAACGTACGAATCAATGTCGTCACCAGCCATTCTGAATCCTTTAGCTAGCTCTGCTTGGGCTTGTTCCTGTTCCAGAGTGTTCGAGAATCTGTCTGCAAATCCTGCTGCCAGCGTGTCCCAAAGGTATTCGTCATACCGGTCTCTCCCCTGTCGTACTTCGGTATTGAGCCACTGGAGGAAGCCTAGCGTCCAGTTTGCGACGGATGTTCCCTTGATGTATCCTAGGAATAGGAGGCACCTTTTGTATACGTTACGCATACTCGGGGCGTCGAAGTTGAGTCCCCAGTAAGCGTGCCATTGGGTGAGGAACGATTCGTAGTCAGTTCTGTCCCCTTTAAAGATTGTCGGCGGTTCACCTTCCAGCCTAGGGGTAGGCGCTCCAGGTGCTACCGCCCCTCCCGGTATTCCTCCTCCCGGTGGTCCTCCGCCTCCTGGTGGTCCTCCTCCAAATCCTCCCGGGAAACTCCCCGCGGGTCGTCTTGGTGGTCGCCCTCCTCCGCCTGGTGGCGGGTTAGCGTCTGGTGGATCGGGTTGATCTGGCCCTATGGCTCGAAAGATGGCCACGTCGTCTGCGGTCATACGATGCCCTGTGGCGGGGTGGATGGGGAGTAGGAGTTGTTCGGCCTCCTCACGGGTTCTCCGGATTTCTTCTTCCACTGCTTCGTTGGTGATAGTTTCGGTGGTGGTTGCCATATTGGCTGGTGGGTTTACTCGGATGACTTCGGGTTGTGATACGGGGATGGACTCAGCTAGGCGTGTAATTTCTTCTACTTCCGAGTCTTCTTCTTCGGAGTGTTCGCCTTCTTCGCTAGTTTCTGAGGGTGCTGGGGTCCTAGGTTCCGATGTGCTTGATTCTTCCTGTGGTTGTCCGTCGATACGTCCCCACTGTTCTCTGGTTGGTACGCTGCGTGCGTCGATGTCGCAGTTGTATGTTCTTCCTGTTGGGCGTACTACGTCCCACCTATTGTCGATCGGGTTCCACGTAACCTCTGTCCAACAGACGTGATCGAAGTTGAACTCAACTGGTCTGAACCTTGTGGGTCCTGATGCAAAATCGACGAAGTATCCTGTATCTCCGCGATATTCTCTCCACCTTGCGGTTTCTAGGAACCGTACTGGTACGTTGCGGTCTCCCCTTCGTTCGAGGGAGTAAGTCTGAAAATTAGTCCACTGGTCTCGAGTAGTGAACGCCACGGTGAGGGATCTTGGTCTTAATGTAACGCCACCACGAGCGTTAGTCCGACTTGGACAGCGAAAGGGCGTTCACGACTTAGCGGATTATCGAGTTGATAGTCACGTGACTATTCCCACGGGTACACGGCGCTTATCGAGGCACGTGACGCGTATCGGCACTAGGACGTAGACGAGTCACTAGGCGGCGATCGATGAAGACGACTTGCTCAGATGGAGACAAGCGAACCAGAGTATACACAAGAAGAAGAGAAGGTGGTGAATTGAAGAAGACCAAGATGGCGTATCTTGGTCTTCGCGCTCCACTATTTATACATGTACGAGGATGCTTTGAAGCTCCTCCCGAATCCGTACGACCAATAGCGTAAGTAGCTTGAACCCTACTACCGCTATCCTAGTAATGAGTCATGCCCTACTGGCATGTGATACTTCTGTCCGCTTACTGATACGATATGTCCGTGACTAATTACTCCCTACTAATGACGCCACAGCCAGTAAGTAGGAGTCCACTTCGCGTACCGTGACAGCAACGGCGGCGTACATAAGGCTGCCTATGGCCTCTCGGTACGGAGTCTTCTTCATCTGCGCGGTTTCTTCGGGAGTACTGGGTTGTTGGTCCTTGGAATAGACAAGTCCAGGGACCATAGGGCTTCCATGCGGCTTAGCGTTAGTCATCGCAAAATGAGCGAGAATGGAGTCGATATAAGCTGTCTGAGAAAGGGAGATGGTGCGAGCGGCTCGGTCGCGCGTAACCTTGATGCCCAAGAGCCAGTGGAGAGGCCCCAAATCCGTAAGGGCATAGCAAGAATTGATTTTGGCTTTGTACTGCACGACTAGCTCGCTCGAACTGCCCGTGAAGATGCAGTCATCGACATGAACAGCCAGGATCAAGATGTCTTCTCCCACACGGGCAAAGAACACCCCCGGATCTGCCTGGCTAACAGAGAAACCGAGGTTAGCGAGTGCACGCGAAAGTGTGTCGTACCACTTTCGCCCCGCCTGCTTCAACCCGTAAAGCGACTTACGAAGTCGCTTCACTGTGCTCCCGTCGCTGTCGTAACCAGGTGGCGAATACATGTAAATTTCTTCGTTCTCATCCAGTTCGCCGTTGAGATACGCGCCATTGAAATCGAAGCTTTCGATGTCCCAATCGAAGCGCGCGGCGACGGAGAGAATGGTGCGGAAACTGGTTAGCTTAGCGACGGGGGAGAAGGTGACGTAATAATCGACGCCATATACCTGCGTAAAGCCGCGAGCGACGAGTCGAGCCTTGTACTTATCGACGCTCCCGTCGGCCTTGCGCTTGACGCGGAATACCCACTTTGAGCCGACGATGTTCTTGCCGGATGGGCGCGGCACAGTAATCCAAGTGCCCGCCCTCTCGAGTGTAGCCAGCTCGCGGTCCATCGCCTCCTTCCAGCGAGGCCAGTCGGAGCGAGACTGCGCTTCAGCTAGCGTCCTGGGGTCGGCTTCCGCGTCCAAAATGGCGGCGCCGATGATGTCGTCGCATCCTGCACTGAACACATATTCAGAGAACTCTTCACCGGTGGTACCCTCTCCAGCCTCCAGCCGCCTCATATACTCGGAGAAAGCGGGCAAGCGCGAAGATCTGCGCGGCATCACGAACTCGGGAGGCTCAACCCATGGCCTCCTCGGTGCGCGCAGCAGTTCTCCTTCGTCTTGCTGCTCTTCTCTTTGAGGGGTAGCTGTGAGAGGCGTTAGCGGTGACATAGGTGTAGGCGCAGTTGTAGATGGAAGAGTGGGAGGTTGTGGTGCTGCCGGAGTGAATGGTGCAGGCCCTTGCTGCGTAGCAGGTGGATGCGGCGCTGGTGGTCGTACGGGCGGTGGAGGAGCCGGTGGAGCTGGTGGAGGAGGAGGAGCTGGTGGAGCCGGAGGAGCTGGTGGAGGAGCTGCCGCAGGCTGCGCGGTACGAGAGGCAGTCGCGGATGCGTAACTGGGCGGTAGTGAACGAAGGGTGATAGTCAGTGGCACGAACTTCACGTCGCGCTCGATGGAGATGCGCTTCGTGTTCGGCCAATAAATGCGATGGGCATGCGTGCTATCCGCATCGTAACCTACCCATCGGGCCTGAGTAGAACGCGCGTCAAGCTTCGAACCCTTCGAAGTGTGCACCCAGACGGTTTGCCCCCACTCAGGCAAGCTCCCTAGATCGGGCTTCTGTCCGTATAACCGCTCATAAGGTGTGACGTTGACGAGAGCCCTAGTGATGGTGCGATTCTTCAGCCAGACTGCGAAGTTAATCGCCTCACCCCAGAGATTCTTCGGCAACTCAGCCTGGTGTAGCATTGCGCGGACACGCTCGAGGAGCCGGCGGTTGAGCGACTCAGCCACGCCGTTGTGCTGCGGCGTGTTGTGGGTAGTGAGCATACGCTCGGTGCCTTGCTCTCGAAGAAAATTGGTGAAATCACGGCCGGTATACTCACCACCGTGATCAGACCTAAGACGTTTAATCTGCGTGCCGTGCTGAGTCTTTGCCCAGGCCGCGTACGCCTTATAAGCATCCAGCGTCTCGTCCTTAGTACGCAAGACCTCAAGCCGAGTATATTGGGAATAGTCGTCAGTGAAAGTCACATAGTACTTGCGACCTCCGAGACTCAGAACGGGCGATGGTCCCCAGACATCAGAATGCACCTCAGCACCGAAAGTATCGGCTAGCGGAGCCTCGCGCTCTTTGCGAATGGTCTTGCGGGTCGCCTTAGCATGCTCACACGAGTCGCAGGTGAATGGCGGAAAATCGTCCACCAGATGCAAACCAGACACAGCATTAGTACGAATAAGAGTGCGGATAGCGTCCGCGGAAATGTGTCCGAGCCTGCGATGAAGCGTGAGAATGTCGACATATTCGGGCGATGCCGCAGCCAGAAGCGAATGTTCCACTTTGTACAACCCGTTGGCGCTAGCGGGTATGCTGCCGATAACAGAATCTCCCCTCTTGATCTTGCACGATCCATTCTCGAACTGCACGGCACAACCGGCCTTGACGATACGGCCGATCGACACGACCGTGAGGCCCATCTGCGGCGCATACAAGACGTCGCGCAGCAACACCTTGGTCGACGTCGTGCCGTTCGGCACCTCTATCTGGATGTCTCCCGCGCCGACTGCGTGGAAGACGCGGTTGTTCGCTGCAGTGATAGGACGAGCGGGGATCTCGCGGTATGTGACAAAACGCTCACGATACGGGGTCATATGACGAGATGCCCCGGAGTCGTACAGCTCCGTCTCTGCGCTCGCTACCTCATCTGCCGCCATCGCTGGGATCAGAGGTGCATCATCGTCATCTCCAGCTTCTGTGATTGCGGCCCATGCCTCGATGTCTGCGCTTCCACTTCCACTTCCTCCCTGCTCGGCACCGGCGGCGGCGTCACCACTTGCGCCGCTCTGCCTCGCGCCTCGTCCTCGTCCTCTGCCGCCACGTTTCTTCGGCCCTTGGCCTTCTTTGCCGCCACCTTTCGCCCAGCAATCGGCTATAACGTGGCCACGCTTCTTGCAATTGAAGCATTCGACATCACGCTTCTTCCGGGCGTCCACGGTAAAGGCTTCATCATGGGCCTTGCCACCACTTAAGGTGCGTCGGTCATATTCGTCTGTGGCGAGCTTAGTGACTATAGCAGGAGTAGGGGTAGTACCGCTCATCTCAGCGGCAGCTGCTATCGCGCTCAAGGTCGACTGGTACGACGACGGCAGCGATCCCATCAAGATTGACGCATACTCGTCGTCTGGCACGGACTTGCCCATCGCCGCAAGCTGTTGGCGCAAGTTAGCCAACTTCTCGAAATGCTCGCGCACGCTGTCCTCCTCAGCGCAGCGCGTCGTCTGAAGTCGCATCCTCAAGTCCACCAAGATGAGAGTGGTGCGTCCTTCATACAACTTCTTCAACTCATCCCACACATCCTTCGCAGATGCACCGCCCTTTATATTATTGAAGACGGTATCGGGGATGGACACAGCAATCAGCTGCTTAACAGCGGCTTGATCCAGGCGCCACCGCATGTCTGGAGTCAAGATGCCGACATTGCCAGCGGCTGTATACGTAGCGGTGATGGCCGCCTCGGTGAGATGCTCGGATAGGCCTCGCGACTCGATGGCCCACAGCATTCTGTCGCGGTACGTCACCCAATTCGAGCCGTCCGCGACTAACTTCGTAACCATTGTTCTCAGATCATCGGTCATGTCGAGCAAGAGTAATGCTTCAAGACAATATAATAGGGCGTATGCTCAGGGGTTTATGCAATAAGGGTTAC
Source organism: Lactarius sanguifluus (assembly GCA_021527775.1). NCBI lineage: Eukaryota > Fungi > Basidiomycota > Agaricomycetes > Russulales > Russulaceae > Lactarius > Lactarius sanguifluus. Next base: position 304,883 of record JAKEYF010000024.1, read on the forward strand.
TGATGTTTTATTTAACAGCGGGCAGGGCCCATAACCTAGAGAGGTTATGGGATGCGGAGATGGTTTTAGACGAGAAAAGAGTGGTTTTGAGCGAACGCGGACGACGAGAGAGAATGCCCGTCAATCGGAAGGGGCAAGAACGATACATTTAGGGGCTCGCTTTCGAGCCCTTTTTTATACTACTCGTACATATACATAACTCTGTAAAGTAAGCCGAGATTTTGTGACGCACAGACAGCGTCATTTTGTTACAGTAAAGGGAAACCCGAGGCGGTCGAACTTGATACAGTAGTAATACACATACCGACACATGGGAACACTGCGCGACACACGCGCATACGATCGCAATCACGGAACGTACCGGATACCAATACCGAGAACACGTTAATTCACCACTGCTGTCTTCTGCTTGACCCGGAATTTGATGCGTTGTTTCAATCCCGAAGTTCACCATAACACAAGGCCGCGATGTCATCACCCAAGCCCAGTCTGACACAGGTAAAACCTCCACTTTCTCCATTGCCATGTTCCAGTCCATCGATGTTACCAAAGTACTTGTCCTCTCACCCACATGCGTCACACCTACTTATCTGAATCGGCTCAGTGCGCTGTAGTCGAAGCGCAAGGATGGTGTGTCATACACATTTGAGTTCTGGCATTGCGGGGTAATGTTGACCATGGCACAGAACTCATTACTACCATTGTCAAGTCCCCAGAGTTCACAGGTCTCCAAGTCGACCAAGGGAATTGTCGAGAATGTGAGGTCCTTTCATTTCATATTTCTCCACGCTGACCTCATGTCACCAGCGCAAACTGAAGAAAGGGCCAAAAAGGCAGCGCGCTGCATCACCCTAGTGTATGCACCACTGCATGCACAGGGCTCTGATCGCTTCTATACGCAACCGGTTTGATTTGTCGGTGCTTGAGATGTTCGGGGGAGTTTTTATTTATCTATTTTCTGAAATTTCCAACCGTACAATGTATACGACCCCTCGGCATGACTTCTGATGAATATATTTGACTTCGGAGTGCACAAAAAGGACATATGATGACTAAGATCCGAACAAGGGAACTGTCCCCAATGACCTGAAGTGACTAGATCGGACCAATGAAACGATAAATATTGACTGGATAGGACCTGGGACGACCGTTGAAATGGCATATATTGACTGAGATCGGACCTGGGATGACTAACTAAATGGAAAAATTGTCTACAGAACTGTCCCAAAATGACTTGGGATGACTCGGATGGCCCATGGGCTGACTTATTCTGACTTCGGCTAACCAAACAAGCCGACATGAATGGACTATTCTAAGTCAATTTTTGGTCAATCTGTCACGGAAAATTTGCAGATTCACCGCCTGAGGTCATTTTGACTCCCGATGACCATTTCTGACTACCAGGTGACCTGGGCTGACTTTTTACTTTTTTACTGAGCCTCACACGAGACGTCACAGTAGGTTCAAATGACCAAATCTTCATCCCTTCATACGAGTGATACGACTGGACGCCAATTATTGCTCAAAACCAACCCATCTGCTATAGCGCACCAGTAACATCTTAAACTCGCTCTTACACTTCCCACTCTAGTACACACGGCGCTGACGACGATGTATAGGGTGAGGCCTCTGAGTTGGTACAGACGAGTAGATGTATAGTTAGCTTGAAGAGCTTAGGGCCTGTCCGGCGCGGCTGGGACCTGAAACAATGTTTCAGCGGACCCTCTGTTTCCCAGGTGGGAAACAGAGACTGCAGCGAAACATTGTTTTTAATTAGTTGTGACCTCCGAACACCAAAAATAAAAACATTGTTTTGAATCCTCATTACATGACAAAGCGTGACCTCGTTACATATCGAACACCTACCAAATTGAGCGACAAGTAGCGTGAAGCCCCGCATTCCATCAACGCGCTCACATACACTCCCTTACAGCAATGACATCCGAGGACGAACTAGATCTTCTAGACTTTGCTTTGATCGCTGCCGATCTTGTATCTGCTGCTGGGTCAGAAGTACTTGGATATGGGGCCCGCTTTGTCAAGATCGCCAAGAACACATCTAGCCTATCGGGTCAACAGTGGATTGATGAACTCTTGGCTGGGCATGACGACAGATTTCATGACGAATTTGGCCTGCGCAAGCATGTCTTCAGGCAACTCTCGTTGGTCTTGGATAGGGATGTGGATCTGTGCGGGTCCCGGCATGTCTCCGCGGCCGAACATCTTTGCATATTCCTACACTATGCATGCAGAGGATTATCAAACCGGGCTCTCCAGGGGTGGTTTCAACGGAGTGGGGATAGGGCCATCTGTAATTGCAGTAGGTGTTCAGAGCTGTTCGGAGCCGTTCAAGGACACTCTGAACAGCTCTGAACACTCTGAACACCTAATTGTGTTTACAGATGCTACGATTACAAAGTACGATCTGATTACTGAATACATCGCCTATGAGACAAACACTTGATCAGGTGTATCCACTGCGTGCTGGATGCACTAACTTCAGATCTGGTGTACAGCGCCTATGTCAAGCAGCCTACAGATGATGCACCAGTTCCTGATGTCATAAGGCACTCCCGGAAATTCTGTTTCTTCAAGGATTGTGTTGGCGCGCTGGACGGGACACATATACCAGTGCATGTCCCTGAGGATCAACACGCGAGATATCGGAACCGGAAGGGGCAACTATCTCAAAATGTTCTTGCAGTGTGCAATATGGAAATGAACTTCCTATATGTCTTAGCCGGCTGGGAGGGTAGCGCGTGCGATGGTCGGGTCTTTCAGGACGCCCGGGATTCCGACTTCAAGGTTCCTGCTGGTCATTATTACCTAGCCGATGCAGGGTATCCAGGATCGGACGCACTTCTAGTGCCTTACCAAGCTGTTAGGTATCATCTCAAGGAGTGGGGTCAGGCCGGCACTAAGTGTTGAGATGCGACTGAATAAGTCACATGTCTCGTGGGATCTGATTGTGTCAGCCCACATACTAAATACGGTATCTGTCCCTTATGGACTCTTTTGGACACTCCGGACTCATACGGACCGCTTTTGTTTATCTTTATTGACAGAGTCATATATGGCTCTTATTGTTTTCTATTGTTAAGATACCGGTATCATCTGCTTTAGGCAGCTATTGTTCTCTGCCCTCCAATGGCACTTCTCCCTCTGGCGCACAGACCTCATGTATTGTGTTTGGGTCACCAGTGCGCACAGACCATTCTTACTAAGCGTCCTGTATATAAGGACTGCTGTTTACGCCTCTACACTTCAGAGTTCCCTTCACCTCTGAAGTGTAAGTTCCTTTCTCTTTACTTCTCTTATTACCTTTGCTCATAGACGTTCTATAGTAACTTGTCTACTAGGTATGCAGTTGTAACAGAGTTCCCTTCACCTCTGAAGTTAACTTGTCTACTAGCTCCTTGCTTTTACTCCTCGCTTGTTAGTTCTGCGCTCAACAGGTTATGGGCCCTGACGCCTAATAACTAACTCGCGTTTCTTATAACAGATCTACTTGTGTCACTTTGCTCTCTCAGCCGACTACATCTTTCTTGTCGTCCCCCACACCTTCAGTGAGCATCCTCTACCATTTTTTCGACACATTCCTTCTAGTCCACCATGACTTCGTCATGTGCCATTTTGGCTAGCCTCTGAAGGAGGTTCTCATGAGAGGTTCTACTATAACCTCAAATTCCTCTGTGCGCACTACTACAATATCTTCTTTTCCCGGTCTTCGTCCGGAAGTGCTTTCATAGGCCAAGAGGGGAAGACCCTTGCGGCTATAGGCCTCTCAAATGGTTGGGTGATACTCGGTTAATACCTGGGTCACTTTAAGGGGTGTGAAGGCCTGGTTAATAGTCAAACCCAGAAGTCCTTCCCTCTGATACAACTAGGAGACGCTACTATACTATAATGATATTTACATAGTAGCTATGAGTAGACCTCTGCCAGGAGAAGTATTCGCTCCCCTTGTGCAGGATTCGCTGCATGGCATGTATCACTATTCTAGTTACTTAGTACCAAGACCCTTAATGGTCTGGTCTAGAGACTCCACAGACGACAGTTGTGATTGTTATGGGAGTTGATCCCTATCATCACTTCTGGAATTTGCTGTTGGCTCCTCTCTAGGGTACTACCCTTTACTGTAGTTCTTGGATAGCCCCAGCCTTCATGCTACTAGGCTAGAGATGGACTTGGAGCATCCTTCGCCGGATAAAGCTCCTCTGATCCTTCTTGCTCGAAACCTACGGCGTCGTGCATGACTATCCGCCCTTAGTAACATTCAGGCCTAGGAGACTACAGTATAAGGCAGCCATCATAAAAAATGATTCCACTACTATACTACAAATCCAAGTCGCACAAACTTGAGGCATGACACCTTATGTGTTATGGAGTTATAGCGCTCCTATGGCAGGACTCCTCTTTTCCCTACCAAGATCTGGGCTGGTTCTGACTGCTCCTCGGAACCAGATTTACAAACATCTCAAATGTCTTTCCATCTTGTTTTCCCTCCGTCCGTCACCCTCGCCAAGTTGGATGGAACCAACTGGCAGACATGGTCGTCGACCTTCTCCTCCCTCATGTTAATGAACGGGTGTAGGCGCCACCTCACCCATTCAAATGTGGGCACTGTTCCCCACCATCCAGCACTCCCTGCAGGACAAGCAGGACCCACAGGTCCTACAGATGCAGGGCTGGCCATGATGGCCCTATGGGAGAGGCAGGAAGAGGTCATCACTGGCCTCCTATTTTTATCTGTGACATCGGAGGTCCTCTCTGGTATTCAATCCATGGCGCTGTACCCAAGCGTCCATGACAAGTACCAGCAGCTGGATCACCTCTATGGTCAGGTTGGCTCTATGGCCACCTTTAATTTGTGGGTGGGCTTGGCAAACACCAAGCTTCAGGAAGGTAGCCCCTTCCTACCTCAGCTCCAGAAAATGCTGGACTTAAGGAACACCCTCGTGGAGAATGGGATGCCCGTCTCGGACATGCAAATGTCCTTCATACTTTTAGACGCACTACCCCCCTCCTACAGCACCATAGCAGGAACCATCCTCGCCTCTGGCCCCCCTGCCAATCTTGTACCTCAGGACCTCATCAATAGGTTCATCAATGAGGAATCACGCATCTCTGGTCCCCCGGCATCTTTTACAAAGATAGCCCCCGTCAAACAACATCAGCCTCCACGCGATCACGTGTCGCAGGCATCGGGCAGCTCTGTGTCTCCGGACATAATCTGCCACTACTGCAAGCGGGCTGGCCATAAAAAGCCAGACTGCTACAAACTCAAACGGGACCAGGAGAACGACCAAGCTACTGATTGGCTTGAAGCGTGCGAGTATGAACTCGACGCTCTCAGTAAGCTTGATGTCTGGAGACTTGAACCCCTTCCTGCTAATAGGAAGGTGGTGAAGTGTAAATGGGTGTTCAAAAAGAAAGCAGATGGTCGCTTTCGTGCTAGGCTAGTGGCAAAGGGGTTCACCCAACTAGAGGGGGTGGACTTTGACGAAACATTCTCCCCAGTTGCCCGCTTTGAGTCCTTACGACTCCTTCTTGCGTTAGCCACACTTGAAGATTGGCATATTCACCAGATGGATGTCAAATCGGCATTCCTTCATGGGGAACTGGAGGAAGAAATTTATATGGAGCAACCAGTCGGTTTCGTCACAGCTGGCTCCGAGCACCTCGTGTGCCGGTTACAGAAGGCCCTTTATGGCCTGAAACAAGCTTCCCGCGCATGGAACTTACAATTCCATGGGGTCCTGTGTGACCTAGGCTTCACGCGGACGTACTCTGATGCAGGAGTATACGTGTATCATCTTCAAGAGGGGGGTGACACACTATTCATGATCTTATATGTAGATGACATCACTATACTTGGGAGCTCCTACTACCCTGCACGAAGTCATCGTCTTCCTCTTGTAGATAGCGAGGATTCGTGAATCGTACCCTTGTGCTCCGCCTGGGGCGAATAGGCGAAGGTACCTGAGTGTTCCTGGGAGATCTAGGGGTTTCCCTAGGAGGAGACACTTCCCGATTAAAGTTCGGGGCAGGTATAGGCGCGGAGACTACCGGAGGCCTAGAAGAGCGGGTGCGAGGGCGCGCAGGAGTAGTTGGTAGTGGGGCTTGGGAAGGGGGAGTGTGATATATTGTCTGGTCTGCCGGGGCAGGTGTGGTGTTAGGGGGTGTGAGAGGGGTGCTAGGCTGTTGAGTTGCTGCAGGTACCATCCCTTGGGGCACTAATAAATACGTTGTTCTTGCGCTTCTGCGGCTTTACGAGAGACGCTATCTCAGGCTTCCAAGGTTGGAGAGGGGTAGCCTAGCTCACTTCATTGGGGGTCGTATCCGTGATCTACTTCGCGCCAGGTGCACCCCAGGGGGTGCCGTGTACCCTATCGTCTCCCTGGACAGCGGCGATGTCTCGTTCGGTCACTCATGGCGCTAACTGGTCTCATACGCTCTCGTTGTCGGCATCAACCCGCACACTGCTCTATGGATTTCGTCCTAATGTACCTTGCGGATGTCTTTAATGCTATATTCTTTCTAATGTTGTGCTTTCCGCGAATGGAAACTTCACACGTCTGTGGGACAGTATATCGGGGTCTGCTAACTTACTACACTCAAAATAAGCAACACTTTCTCACGAATTTACACCCACTGACGGAACGAGTGGGCAAAGTGTGACTTGTGATCCCAGACGGGCGAATCTGATGGTGTGGAAAAAGAATGGATGCCTGTCCTACCGAAGGAGGGCAGGCGGAGAGGGATTGATCGCGGGTTGCAAGGTAGCTTAGTCGTGGCAAGGGTCAAGGACGAGCGGAGACTCCAGATTTAGACCAGCGCGATGCAAAAGTGAGGTTCTAGATGAAAGACGGTCATTGCGTAGTAACCTGCCAGTGAGGACGGAGGGTAGGAGAACCATGGGAAGACACGTACTGGGTGCATATACTATCTACTAGATGTTTTTCATTCTGCGGAGGAGATAAATAAGTCGACGATGTGCCCGGATTGGATTGGTTCTTCTCACGGCTTTACACCTCGGCCACACACACTATTATTGAATGCTCGGTGATGGTGATAGGAATATAAATATAAACCATGCGTCTTACCCTTGCATGAGCGGTTCAGGGATTGAGCAATCCCTAAACCGAGAAAATCAATAACAAAATGTGATGCGATAGCGCAAGGACAACGCGTCCCTCAACTAAACCAAATGTCACGGTACTACAAGCGGTACTACTAGTATGACATGCATTGTGTCTCCAGCAACCGTGCAGAATTCCAATTTATCTCTTCACGGGGAACTCTATGCCCAAAGTTTCGGAAATATGCCATCAAGGAACGATACCCTTGCCGCTGCGCGCTCGTGCCAAAACTTTGCGGCCCAACCGCGTTTGGTATCGCCCTGGGGCAGTGAGAGGGTACCCTAGCACATCCTAACGTCAGGTGCATCGTATCTTATAAGTTATTCGTGTGTCGTTGCGGCCGAGCAATACCAAGCCTGGGGGCCGGCCTTTTGGCCGCTGAGGGCCATCCAGTTGGTACTGCTACCCCTGGACCGCGGACACGAAGATGCATCCTCATCCCTGGGCTCGATCCTATCTCCGAGGCTCCGAGCCCAAACCACTACAGCATACGCGCCCCAATTTTGCCGGGTGTCCCGCTGCGTCTCCTCGGTCGTAGTGACGCTCGGGGCGTGGTTGCAGAGTACAACCTCGCGACAACAATTAGATACCATGTTTTTCTGTCAGCTCTCCACGTAGTGCGAGAACATGACAACATCCTAGGGCTTCTTTCCGACCAACTCGAATCAGCTCGCTGCCATTTACATGCTATCATCATCCGAGTGACCTTCGCTACGGGCAGTTGCCCTCGAAAGGCGACATTATTGTCTTTCAGTGGTGGCGAAGCTTACTGAATTTCCGCAACACGAGTCTGTTAAATCACCACCAAGCCTTATTGAAATCTACAGCGAACGAAAAATTCGAAGCCTTAAGGGCCTATCTGATAGGGAATCATCGACGTTGTCAGTACGGCACTGCGGCAATCGATAGCGATCACATACCTCGCTCTCGGTGGCCCGCACCAACGAAGCTGCTGTGTCCGAACGCGGTCGGATATAGCACCGGAATGGCTTTGGATACCTAAAATCGATTAACCATCAGTCTTTAACGGAACGAGAGGCGAAGCGACGTGGCGCACGACACAATTCCCGACGAATATTCCTCCTCTGGCGGACCATCCTCGGTGGCTGTGATGTCGAACGCAGCCAGTAGTCCTACCATGTTCGACCACATACTAGCACGGGCGAAGAAATGACCAGGACAGCGCCGCGCGCCGAAACCGAACGCTTGGGTTGGGAAAGCGGGAGCGCCTGGGGCGAGCCAGCGTTCAGGGTAGAAGCGGTCTGGCTCCGGGAAGACTGTAGGATCGTGCATCATTCCCCTAAGAATACGTGATTACGGTTGGAAGAAGAATTATCGTGAGAGACGTACCACACGTTTGGTATAATTGTTGAGCCCGCGGGGATGTAATACCCCTCGTAGACGTCGCTCTTCGTGACCATGTGTGGCACAGCTGGAAAAGTTCAGATCAATGATCTGAAAGCATCTCTATCAAGTCGATATGAGATGACTGATCTTGGTGAAATCCAGTCTTATCTAGGTGTTAACATCACCAGAGACCGTGCAAACCGCACCATGGAAATCAACCAAGCAGATTACATCCGAGACGTGGTCGAGCGCTTTGGAATGTTAGATTCCAACCCAGTATATACTCCTCTTCCCACTGGCGCCGAGGCACACTTGATCAAATATGACGATCAGGCCTCTACTTCTGAGATCAAGAAGTATCAACAGATAATTGGGTCCCTGCTGTATGCGCAGATTGGAAGCAGACCTGATATATCCTTCGCTGTTGCGCGCCTTAGCCAATTCGCTTCCAACCCCTCGCCACAGCACCTGCGCCTAGCGAAATATGTCCTGGCATATCTAAACAGTACTAAGGACTATGCGTTGCGCTATGCTGGAGGGAATGGCTCAGGTGGAGAAGGCCTTCATGGCTACTGTGACTCTTCTTGGGGAGATCAAGAAGAGAAACACTCCACCTCTGGTTACGTCTTCCTGCTTGCCAATGGAGCCATTTCATGGTGTACCAGAAAGCAGAAGACAATAGCCCAGTCTACCACAGAAGCTGAATACATGAGCCTCTCTGAGGCGTCAAATCAAGCTCAGTGGTACACTACCTTCCTCGGGGAACTAGGGTATGAGGTTGCCTCCCCTATTCCCCTACACTGTGACAACAAGGGTGCTGTAGACTTAGCATTAAACCCTGTCACTGGAAGACGGTCTAAACATATCCTGATCAAACACCATGTAGTCAGGGAGTATGTAGAAAACAAGGTCATAGACCTGATACGTACTCCAACAGGGGAAATGGTTGCAGATGGACTTACTAAGTCACTGCCCAGAGAACCCTTCGACAAAATGGTCACTGATCTAGGAATGGTGTAAAGACTCAGGAACATCGTGCTGAGTACACAGTCAATGGTCGTCGATCCTTGGTTTATCAGCAAGGACGTCACATTGTCCTGTAACAAGCACATCATGTTCTCTGATCTTCAAGAGGTTAAACAGAAGGAGGCTTCAGGAACGTCGAGTTACTGCAAATAAGCAAGCGAAGCTTTTGCAGACTTCCTTTGGGTTTTTTACAACCACGAAAAGCCCTTCTTAGAACTCTGAAGGAGTTGGATCTTGACTTAGAGAGCCTACAAATTACGGCTCTTGAAAAGATTATCATCTTGTATACTATAGTCAAGAATCTCTTATTTCAGAGCTTCAACTTTAACACACCTCTGATGTTTACATTATGGACTGTCCCAATCATGGAGGGATGTTGAGACGCGACTGAATAAGTCACATGTCTCGTGGGATCTGATTGTGTCAGCCCACATACTAAATACGGTATCTGTCCCTTATGGACTCTTTTGGACACTCCGGACTCATACGGACCGCTTTTGTTTATCTTTATTGACAGAGTCATATATGGCTCTTATTGTTTTCTATTGTTAAGATACCGGTATCATCTGCTTTAGGCAGCTATTGTTCTCTGCCCTCCAATGGCACTTCTCCCTCTGGCGCACAGACCTCATGTATTGTGTTTGGGTCACCAGTGCGCACAGACCATTCTTACTAAGCGTCCTGTATATAAGGACTGCTGTTTACGCCTCTACACTTCAGAGTTCCCTTCACCTCTGAAGTGTAAGTTCCTTTCTCTTTACTTCTCTTATTACCTTTGCTCATAGACGTTCTATAGTAACTTGTCTACTAGGTATGCAGTTGTAACAGAGTTCCCTTCACCTCTGAAGTTAACTTGTCTACTAGCTCCTTGCTTTTACTCCTCGCTTGTTAGTTCTGCGCTCAACACTAAGTACATCGCGTGAAAGGTCCAATAGACCTCGTGCTGATGGAATACATTGTAGACCTCAAAATTTCAAAGAGCTGTTCAACCTTCATCACGCGCAGCTCAGGAATGTCATTGAGCGGATCTTTGGAGTCATGAAGCGGCATTTCAAGGTCCTGGCTGTTGCCCAGGAGTATTCTAGTCAAACCCAAGCCCAACTGGTGGGTGCCTTGGCAGTATTGCATAACTTCATCTGGATACACGACCCTACCGACATAATCTATGGCGACGATGATCCTCAAGAGGACGAGGACGGCCCACGTCAAGGCAACATAGGTTGGCAGGAGAGACAGAGAGTGGACGATCGTCGAGAAAGGATCGCTCGGGAGATGTGGGACGATTATGTAGTACATACCAGACGGCGTCGCGATTAGGAACGTGCTGTAGAGTTGCTGTACAGCATATTGAGTGACGGGGCGGCGTTGTCCATTCCGCACCAGTGTCAAATCCGATGTAAATTGGACCCCCATGAGAGCCCCCATGTGTGGTGATCACTGACTTTTCGATTGTGACGCGTCGATCCCCTTCCTAATACGGCTCTCACGTTCTACGCGTCTCACATCCTCCCTGCTCCCTGGCGCTTTCCACATTCCACAAAGACCACACAGGATGAAGAAGGACAAGGGCTTGATGAACCACTGGTCAGAAGCTGATGAGGCGACTCTAGTGCACACGCTGGCCTCCGAGAAGGCCAAATCAAACTGGGGCGACAATGGCCCCAAAAACGTTGCATGGACCGTGTGCGAGGTCGCCCTCCTAGGCAGCGAGAAGACATCTGGAGGGACCCCAAAGACCATCCAGTCCACCAAGAACCGATGGCAACGGGTGCGTAATGATGTCTTTGTATGTTGTATGCGCTTATCTGTCTCTCTAGATCAAGCAAGAATTCGAGACCGTGAAGGAGCTCAGAGGCCTATCAGGATTCGGCTGGGACGATGCGAAGAAAATGGTCACGGCCACAGACGAAGTATGGGAGGCGTATCTCGCGGTGAGTCAACCATCTTCTGATTTCGAATTGGACCATATGCTATACAGCCCGAGAGCCACAAGAAAGCGAGGCCGTTCCGCAACAAGAAGCGGTTCCCATTATATGACAACATCGCAGAACTTGTCGATGGCACCCAGGCCACGGGTGCAAACGCAGTTCAATTCAGTCAGACCCCTGGGAGTTCACGTGCACGAGGTCCTTCAGTCCCCATTGACCCAGTGCTCCTTGACCAATCCAAGGGCGAGAACGGGTCAGATGAAGAAGTGGGTGTTCCACTCTCTCGATGCTGTGTCACTGACGCCTGACGCCGAACCAGGCATTCACCCTGGGTCCTGCACCCAAGGAGCCCGGGGCCTCCTTCTTCGAAGGAGACAAATACGACACAAGCGAGGTAAGTACTCATGATATACCTATTCATATCTCAAATTGGCTCGCAGGATGATGCTCTGGTCAAGACGCCTGCAAGCCCTGAGTCTCCCAAACGCAAACACTCCAAGAGCGTGGACCCAAAGGCCAAGGACAAGAAGCAACGTGTCACCGCTGGTGAAGGGATGTCTAGCACTGGCATCTCGTCATCAATGCGCGACGTGGCGGATTCAGTACACACGGCGGCGGCGACAAAACTCAATACGCCTCAAGTCTTTGCCATCAAGGCAATCAAGAAAGATGGTGGGCTCACTCGCTCCGAGTTTGCCAGTGCGGTTGAGTGCGTGATGGGGGACGCAGAGTTTGCGAACACGTACCTCGCTGTCGTCGATGCTGGTGTACGCACGCTCATTCTTCGTCACAAAATCGATAATTTCAGTTCTCGTGTGCTGTAATTGCGTAGCTATCCATTGTACTGTACTTGTATTGTGTCAAAAATAATGGAAGTCACTTGGGAAGTCTCTACTGCTATATGCGATATGCCTTGCCTTGCTATATGCACCTTGCTATGCTTGCTATGCTATATGCGTGTGTGCCTTATGTAAGTACTAATATTGTAACGCGTATGGTCAAGCATATGGTCACAGTCACTCTCGACACAGAGACAGTGAAAAGAAAAAGAGGTCAGACCTCTTTTTCTGGTTGGCAGGGAGAAACCCATTCTCATTTCTCGGTCTCTCGTGACACAAGGTTTGCCGAACGCGTCACATTCTCATTCTTAATTAATTAAAACATTGTTTCCGGCTTGGCCCATGTCTCGCATGAGAAAGTGTTTACCGGACAGGCCCTTAGGGTCTGTTCGGCAACCCAACCTTGGTTGAGGTTTGAGGTTGAGGTTGAGGTTTGTAAGCGTAAATAGCTGATGTAATCGTACCAATCGAACCCTCTGTTATGGCCTCAGAATCTATGAAGGCACACTGGTCCGAGGCTAGTCACAACTTCTTGGCTTTCTCTTGACCCTTGATTCCACTATGACTATGGGTGATGGGAAGAACTTCAAGCCTTTTGTATGGACAGTGGTGATAACCGTCCCTGATCGCTAGGAAACGGTCTATGGCGCGCGCAGGATTTGGGGGGTGTGAAGCATCGCGAGCGGTCGCGCAGGCCTCCGCGGGGCGCGAGATGTTGTGTATAGGTCGGCGGCGGTCGCGGGCGTGTCGGTGTCGAAGGGCTAGAGCCGCGTGCAAGTGCGGCGATGTTGGGAGAGGGAATGGGATCGGCTGGTCGCAGGTGGTTGGAAACGGTCGCGCACGCTTTGGCACGGCGCGAAACTTGGTACAGGTGGCCGCCGGGGTCGGGAACGCATCAAGCTAGAGTCGCTAAGGCCGCACACAAGTGCGGCGCGCTGGGGAACGCAAAGGATGAGCCTTACTGAGCTCAAAAGTCCAAGGGGAGAAGTCTGCTATTAGAAATCTTGTGTGTAAGGTTGTAAATACATGAGCTATATACTAAGGAAGGTAGGCTAAGGAATGAGGTGTATTAGATAACAGGGGGAAAGCTAAAACGCGAAGGGGAGAGTCTGGGGACTGAGCACGCACAGAGGGCGCGGGAAAGCGTGGAAGCGCGCGGGAAAGCGGCGCTTATAAAGCATACAGAGCGCGGACGAGCGGGAAAGCGCGTGCACAAGCGCAGGAGAGCACAACTGAGTGCAGGTGAGCGCAGAGGGTGTTGGGAAGCTGTCAGAAAGGGAAAATAGCACGATTTCACCAGCCAGGGAGAGTGGTCATATCAGCGGCTTTGGGACAGCTCAACCCTCTTGTCACCAAGGGAGGGCCCAAATTGGCGAAGTCTTGCAAGAACAACTCAGGCTACTTGGATATGGTTTCATTTGAATGCTGAAATCTTTCTGCAACGTGTCAAATTGACAAGCCTGTAACAAGCATGTACAAGAAGATCGCAACCTACTCCTCAAGCCCAACATGTCTTGGGTCCACCAACCCACAGAGGCATAGCTCCACTACTAGTGCGATAAAGACATGCAGACGCATGCACAAACCATCAGAATAACTGTTTCGACCCATAGAATAGAGAATGGGTCAACGACGCAGAACGATTACATCAGCTATTTACACTTACAAAGCTCAACCTCAACCTCAAACCTCGACCGAGGTTGGGTTGCCGAACAGACCCTAAAGGTGTAGAGGACTGAGAACTGGACTGGAGGAAGATGAAGGTGGTGAATCGACTCGGCTGAAGTAGATGCGCGGGTCTGACTTTGGCGCTCGTATTAAGTGGGTGCTTAAATGTTTAAGAGCGGGGTTATGTTGACTGAGGAAGGTACCTGGTCCGGCTCGGGTTCAGGAAGGTCCTGAATGAGGAACCCGGACTCATGCTTATGTAATCGGTTAGCGAAGAACGCGAACGCAGGGTCATTGGCGTTTTGGATACTTCTTTTTTTTTTTGAAGTGAGGCAGCACCTGTACTAGAGTTGTTGTGGTATCCCATGCGGTAGGCACGGTGTCCGAAAATAAACCCGAGAAGGGTCGGTCCATAGGTTGCGCGACGGTGTTCGGATCTGTGGTCAGGAAAGGCGGGGATTTCGGCCTAAGGACGGGAGTTGAAAGAGTACCTAACCGCGGAGTGGGCGAACTGTGAACGGAGGTGATCGGTGTGGAAGTGCGGGAGAATGAGACAGAGGGCAGTCGTAACCTAGACAATATGCGCGGTGTGGATAATTGCAGGGGGGGTTATGGAAGCGATATTGCCCTGCGTCGCAGTCACATTAGTAGTCATCTCGGGGATGTGAGGAGTCGGGTGCAGAGGGATGGGGTGGTGGGTTTGGACGCTGCACAGAGGATATGCGGAGGCATGAAATAGAATGGAATCGTGGTCGTTGGTCGAGTCATAGAATGCCGTTGGGATAGTAGGTTCCGTGTTTTCGTGGAATGCGATATAGTTCCTTCGAATACGCCCGAGGATCTCTGTAGATATCGATCGGACATGGGGATCTGCGCCATCCCGCGCCGTATGGACAAGTTCATTCCACAGGCCGCAAAACTCTTGCTGCAGCTCCGGCGAGGTACGCTGCACGTCGATATTGAGCGACAACTCGTCGAGAGTCCTAGACGACACGTTAAACGGCGTATCCCAAGAGTGTTCGGAGTGAAACCGAACGATCTGCCGAGTAGTGAAAATGAGGTTGGCAAGTAGCACATTATTACGGCCGCTTAAATTATATTTGAACAGGAGATCACTTGATATGCCCAGTAGTGCGGTCGCGAGGTCAGACCATCCACCAGATTGCTGCGAACGTACTATGATGATGGCGACAATGCACCTGGCATAGAAGTCAGTACGTGGATCGTTGTCGGCGTTGCCAATGGAACGTATGACGGAGCGTCCAAAATCAACGGATCCTAGTAATTCGTCCCATTCTCCAAAAACACGACTCAAAGTCCGCCAAGATGCCAGAACTGGTGCCGCGTCGATGGCCTTGGTGCAAACACGGATCCGCCTTTGTTTGACCGACTCTGAAACGAGATCAGATGTTAAGGCGCGATGCATCAACGAAACTATAGCCCCCGACAACCCCTCGTCATCTAATCGAGCAAGGCAGCTCGCGGGATCTTCGATTGCTTTTGAGCCGCAAAAGCTGGGAATGCCCGAGATGAACCGTTCAAATTCTTGGTCTTCATTAAGAGACTTGAATGTCCATATCAAGGCTCGACCATCGAGTTCTTGTGAGCGCGTTTGAGTAGATTCTTCTGCTGCCCTCCTCATTCCCTGGCGACGGCGTCTGCGATAAACAGCCTCCAAGCGACTCCAGGACGTAACTTCAAAACCATGATACGTGAGCCAGGCCAGAAATCTGTTAGTCGCAAGAGTAGTTAGAGTAATGTGCCAGACCAATGGCGAAAGTGGTGTGTAATATGGGCCGTTACTCCAAAACACGGGCACATACGTGAAACATAAGTACGCCGCGGCCAATGACCCTGTCCAAAGGGCTACAAAAGCAAAGACAGTAAAGTGGGTGTTGAAAAGGAGTACAGCAAGTCCCGCAAGGAAGAGGAAAAAGGAGGTGTGATGGAGAGCCCGCAATGCCTCTGCAATGAGGGGAAGGCGGAACTTAACGACCCCTTCAAAGAGCTCACGAATTCGCGCTTCCTTGAGTAGAGTGTACCGTGGGTGGGCGGTCGTGAGGTACAAGCGTGCCCACTGCTGCAACATAATAGCAAACAGGGCGCACGTGAGACTGATGGCCAGGCTCAAGAACCAGAGCGAGTTGACCCAGACGGCAGACGTTGGCGGAGAAAATGCGGGAGGATCAGGGAGCGTGGTAGGGACGACAATCTGTGACCCATTAGAACTGGCAAGGAGCTGGTAAATATTGGCAAGGTAGAAATTCGATTTGTCCTGGGGGTTCGGCTTGAGGTCCGGGAAGGTTAGTCCAATAGCTGTTGCAACTGTGGCAGAGAACAGCCCAGTCTGTGGTTGTAAGGTGGCGTGAGCGTGTATATTGCGAAAAGAGCACTCACAAAGACGAGGATACTATCAGCATCTGCCTTCCAGCGTTCTGCCATTTCCCTATCCTCTTTCCCAGCCCTTTCCATGTACATGGAGAATAAAGCTTCTGAGCCGTCAATCTCTTCTAACTGTGCTTGATCCTGTCCAACCCAAGACGAACTCGGAGGATAAATATGTTGGGCTGTATAGACCCTGACGCGTCAAAACAACGAAGGGTTCACAATAAGAGTTGCGTTGGGGTACGCACCTGCATCATTCCTCTGTCCGACTCCGAAAGCTCGAGACATTTAAATTATGGCGCCAAACGAGTAGAGTATTCAGGGGTGTTAGGAAGAAGTCGAATTCGAGCAAACGTTCACAGGCAACTTGAAGCTGCAACAACTCGCGTTTGCGGACTGTTTGCGGCATGCACATTGGTCACGGTCACGCGGTCACGGGTCAGTCATGCACTTATGGTCGGATGGCGCCGCGCCCGCAACACACGACTACTACTAGTAGTACAACTTGAATTACAGCCCCATCACCGAGATAGAATGACCCACTATCGCTATCAGTAACGCAGCCCTTGCAGCTGAGAACACGCAGGGAACCGAATGACCAAGGAATCGAGTTCAATCGACTCGGACCTAAGTTATCTCAGGACCCAACGTGCTCTCACTGGCAGTATCTGCCGCAAAATTCGTCTTTGTCTCCTGATTCCTTGTCTATTTCCCATCATCATCTCCTGCTCCCGATCTTTCTCCCTTTGTTCCCTCATTCAAGCTACTAGTAACTATGATCTCTCGGATGGCCTCCTCTTTTCCCCACACGATCGGTAACAGACACCAGTTCACGAACTGCCTTTCACTTCCTTCTTTGCGATCTTTATTCGCCGCCAATCACTTTTTCTTCTTCCTTGACCCCTTAGAGACTCCGCGCTTCCTTTTCCTAGACACCGCTGTCTCAGTCTTTCCCCCCCACCAACTCACTACCTTGGTACTGTGCTCGTTGTCGAGAGCGAGGGCGCAGATTCCTCATTCGCGCCAACCTTAGAACGGTATATTTGCCCTTGGTTTCTTTCCCTCGCTTAATTTTCTCTTGTGCATCGCTCATTCTCATTTGCCTCGTGCTACTGTCTTCCTATCACACCTCTCCTTCCCTATGACTGCCTCTCTACGTTCCCGCTCTCGGTTGTCGTCTTCGACACTCCCCTACGATACGCTTGCCTCTACATACTATGCGCGTTAGGTACTGACATGGATGCATGTGAGGCCCTTTTTTCTGCTGAATGTTAGGCATCATCGCACAGTTTAGTTGACAAGCCATATAACGAAGGCACTTCCTCTTGAGCTCGCTGTCTCAACTCCCTGTCTTCAATACCCCCGGCCAGTAAGGTTCCACATTAGTCCCAGTTCAAGTTATAGCCATCTCTGCCCTTATCCGAGTTGCTCGCTATCGCAAACTCGGCGGCGGTGCCCCAGCACATCAACGCATCCGAGTCAACATCAACCGTTCGCCGTTACTTCTGTCGTCGTCGCAAAGGCGACAGCTCAGTCCCGGTTCTCGTCAAACGATCGCCTTACCCGACGGTGGTCAATCTTCAGCTCATTGTCATCCGTTTCCTCCCACTACATCATAGCAGAAGAAGCCCGAATCTGTTCAAGTTATAGTTCACATTCGTACCCGACAGCGGGAGCACACTAGAAGGATTTCTCATCTAGAATGTGGTGGCACCCGCGAAGCTATCTGCAGAATTGACGAATCAGTAGAGAACTGGTTTTGGCGTTGGCGACTGATGGGTTGCTATTTGCCTTGCACAAGTCCCCGGATTCGACGCCATCCACAATATTTTAGGGGTGGGATCCGGGTGTGGGTTTTAAGGCCGTGCGCGCTAACTGGACAATGTGCTGGAGCGCCCGTCCGCACCTTCTCATCGTGTGTTCGATCGCTACGAGGAGAGCTAAGGTATAGCACTCGTCACGTTCCAGCCTCTCGCCTACCGTGGTGCCCCAGAAGTGACAAACCCGAGGACACAATAATACTAAAATAAAAACTTGCTTCACGTTGCTGCCTTCTCCTCTTTATTCGATTAATGATGCACGGGATCGGTAGACGATGATGAAGCACCATGGCACCGAACGGTCTTTTCCCTGCGGCCAGAAGACTCGGCCATGCAAGAAAATTGAGGCGTGGTTTGGTATGAAAGGACAGCCATTCCCGGCCCAAGCGCGTTGAAGCTCCGGCGGGTCTGCCACAGCCTGAGGCCGCTTGACGGCTTGGGCCTGGTCCCAGGATTGTAAGGAGACTGCAAGGACCGTTTGTTCTTTGTTCTTATTGATAGCCGATAGCTCTCTAGGGGTCGTTATTATCCGAATTTGCGATGAGCCAGCCGTTGAAAAGTACAAGGACACTCGTCTGCTGTGGAAAATCCTTGGAAAAATCTCTCGGGTCGAGAAATCCCTTTAGATAAGACATATTGATAATTAGTATCCCACGCCACCGACCGTGAAGGGGATTCAAGCGCGTTACAAAGACCACACATGGCTATGTCAAAGCGGAGTGGCGACCCCCAGCCTGGCTGCGTGAATTCCACGCGCGGTCCTGGCTGTGGTCGCCCTCGCTAACCATGCAAGCGATGCCTCTGTGGGATGGCCAGAACTCGATAAAAGCGCAATGCCCCTCCGCAATTCCTCTCTAGAAATCAACCGCTCCCATCCCACGATCACTTACACAGACAACCTTCGAGTCCCAGCCACAATGGTCTTTCCCGACCCCTACCCCGGCCCTCCAGAAACCTACGCATTCTCACCGTCGCCAGACGCTCCCAAAGAGGATGATTCGATAGCGCAGTGGGATCAACTCGTTGGTTATGCCCGGCCAGAGCGCGACACAGGTAGCAATTGGCTGCAGCAAATCGGTCCAGAAAATCCGGAGATCGCTGAGGACCCGGAAGGTCTCCACGCCATCCCAGAGTCGTTGACAACATGGCAGCGGTTGTTGCTCCAGACCACACAAGCCGACCTGGAGCGCAGGGCAGTCAGCGTAATCAAGTGCAGGCTATGTCCCATCCAAAAGTTCAAGACCTGGGCATACTTTTCCCGCCATTGCAGAGACTGCGAGGAGCACCCTGCCGAAATCAAGTGCTGCGAGCGTTGCGGGATCTATTTCGGCCGCCAAGACTCGAAGAAGCGTCACAACGATTCGGCAACGAGGGCGTGCTGCGAGACGACGCCAGATGAGGCAGCATGGAAGAAGCATCAGGCTAAGCGGCTCTTGGCGGCATTCCAAGCGAGAGTGACGCATTGTCTGAAGACAGGGGAGGAACTCGGTCCCACATTCGCCGCGATCGCCAGGGTAGAGCTCCCGGATAAGTCGAAGAAAGCGTTCTCATCGAGGAAGAACAAGTTAGAGGGCAACAGGTCGCAGGTCGCTGGTCGCAGGACTCTATAGAAGATGAATAGATACGTGTACTGTACTGTAAAGAGTCCTCGGATCTGTTTCGAATCCGTGTATTGGTCGCGTACCGTGTTTGTCCTTTTCCCCGATCAGACTATTTGCGCAGTGGATGCAAAGGTAGATGCGTGAAGAGGTTGACCTTGGACTTGATCGTACGCTTGCGAGCTCCAAACATCTAATACGGTCCCTCGGCCCCCGAGTGAGGGACACATGGGTCAACGCGAACAGATACAGTACGGATCGGAACACCTTTGAACGTGCCTCGGATGGGCCTCTGCCACGTCATGTTCTAGTGCAATAGTTATTATATGTACCAGTATCTGGACAGTACACCGAATATCCTCCACATAATCAACTAAATGACCGCACCATATACGAGAGGGGAACGTTGTCATAGAAGAAGAGTACAAGCAAACACGTGTCACTTTCGGACACACGCGTGTCATTGGGGGGAGAGGCAAGATCGATCAACGAGTAATGGACACGACAGAGCACCATCCCATCGTCCTCTTCCTGAGAAAAAAAAATGCTTGTGGATCGGATGAACGAAGAAGCGCTTGCCGTGCCATCGATCGTGTAAAAAAAAAGAAAATTGAGGCGTGTACAGCATGGGGCGGCGCTTACCTTAACACCTCTTTGCGAGTCGCTGCTTTGCTTCCACGAGGCGGGTAACGCGGGTTTCGTGCAGCGCCGCAAGAAAGGCCGGATGAGAGGATGACCCGATGACGGCGCGTGGCACGAGAGGAAATGTGAATGGGCTCAGGCGATATATTGGCGGGACAGCATAGAGAATGGGCGGAACCGCGAGGCGCCTCTCGATCGGGTCCTTGTTGCCGAGGCGAGGTCGCGACGGGTGGTGGGCCCTCCCAGAGCGACCAGATGAGTGTTGGCGGATAGAAAGATCCTCACCGATCCCATAGCAAAAGGGTGGTGGGCGGGCAAAAGAAAAAAATCCCGGTTCACTAGACCGGTTGGAAAAGTCGGTGTGGCATGCAAGAGGAATAAGTCACGTGTCGCCCAGTTCGCTCACTCGCTCTCAAAGACCGCTCACTCAAAGACAATTCTCTAAGGCATCGCTCGTATACAGGAAAAGGAAACGAGACACGGACGACTACTCTAATGTAAGAAAATGGAAAAACGGAAGCCCGATTGACTTGCAGATGTGATAGTCAGTCACAATACCTCCATCTAAGGAGCCTGCTGTGACTCAGAGGTTAGAATTGCCTATTGTATGCCCTGCATTATTACTTACGGTCATACATAATGGGCCTGGAACCTCCGGGGAGAATACAAACGAGCCATCAAATTTTCTATATTTCAGTGTGAAAACAGTCGCAAAGGAAAAATAGGAGAATCGAAACGACTTAACCAACTGTTGGAGTGCGGCTGGGCGGTTCTAAGGCAAAAGCGATGTCGAAAAAACGAAGTGAAAAAGGGGGCGCCCGTAATGCCAAAACGGATTTGTCTGCGCTTGTAACAAAATGGAAGAACCGGAAATAAAGGTAAAAATGAAGCATGAAATGGGAAAGCTTATCCAAAATACAACTGCTACCTCCGAATACTCCTGAGTCGCCGCGAGTGTACGCGGCGAATCTACTTGCGTCTGGGCGCGGACTTGGGTGTCCCCCGAGTCGTACTGCTCAGGTTCGGGTCGGGTAGGTCGGGCGTGCCGGAATGCAACTGAGCGGACGAACTGCGAACGGAGGTAATTGGTACGGGAGAGTGGGAGACGGCGGGTACAGTAGTGACCTGGGCAGGATGCGCGGGGTGGGTAATTGCAGGGGGGGGTATGGAAGCGATAGTGGTGCCTCGCGACGCAGTCACGTTAGTAGTCCTCTCGGGACGGTGGGGAGCCGGGTGCAGAGGGATGAGGTGGCCGCTGCAAAGAGGATATGTGGAGCCACGATATAGAACGGAATCGCGATCGTTGGTAGACTCATAGAATGCTGTTGGGATAGTTGGGTCCGTGTTTTCGTGGAACGCGATGAAGCTCCTTCGAATACGTCTGAGGATATTTGTGGAGATCGATTGGACGTGAGTATCTGCGCCATCTCGAGCCGTGTAGACAAGTTCATTCCACAGGCTGCAAAACTCTTGTTGCCGCCCCGGCGATGCACGCTGCACATCGATGTCGAACGATAATTCGTCGAGAGTCCTGTATGACACGTCGAACAACGCATTATCCCGAGAGTATTCGGAATGAAACCGAACGATTTGCTGAGCGATGAAGATGAAGTTGGCAAGTAGCACGTTAGTACGTCCTCCCAAACTATGGAGATCATCCGATATGCCCAGTAGGGTTACGAGGTCAGAGTGACTGCCAGACTTCTGCAAACGTACTATGATGACAGCAATTATGCACCGAATACAGAAGTCGGTGCGTGGGTCGTTATCAGGGTTGCCAATGTAGCGCATAACAAAGTGCCCAAAATCAACGGATCCTAGCAATCCATCCCATTCTTCGACTCGGAAAACGCGGCTCAAAGTCTGCCAAGATGCCAGAAATGGTGCTGCGTCAATGGCCTTCCTGCAAACATCGATCCGCCTTCTTTTGACCAACTCTGAGACGAGATCAGGTGTCAAGGTGCGATGCATCAATGAAATTATAGCCACGGACAACCCCCGCTCGCCTAATCTAGCGAGGCAGTCTCGGGGATTTTCGATCGCTTTTGAGCGGCAGAAGCTGGGAATGCCCAAGATGAACTGTTCGAGCGTTTGGTCTTCATTCAGAGTTCTAAATGTCCACAGTAACGCGCGAGTATCGAGCTCTTGTGAATGCACTTGAGCAAATTCTTCCGCTGCCCCCCCCATTCCCTGGTGACGGCGTCTGCGATAAACCTTCTCCAAGCGACGTCCAAAACCAGGAAACGTAATCGCAGCTAGAAGTCGGAAACCCAAAAGGAAGGTTTGAGTAATGGACCAGATCGTCGGCGAAAGAGGTGTATAGTAGGGGGAGTTACTCCGAACCATGGGATGGCATGTCAAAAATATGTACGATATGGTTAAGAACAAAATAAATCCAGCGATGATAAAAAAGATAGTACGATTAATATTGAAAAGGAGCACAGCAAACCCCGCAACAAAGAGGAAAAAGGAGGCGTGATGGAAAGCCAGCAATCCCCCCGCAAAGACGGGAAGGCGGAACTCCATGACCCCTTCAGCGAGAAGCTCACGAATCCGCACTTCCTTGAGTAGAGTGTATCGGGGGTGGGCGGCCGTGAGGTACGAGCGTGCCCACTGCTGCAACATAATAGCAAACACGGCGCACGTGAGACTGATGACCAGGCTCAAGAACCAGAGCGAGTTGACCCAAATGGCGGACACCGACGGAGAAAATGCGGGTGGGTCAGGCAGCGCCGTAGGGATGGTGACCTGTGATCCATTGGCAAGGAGCTGGTAAATATTGGCGAGGTAGAAATTCGATCGGTCCTGGGGGTCCGGCTTGAGGTCCGGGAAGGTTAGTCCAATAGCTGTGGCAACTGTGGCAGCGAACAGCCCACTCTGCAGCCGTAAGGTGGTTGGTACCTGTATCAAGACGTGTATATTGCAAGAAAAGCGAACTCACAAAGACGAGGATACTATCAGCATCTGCCTTCCAGCGTTCTGCCATCTCTATATCCTCTTTCATAGCCCTTTCCATATACATGGCGAGTAAAGCTTCTGAACCGTCAAAATGTGAATCTTGAGGCCGACCGGGAGAAGAACTATGTTGAGCTGTGTAGGTGCGTTACAAAAAACGAAGGGGTTATGAAAAGAGCAGCGTTGGGGCACCTGCATCATTCCTCTTCCCGAGTCCGAAAGCTTGAGACATTGAAAGTTATGGCGCCGGAGGAGTGGGGTATTCATCAATATTCATCAGATGTGTTCAATTTACTGTAGGCACCCACGGCGCTTTGCGGCCACCGCCGTGAAGTTCGTACCGCTTTATTTCCGCAACATCGGTCTTCGCATCTAGCCAATATAGTACCCTGATGTATGTATACCGCAGCTTGCTGCCGCTGGCGCAACGGTCGCAGCACGGTGCTCTGCACACACCGCGTATCACAACAACTGCGTCAAATTCAAAATTTACCTTCGACGGGAAAGCGCTGGCCGGGAACAACGCGGATTTGTACAGTATGTGCGGCGCGACTTGCAGACTGCTGAGACCCAAAGATCTTATCCATCATGTATCCTCCCGCTGAGGTTCCCGAAGAACCGGAACGACCCAGGATACGTCACTGGAACATGTCCGTACGCCGTACCATCAATTCTCGAGCTAACAGAGTCTAAAGGATCCCGGGCATTGTGATCGTATACTAACTATTTTCACTTCCCTGTGCCCTTCTGCAGACGGGATTCAGATACATACAGTACTCCGGTGCTGGAGACACCGCTAGCAAGTACTGTCCTTAGGAAGTCCCGCTAACCTAGTAAGCAAGATTCCAGATGGATCGATGACCCTTCGGCTCGTTGTGGGAAGGCTGTAGCTCACTTGCGCCTAACTTATTTGACAGATCTCACGTCCCAACTAACCGATTCTACATCTGCCCGCCGGGGCCCTCCTTTGGTGCAGGACGGTTAGTGCGCACTCCCGGAACTTCAGCAAGATGAGCGATACGTTTTGTGCAGCAGCTGCAACCGTGCATGGCCCGCGCCGTAAGGATGGCACGGCCGTTGGCTCTTTTCTTCCTCGTTCGGCCATCTCGAGTGTCTCTCAGCCCTCTCGAAAGCGCATCTATTGCGTGGCCCTTTCCCTTCTCGGATCCCTGTATCTCAGGCCATGACACGCTCTCAGTATCTGCGTCGTCTTCGTCTCCTAAATTCCCTGTCCACTTCCAATCATCGTCTCCTACTCTCGTTCTTTCTCTCCTTGTTCACTCATTCTGGCTGCTGGTGACTATGATTTCTTGTCTTTTCCCCATGCGAACGGCATAGTACACCTCACGAGGCACCAGTTCACGGACCGCCTTTCGTTTCCTTCTTTGCGGTCTTTATTCGCCGTCAATCGCTTGTCCTTCTTTCCCTGATCCCTCGGACAATCCGCACACCCTATTCTATTGTCCTAGACATCGTTGTCTTGGTCTTTACTCCCCCCGACCCACCGCCTTGGTCCTGTGCTCGTTATCAAGGACGAGGGCGCAGGTTCCTCATTCGCGCGTCGTTTTCGACGCTAGTCTTGGAATGGTATATCGCCCTTTGTCTCTCTCCCTCGCTTGATTTTATTTTGTCATTGCTCATTCTCATCTGTCTCCTTCGTGCTGCTTCCTATTTCGTCTCTCCTTCCCTATGACTGCCTCTCAACGTCGCCGCTCTTGGTTTCCGTCTTCGACGCTGCCCTACGATACGCTTACCTCTAACATACTGTGCGCGTTAGGTACTGACATGGATGTATGTAATGCTCCCTCATTTCTGCTGAATGTCAGGCGTTATCGCACGGTTCAGTTGACGAGCCACAAAGGCACTTCCACTTGAGCTCGCTGTTCTCGGGTCCCCTGCCTTCGGTAGGGTTCCCAGTTCAAGTTATAGCCATCTCGGCCCTTATCTGAGTTGCTCGCTATCGCGCACTCGCGGCGGTGCCCTAGTGCATAAACGCATCCGAGCAACATCCGAGTCAACCCCAGCTTCGTCCATAGTCCCCGTTCCATCTCGGTCCCAATCTGTGTCAACATGAACCGTTCGCCGTTACTTCTGTCGTCTTCGCAATCGCTACAGCTCAGTCCCGGTTCTCGTCAATGATCCGGGCCTGGTCCGACGATGGTCAATCTCCGGCTCACTG
Organism: Lactarius sanguifluus; assembly: GCA_021527775.1. Classification (NCBI taxonomy): domain Eukaryota; kingdom Fungi; phylum Basidiomycota; class Agaricomycetes; order Russulales; family Russulaceae; genus Lactarius; species Lactarius sanguifluus. The sequence goes on from JAKEYF010000024.1 coordinate 330,412, forward strand.
TTATTCATGTCTTATCTTCCTAGCTGTCTCCTCCCTTCTTATGGCCACTTATGTTCTCACACCGTCACCAAGAACTCATGCGCGCGTCCTAGCACGCACAGTGCTATATGATAAGCATGTGGATAAAGTCCACATAACGTCCTCTTTAAAGCTAGACAGAAAACTAATCGCGAAGTTCGAAACGTGCGAGTAAGGAAAAGAAAACGAATGAATGAACCCGTGAGAATGAGCGTGTGTGAAAATCATCCCGAGAAAAACAATACGAACTCGCATCGAAAGAGAATATGAAGCATGTACACGACCACGACGGTGATTATGGCCACAACCAACAAACTCATGAGGCTATTGCCCCGGCGAGGCCCTGCCAGGAGGCGTAGAAACGAGTGGCGCAGGCGCAGGCGCCGCCCCAAACATCGCCTTAAGCGACGAGTCGTTCTTAGCTTGGCGCACACGCTCGGCCTCCTCCGCCCCGCCCGTCATCTTGAGCTTCTTCCCGCCAACGAAGCCCTTGAGCTCCTCCTCAAACTCGTCCGCGCGGTCCGCCAGCTCCCGCTCCCGGTTCTTCTGGCTCGCCTCTATCGCCTTCAGCCGCCGCTCCGGGTCTACCGTCGCGCCGCGAATCTCCAGCATCACCGAGCTCAGCCCGCCCGTGCTGCCGCCAGGCTGCTGTTGCTCCTTGTCCACCGTCGGCGTCTTGAGCGCGCGTCCGCGCGCCCCGCGCGCACCCGATGCGCCGCGCAGCGAGATCACCTTCTCAACGTGTCCATATACCTCCGTGACCGCCTTCCTGTCCTCGATCAGGTCCGCGAGGAACTCCTCCTGGTGGTTGAGGAACTGTTGTTCCTCGACGATGCTCTGCAGTTCCTCCTCCCACGTCTTCTTCCACATCGGCTTGACCGTGCTGATGTGCTCCGTCAGGCTCTGCAGCTCTGCGCCGACCGTGGTCAGGTCCTCCTTGATCGCCCGCAGCACCTGCGGCTTCGGTGAGATGTGCCGCTTCAGCACGTCGTCCTTCACGCCCTCCACCGTGTCCTGCAGCTCCTCCATCTTCGTCAGCACGTTCTGGCTCCGTGCGTCCAGCTTCGTCTTGCCGGCGTCAATGTATGACCGGGCGCCGGGCACCTGGGTCGACGCCATCTGCCTCACCGCTTGGGTCTGAGTGCGCAGCCCCGTCAAGGTCGCCTTGGTCTGCTTCATAAACTCGGTATATAGTTGCCGCATGATGCCAAGGTCGCGCCTCAGGTTCTGCACCTCGTCGACCTGTGTTCGCAGGTCCGACACTATACGGAGCGAGTACTCGGACATCACCGACGAGCCTGTCATTTGCGGCTGTAGTAATAGCGATTGGCCCGTTTCTTGCGGCATTAGAGGTGTACCAAAAACGCTGGCATCGGATTGCGTCGGCGTGCCTTCCCGTTGTACGAGACGTGACAGTCGTCGCGCGACCTTCTGTAACTGGCTATCGGTGGGTAATTCGACTACGCTCGTTTCATCGATCACAGGAGGTACGAGAATAGTTGAACGACGGTTCTCGCCGACAGTCTTCCGAAGGTCCCGGAGTTCTTGCGCAAGGCTCGAGATCTGCACATCGATATGCTTCTTAATCTGGTCAAGCGCTACAGAGATTCCGTCGGTCAAACTGCACGATATGCCAAGAGCTCAGAGGTACTCACGTTCGATGTTGAGAGATAATAGGCATTTGTCTTTCACCTCGTCGGTGTCCTCCAATTCATACTGCACTCCGCTCGATGGGTCGCGGATGTAAATCGCAGGAAAATCTTCTTGACCGGGATTATACGCGAACTTGTCCACGAAGAGCATCCGCAGCGAAGAGAACGTCAGACCAGGCTCCATCCTTGCCTTCTTCACCTCCCGCCCGACCTGCAGGAACACGGTGATGGAGTCGGGCGTGCCAGGAGCACTCGGTACAGGTTTGGGAGCAGGTGTGGAACTCGATGACTCTGCAAGCCTCGGTGTAGGGGGTAGCTGGGCTGTGGGCACCGCACGCGGTAATGGCGGAACGGGAGGACGCTCCTCCACAACCTCGGGAGGTGGGGGTCCCCGAGTGCGCGAGATACTGCGCTGGCGTCGCGGGGATTGCAGCGGGATCGCAGGCGGCACCTCATTTTCTTCGTCCGCCTCAGTGAGCGCGGAAAGTTCATTCGCCGTGAGCGTTCCGCCCCCACCAGCCACGAGGGAACGACGATTCGGGTGGCCAACACCCAGTTCCGAGCGCCCGCGCGGCACGCCTGTCATTTTGGAGATATTGTACGTCGAGAAGCGCTTCGAGGCGCGCCGCTCGAGCAAATCGCTCTTCTTTAGCGCGGCGAGAGAACTCGCTACGCCCGGATTTGCGGTGAGGTTTTCGACGGCGGGAAGTTCGGGAGGTGGGGATTGTGTGCTACTGCGGTCCGGCTCCGTCGGACTCTGGGACGACGAATCATCGACAACCACGGATGGCGGTTGCGCAGGTTTGTCCACCAGTGAGTAACGCTTGACATTGGCGGGAACTTGGGGTGCCGAGGCTCTGAACGGCGGGACCGGCGTCCCCTCGGGATCGGGATCGGGTTCAGGGAGCGGGACATTCTGGGGAGGTGGTGTATATGGGGGAGGTAAGCTATGAGTGGGAGCAGATGGGGGGCGAGGATCGCTGGGAAGTCGTGAGGAACGGCCAGAGTTGTTATGGGGTTGGGGCATAGGGGCAGGAAACCCAAATCCTCCGACGAAGTGTGCGTCGCCGTTGAGTGAGGGGTCGTAGGTACCCGACTCTTTTCTTCGGGAAGATCCGACTGAGGATTGAGTGTTTCTTCGGGGAAAGCCATCATCAGTACTGGTGATGGAAGATTGAGTATCGCGTCTTATATGGGTCCGGGAGGAACGGGACATTTGGCCACTGTCTGAGCGAGTGTGTCCAGATGCCTCAGATTTTGGCCTGTTGTTGGAGACGATTTGGCGGAAGGTATGTTGCTTTCCACGGAGCCCTTTTAATAAATTGGTGACGATGTTGCGCACCTGAGGAAGGAATCTATCAAGGGTGGTCGAGGAAGCCTCTTCAGAAAGACATTCTTCCAGAACTCCGCGCAACTCATCCGGAAAGCCCAAGAGTTCGCTTGATAGCAAGATGTGAGGATTAGGATCAGTGGAATTAGATAGGGGACGTACGACATGTCGATCTCGTAGAAGACGAATGCGCTTACTGCGGTATTGAAGTCATTCCCCAGGCGCACGTAGACGTCGCTGACTTCCTCTTCGGAAGCTTTGCTGATCGACCATTGTGTAAGTGATTCGAGGAGCTGCTTGATAGAAACAAGTAGACGGGTGACGGCAGACTCGACGACAGGCTAAACGAAGTAAGGTAAGCCCTGTGCCCGGGAAAGGGAACCACTACACCCCTAACAGAACTCACAGTTGACCGAGACTTGGTGGAAGTCACGCTTCTTGCGATTTCCGATCTGGAAGGAGAAGATTGTGTGGAAGCTGAGGGTGGTAACGGCTGCTTCACGGCCATGATTCGGATCGTAGCAAAGACGAAGGAACTTGAGATTATGTAACAACGCTTTACTGCACGAACAACTCTCCCTTAGACACCGTCTTGACTTGTCCCGCCAGCTTAATCCTCTGCTCTCCCACGTCTAACTCTATTCTAAGTTCCCCTCCACGGGTGCTGACCTGTCTCGCATTGATCACCCCGGACAGCTCCCTTTTGGCCATCCAATACGGCGTCGACAATGCGTGCGCGGTCCCGCATACCGGATCCTCGGGAATTCCGGCACGAGGTGCGAACATCCTCGATTCGAACGCCACGCCCGGGACCGACGACGGCGCGACGACGACGTTCACCATGAACGGACTATCCCGCTAACCCCAAACTCCTATCAACACCGCCGGTCCATATACGAGTCGAGGCAAACCTACCAGTGCGTCAATGTCCACCTTGAGGCTTTTCAAATCGTGTGTGTCCACCTCGACGAGCGCATACTGGTCCATGTGCGCCATCCCGCGCCCGGTGTACGTCACGCGCACGTCCTCCCCGAGCGCGCGCGCGAACACGCCCCGCAGCTGCGCGTCCTCCGCTCCCACGAGCGCCTCGGAACGCCCTGCGTCGAGGTCGATCTCGATGCGGCCCTCCTCTACGCGGCGTGCGATGAGGAACTTGCCCGTCGGCGCCTCGAATCGTATCGCGCTAGGGCCCTCGGCTCCGTGGAGCACCGACGCAGCTGCCGCGACTGCACCGTGCCCGCAGAGCGGCACCTCGACCTCCGGGGTGAACCACCGGATGCCGAACGTTGCCGTGTCGGATATGTCGTTCGCGTTGGTCTCGCGTGGCGCGATGAATACCGTCATTGGTTGGTTGAAGTTCGTGGCGATCGATTGCAGCGTTGTGTCGGGAAGCGCGGTCAGCGAAGGCACGCGCACGACCGCGGCGGGGTTACCCCCATCGAGCCGGTCCGTGAATGCATTCTCTATACTGAAGGGAAGCATTTGTGTGCGAGCATCGATTGTCATGTACGAAGAAGAGAATGCTGTATGTATATATACTGGTTCTCAACATGTATCAGGTGGCGTAGATGATATGACTCGAGCTCCAAGCCGGTCCCCGTGACGGAACGCAGTGGTAGGCCCATCCGTGGCGGTCACGGTGCATCATTGTGAGAAACCGATGATGAGGGAACTCTCACTCATGCCACACAGACTACACAGCTGCCCGAGCCATAGCGCAGGTACAGTAGACTCGTAACCAGCCGTCCGAATGAGGATTTTTGTGGGGTCGCAAGCGACTGTCTAAGCGTCTACAGGCACGGTTCACGGTTACAGTAGGCTACAGCACCTCGGGCTTCTCGGGCTTCGGGTTTGTTTTGCCTCCGATTTACCGAACGGTGGCGCTGAACCAAGCGCTGAACTAGACGGTACGCACAGGCACCCCAACACAAGTTGAACCGTGCAAATCCGAGTCTGTAATGCCCGCTTACCACCGACGACATGCTAGCTTGGTCGGACTCTAGGAAAGAGCTCGTTTTCTTGTCTGGGCGGGTTTGAGTGCCTCGGAATGCATGGCGCTTGAAACGGTTCCGCGTTACCCGTTCACGCATCCAACATAATTCCGAGTCCAAAACCAAACGTCGATAGCATGTGTAACACGTAGAACTGACACAGCACAGTGACAACGACAGCACTGAGCAGGTTAGGAATACATACGGCCAGAAAGCAACACAACAACAGGAATAAAATCAAGAGAGAGAAACCAAAAAGGAACAGGGGGGAGGATAAGGAAAGGGAGGTGCAGGTACACGAATAGATAAACAATGTATTAGATTGTAACTCAGCAGAGAAGCACTATCCTGGCCATAAATCTTCCGGGTTGAGCAGTACCGTGGGCTGCAACGGTGTCGCGAGGTCCATCTCCACTCCGTCCTCATCGCCAGGGTCGTCCAACAGGTCCCTTTCCGACGGCAAAGACTCCAGCGTAGGCGCAGGCGCAGGTACGAGCAACTCACGCAGCGCAGCCTCGCGTGTGATAGACGCAGCGAGCTCGGCGCGCAATCTACGACGACGATCAGTGACAACACGTAAAAGGGAGGGCGCAGGGCGCACCGGATGCACTCTTCTTCAACGAACAATATGCGCCGAAAGGAGCGCCAGGGCGGCGTAGAAGCGCGTGGCGGCGCGTCCTGCTGCTCCTGCTGCCGGGGATGGACCTACGGGGAGAAAAAAAGTCAGGCTCGGACTGCTGTATCGCGCGAAAGGGTAGCGAGGCGCACCCGTTCATGTTGCATCTGGGTGAGGCGCTGCTGTTCGGCGCGCAGGCCCGCGAGGTCTTCTGTCACCGCTTCTATCTGCCGCGCTAGGTCTGTCGGGGGCTCTGTGCCGCGCAGAGGATGGCGCGGCGCGGGAGTCGGAGATAAGCGTTCTGGGGAGCGTACTAATTGTGGTGGGGAAGGCGCAGGCGCCGGACCACGCTGCGGTGTGGGTGACTCTGGTGTCGACGCGCGATTGCGCGGCGGAGTCGGTGGAAGTGGGAGGGGAGTCGTCGGCGTCGTCCCACTGCGGTCTAGCGGTAGACTCTCATCCAGCCTCAGCGTCGCGCGCGCATCCTCGAGCTGCAGACGGACAGTCAGGTCGTGCCAATGTATGAAAAGCACACACACCTTCTGTACGAGCCCGGCGACCTCGTGCGTCAGCGCCTCGTTCCGCGCAGCGGACTGCTGCAGAACGCGGATGGCGCCGTCGCGCGAGAGGGACGGAATGGGGGACGTCGGCGCAGTCTCGTACCGCTCCTCGAGCTCAGCCTCGCGCCGCGCGAGTTGGGCTTCGAGTTCTGCGACGCGCTGCAGGGCCGCGGAGCGCGCTGCGCGCTCGCGCTCACACTCCTCGCGCAGTGCGGTGAGCAGTGCAGCGGAATACGCGCGTCCGGCTGCGGTCCATGTCGTCTGTGGCTGTTCATGCAGGCGACGGGGCTTTGGTGCGACTATCGATCATCGTGAATGAATGGCCAGTCGCAAGGTAAAAAGAAAAAAATGACAGACCGGCCAGACTAGTCGACGAGAGTCCGCTGTGAGGCCAGAGGCTATAATCGTTGCATAATTCGACTGTGATACGCGCAGTATGGTCAGGGCGAGGGGTGCGTGTGTGTTGTGCGACATGCGACGCACCTTTCTCAATGAGGTGCAGGACGGCCTCGCGCAGACTGTCTCGTTCCTCCTCCATCGCGGCTCGCTCGGCCCTGGCGGAACGCACCTGTGCCTGAAGCGCGACACGCTGACGGCGCTCCTCAGAAATCTCCTCGGCATACGTGCGACGTTCCGAATCGAGGGTGTCGAGAGTCGCCATGAGACGTGCGTGCAGTTTGGCCGCGCGGGCGGCATGGGCCGCCAGTTGGAGTTTGGGGTCAGCAATCTAGGTGGGCTGTCATACTGAGATGTGTCGAGGGGGTGACGGAGTAGGGCGTGGAGAGGCGCACCGGGATGTCACTGTGGTTGTTTAAGTCCGTGCGGGAATAATTCGCAGGTCCCATTCGTCGGCCAGAACGTGCAGGGTTGCTGATTATGAACCGAGTTCATCAACGACGCTCAGGCAACTTTGTATATTTGCAGCTCACGATTGACACGGCTCAATGGTCTAGTAGTATGATTCCTTCTTCGGGTACACCCGTAATTGGAGGAGGTCCCGGGTTCAATTCCCGGTTGAGCCCATATTTTTGGTTCTTTTTGTTTCTCTAGCAGCGCCAGAGAGTAGTGCGCTGAAACGCTGTAACTTATGGCCGAGGTTTGTCATTGCAGTAAATACGCGCAGTTTCATAGTAACGGTTAGATCGCGCTGATATCACATGTCCGGCTACCTTTTGCTTGTGTCTCTTCGGCTTCGGCTATTCTCTCCGTTTATAACCGCACAGTCACAGACACTTTGTTTATTACTCTTGCACCCCCGCAAAATCTTTTGAAATCTCCCCCACAATGGCATCTTCTGTCCAAGTTGCATATTCCGGCAAGGCCGCAGTCCTTGCAAAGAGCGACAATGACGTAGTAATCGTCGCAGCAGTGCGCACTGCTATGACCAAGGTACTTTTCGATGTCGTTTCTCGGCTTTTCCTCTCCAACACTCGTTCTACAGGGAAAGCGAGGCGGATTTAAGGATACCCGCCCAGAGGAGTTACTTTCGGGCATTCTTCGTGCCGTCTATACGAAGGTCAACCTCGACCCTTCACTTATTGAGGACATCAGCGTCGGAAACGTTCTTCCTCCTGGCGGCGGTGCAAGTGGGGCCCGCATGGCTGCTCTTCACGCCGGCATACCAGTTTCTACCCCCATTGCAACTGTCAATCGTCAATGCTCGTCCGGCCTCACTGCTGTCAACCAGATTGCTGCACAGATCGCCTGTGGACAGATTGATGTTGGTATTGGTACGCATTGACGCGTCTCATGCCTCGTCGGCAACCTCACGTGATTGATTGATTGGTGCAGGTGCGGGTGTTGAGTCCATGACTTTCGGTTACGGCCCCACGACACTACCCGATGGCTGGTCCGAGGCCGTTCTTTCCAATCAGGAGTCAGAAGACTGTCTCATTCCCATGGGTATTACATCAGAGAACGTTGCAGCTGACTACGGCATCACTCGCGCACAGCAAGACGCCTTTGCAGCCAACTCTTTCAAAAAGGCCGCGGCCGCTGCCAAGGCTGGCGGTTTCCGCGATGAGATCGCACCACTCAAAGTGAATTGGGTGGATCCCAAGTCGGAACAGGTCAAGGAGATTACAGTGTCAGCAGACGATGGCGTCCGTGACGGGGTTACTGCGGAGAGTCTCTCCAAGTTGAAGCCTGCGTTCAAGAAAGACGGTACTACCCACGCCGGCAACGCATCACAGATCTCCGATGGCGCCGCCGCCGTTCTCCTCGCACGTCGCTCCACCGCGAAGCGCCTTGGCCTTCCTATCGTCGGCAAATTCGTCGCTGCTGCCGTCGCCGGCGTTCCCCCGCGAGTCATGGGTATCGGCCCCGCGTTCGCCATCCCGAAGGTGCTCAAGCAGACCGGTCTCAAGCCGGAGGACGTTGAGTTCTTCGAGATCAACGAGGCGTTCGCGTCCCAAGCCATATACTCCATCGAGAAGCTTGGCCTGCCATACGAAAAAGTCAACCTTCATGGGGGTGCAATTGCTATTGGTCACCCTCTTGGTATGAGTGAGTTGCCATGTTTGCCCACCGCCGAGGACCTTGTTAACCCCCCTTTCTTTACATAGCTGGCGCACGCCAGATCGCCACTGGCTTGAACATTGCAAAGCAAACAGGAAAGCGCATCTTTGTAACGAGTATGTGCATCGGTTCGGGCATGGGCATGGCCGCGGTATTCGTGAGCGAGCATTGAGCAAGCCGGACATGACGGTGTCTTTCTTTGCAAACCATTAATGTATTCTCGGGGCATCGGTTCTGCTCACATCCAGTATTCCTGTACTTTACTCCCCCGTTACGTTGAAATCGGACATTACTGTCACTAATGTGATATAACAAAGCCAACCCTGGAGATGCAACACCAACCAAGCAAGTCTCAGAGGGCAATGCACCCTCAATCTTATATATGCTTTGATATAGATGCAATCGAAAAATAGTGGGAGGTCGTTGAGCGTTACATTCGGGCATCGGATTCAATCTGGGACCTGGTTGTCAAAGTCTGGCCAAAAAGGATGTCCGAAGTGCACGGCTTCACATTTTGTATTCTCCAGCAGGGCACCATCTTGTTGTGGAGAGGACAAATTGTTTATTGGCACCGTAATATACTAATCATTGATGTGCTGATATAGAACTAGACACATCTATAGGTGTTGCAACACTGGACCAATAACAGTATATCAACATGCCACGCATGACACAGAGGTATCTCCGACAGTCAAGCGTTCGAGCACTGAACACACTGGTTCAAACCTCAGTTTCTCGCATGTGATAAATTGCGGGGTATCCATCGGCATCACTTGTTCGTTGACGTGTTCATTACCTCCGTAGCTCGCTCGCGCAGCCGAGTAGGGAACGGAACTGCGAAGAACAACACCATCGCGTCACAAAGGGAAGGAAGAACGGCTAAATATCTCGGCGTCGGGATACCAAAGCGGACGACAGGGAATATGGACGGGTACATGTACAGACTTACACGTGTAAATGGGCATGTCCCTCCTCGACGGGCCGCACCCGAAAACGAAACGAGGGCGATCTTGGCAAGGAGGTGACGTTACTCTCCCTGAGCGAAAATGTCATTCAAAGTCACCCAAGTAAAGGCAGTAAAACACCGGCTGCTTGTGTGACCCCAAATATCGACAGGTTGTTCAACTTTCATGAAGAAAAGAGTACAATCCAAGGCCCTCCTTAAATACGGGTCCGTTTTTCGCACGCACAGACCCGTGATTTAGTCATATCACGTGGAAGCACACCTGGTATAAATTATCGCCCCTTGCCGTACGACACGTTTTTTTTTCTTTTTTCCCTCAGTCAGAAACGCAGCAGCGCCCGTTGCCCCGGATGTGTACCACACATACGCGTGGGTGTCGTGCGCACAAGCTTTCACCGGTATATGTGCGAACGCATGGGGTTGAAGCTGCGGAGAACGCGATTCTCATCGAGACCTGGGCATGCCGTGCGCCTTGATTCGTCTTTCTTTTCGATCTACTGGTGGTGTGGCTAATCAGTTCTCGGTACATCTCTCTTTGGTTTTCATTGTATTATTTGTGCATATGCATTTTGCCGGATCGATTACTGTATCGAATGGTGTATTGCAGCTCTTTTTGTTGGGTTGGCTGTGCAAGGCGTGGTGAAATGCTACTTTGGGGCGTTTCGGACACGATTTCCTTGATGCAGATGCAAGTATGCTTGTATATGCGTGGTGTGGCGTTGTTTCAGCTCACTGACACAATTTTCAAGAACCTCCCCCCTTCTGGCTAATACGTGATCGCCGTTTTCGCCTCTCCACGGGGAATGGCAAAAAAAATAATCGTTTTGGTAGCCATCCCAGCGGCGACGACATACTTACCCTGTGCAACACACGTACGTGGGGCGGTAGAAATTTTATTCCACCATTTCGCCTGCTAGACCTGAACGCCGTTTCCCGTTCGTCTCCATACCGCGATTGACTCCGCTTGCCTCACTCGTCCTGACCCGTTCTTCCTGGCTTTACTTTTGGAACAGCTGTTCTCCCGTACACCACCCATCGATCGACCCACCCTTCTAATAATCGTCGTCTGGTGAGATTATAACCGCCCCACGGTAGCGACGCTCGCAGCGTGATTTATCCCGAAATAAGCCGCACATCCTTTTATGGATCGATCGAATCGCTGAGCTCGCCGGTGTTTGCTGGCTATCGTCTCATCTTCGTGCTCACCTCGGCCAGCTCGTTCACAGGCAGCCATACAGGCGTCAGCTGTGCAGCGGAGTCGCCTCGTTTCATGGCCATGATTAGCGAGGTGATGGTTCGCTTCCGTCTCATTTCAAATATGGGTCGAGTCTTACTCACTTCGGCCACCTGTGCAAGTGAGCGCATTGTACACTATCTCCCTTTCATACTGTCGCCGAAGGCCGTTATCCCCGTGCTGCGGCTCAAGAGTAACCATTTCAAATGACGTCCTTCTATCCATAAGTTGTGTGGCCCGTGGATGCTCCGTAACTGTCTTTTGCACCCGCATTATCGACGATCGACGCCACTTTCAGAAGTTATCCATATGCAGTTCACATGCAAGTCGTGCAGTCCCCGTGGGCCGAGTCGTGGCTAGCTGATTATAATCAACCTTCAGCCCAACATCTGGAAAACGCGTTGTTGTCAATGTATGTTATGAATGCGCGCTGCCTGTTCAAGCCATCGGGGCGGTTCGCTCTTTCTGACAGCCTTGTTGTGCACATATTACAGTCATACACCCAGAGTGGCAGGCTGATCGCACTTTCTTCGCCCTCCCCCCATACCCAGGCGGACTGACAAGCAAGTAGACAGCGAGAAGCCCGATTGTCCCAATCGTGGCGCAACCAACGAGGTGTGTTTTCGGGGAATTAGCCCTCGCCACAATTCCGAAGTTCATCGTAGTCCGCAATATGTGCGGCAAAGCTGCGGGTGGGCCCGTGTTTCCATGGCGAGATGGTTCCCCACTCGGTGATCGCGCAGTAAACGCGACATAGTTCAGCGCCGAGGATCGCGCGCTGATCCCCGATACAGTATCTTTACCGATCTCATACGCGCGAGCAACGCGCGCCATATAAGTAAAACGCTGCAAAAACTTAAAGATAAAAATTTTCAAAATAAAATTTAATAAGGAAGAAGTGTGGGTAAGTTGGGGGGCGTCTAAACGAGTCAGATGTCGTGAGTGAAGCTGTGTGTATGGTAGGGGTTCAGGAACACGGTTTCGTAACCGAAGGATCGGTGCCGCAACCCATCGAGCGCGCAGATAGATGACAGTCCTAAGTGGCACCGAATAAGCCCAGTATAAGCACACGCAGATATCGCCGCAGAAAGCGCGCCCGGACATTATGCACTCACGGGACCTGGGGCTTGAGAAGGAGGCGTTGGTCAGGTGCGCGATGCGGAGATGTGCCACCTCGCCAGTTCCGGCCGCGCGCAGGGTTTGGTGCTGTGGCGGGGGCTCAGAGCACCGCCTGGCTCGCAACAAAGCGACAACTTTTTTTTTTTGGGGCTGCCTGACTCTCGATCTGATTATCGATGACTGGCCATGTGTGGACCCGATCAGTTGCTCGGCGGAGGCGGATTTTAGTACAGAACGTGTTCCCCGTGCTGCAGCCGTCCGCTCTGTTGCCTCAATGACTGTGAAATGAGTGCCTGCAGGCCCGCAAGAGGCCGTGGTCATGCAGTAAGTGTGTGTACGGAAGGCATTCAGCTGATACACGCATGGCTGAGATACGGGCCCGTAGTCCCTATTTTGGGCAATAAATGAAACTCTTTGTGAAATCCCTGTGGGAGCATGCGCCAAACCCTCTCGTAAACGTCTCGAAATGGGCGAATGAACAAAAATGTGGCTAATCCGATCCCTTACAGTGTGACCTCTGTCATAACGGTTGGATACGATGTAGTCCGAAAGAAAAACCATGCATAACCGAAAAAGGAATTTGCATACTGTATTTCGGAAAGGGAAGGGAGAGGAAAAGGCAACAGAGGGCGAGATGAATGATGAACGTGAGGTACGGTTAGGCGAGCCTAAGTTATGTCATAAAGTTAACACGGACAACCGGGGGATAAATGATCCGTGTGGGCAGGTCTTGATGAAATGGGTATAGTCTGGTATGGTATGGGGAGAAAACGGAGATGCGCGGACACGTTGACCGTTGTTAGAGAGTATCAGCCTTTTGTTTTGTGGACTTGTACGGCAAGAGCCGACAAGGCATAGATCTTATCTTGAAACTATCCACCTGTCGACCTGCAAGTTGCTGTACGGGGAATGAACCTGAACTGAACGTTAACGTCTTGTTGGGTTTACGCTATTAAATTCCCGGAATCGAATTGAACGCTGGCGCCGGCATGTTCTCTCTTGTGCCATTCATCGAGTTGATTCCGAGGAAACTGCTCAAAGGAATTATTGTACAGGAATCACGAGCTTCGCATCCTCTTAATGGCTCGCGATACGCCGACGAACCAATCTGACTGCGCTGACTGACACCCAAGCCGAGAATGAACATAGTCTCTACAGTATCGGATTGCCTGCACAGGTTTCCAATGATCCTTAATTGTGGCCGGTTACAGTGCTCTGGCGCCTCTTTATGATCAAATCTCTTTCATTCCTTACAACGAAAAATCCTCGTCCGAACCTCCGTTTCATCTATACCTGTCATACGTATTATGCGCTCCCCAGCTCGTCTCCCTATATCTAGTTCCCCGAGTGCTGCACCTATCCTTTTCCCCGCCTGATCATCGCCCGCCTTATGGTGCTGATCCCAACTGTGCTCTACCACTAGCTGCTTCCATGGACGCCCCCAAGCCCCCTCCAATTGTTACCCAGTCACTCAAGCGCAAGGACCGTTCTCCGTCCCCCGCCAGGAGAACACCTAGCCATACTTCTTCTACAGCCGGTTCACGACCCTCGCCGACCTCTCTACCTTCGATCCGTCACTTTCTCCCTCAGCCAGATGTGCAGCAGCTCAACGAGCGTTACCATTCAAGCCGTCAGCCGCGGCAGCCACAGCCACCAGGACCAGCTTTCTCCGCGGGCCCAAGCGCGGGTATACCTCGTCTCGAGTTTCTGCCGCCGCCCGCGCACGCTTCTGTGGAACGAACGCATTCGGGAATCATTGCGGACTCGGATGGGGACGGAGATAGCGAGCAAGCTACCCGCCCGAAACAGAAGCGGCGCCGGCAGGCTCTCAGTTGCACGGGTCAGTCACACTTTCCGCCGCTCGCTTCCTACTTGACGGCCATCTGATATCGTGTCGTCATTCTTTCCACGCTCGCATCGGCTCTCGTGACGTGACTCCACTTTCCGCCCTCCATGCTATGCATCACGTGGCCCAACAGAATGCAAGCGACGTAAAATTAAGTGCGACAGGTAAGGAGTTCGTTGCCTTTAACCCCGGAGCTAAACGCCTTCTGAATTGCGCGGGATCCCACAGAGCGCATCCCTGCACACCCTGTATCCGTCGCGGCGATCAAAACAAGTGTCAATGGCATGTCATTGAGCCAGTGTATGTGGCCCTTTCACCTCTCGCTTCCTGTTCTTCCCCGCTTGAGAAAAAAAAACTGACTGAACGTAAACAACGTGTGATTCCTGTAGTGACAAGTACGTGAGCCGCGCCGAATACGACGAGCTAAAGATCCGTGTGGATCGCCTTGAAGCCATGCTGTCGTGTGCACAGCCCTCGACTGGCTTGGCTGCGCCACTGTGTTCCGAAACATCACCTCACCAACAACACCAACACCAACAACAGCAGTCCACACGTCCGCTCGGAGCGGCGACCTCTGCCGCGGGTCACCGCGCCCAGGGACCCGGACCCGCTCCACAGGTGCCGTACCACCCCCTATCGCCGCCCATTATTCCCGGCCAGACGCCGGCGGGACTCGCGGGACCCTCCCGCGCAGTGGGCTCTGGGGGGATAGCGCAGGACTACGGGTCCCCGTTGGCCTTGCGTGGGCCCAACTCGCCTCCGGGCAGGACGGCTTTGCCGCCGCTCGCGTCGCTCGCGAACGGGCCGGTGCCATTCGACGGCCCGCCACCGCCGGGGCCAATGCCCCCGAGAAGCCTGCACCGCGAGCGCGACAGGGACCGGGACCGAGACCGGGACCACGCGAGCGATCACCAGCAGCAGCAACGCCACGGAGAATCCGTGCACCAGTCGTACGCGCCTCCTCCGCCTCAGCTGCAGCAGCCGCTGCAACCACCACACCAGCAGACAAAAAACTCCCACGCGCAGACGCTCACCCCGCTGGGCGAGCGCCTGCGCCTCTGCACCACTCTCCAAGGCCCAGCGGCCGCCGTCCTTCGTCTTCGTCACCACCCCAACATCTTCTGCAGCAGCAGGCCGCGCAACAGCAGCAGCAGCCAGCGCCGCAGACTCCGACTATTAGCGCGCACAGTCCAGGTCCACTGCACCGCGACCGCGATCATTCCCGCCTGCCGCCAACCCCGCCTCCACTTCCTCGGGCGACAGCGCAGCGGAGTGCAGTCCGTGACGAGCGAGGGCGATAGTGCGATTCCCACAGACGCAACGAGTACAAGTCCAATAGGCACGTTGTCCAGGGGGGAGCGCGGCCGCGCGCTCTGCCGTTAACGACCCTGCCCTCATATTCTTTCTCATTTTCCTTTTTTCTCATCCTCGGTTCGCAAACGGCATGCAACATGCAAACTCACGTTCGTACTGTATTATGAGACGTCCGCCATTATCTCTCCGATATACCCTATTAATCCCATTGAATCACTGCAGCTATCGTTCTCGTCACTTTTTTCAGTAACTTACCATATGGCCAAATTTTTGTTTGCTTCGCGTATCAATTCCTCCAAGTCTTTACATACACTGTGCCTGCGTCCTATAGTAACTACGACCCTTCATTCATCCCCAGCTGCTTCTGTTCCCATACCATGAGTGCAAGTTTATTATGTCCTCTCCACTCAACATGTCGTCATGATAACTTATGCTTTTCCTTATTTCTCACACGGGCGCTTGACGGGCGCTTGCGTTATCGCCGTGTTACCCACAACCATGCTAACTTACCACACAAATGAAGCCCCCGGCCCCAGCAACAAACTCCGTCTTCTCCGTCAACTTACCTCCGTGATTATGATTCCGCGCCTCCCCCCGCCTTAACGTCCGTATCCTATCGATAGCGATTGATGTTACCGCACAACCACCGGCGGCGATGCCCTGTGCGGAGTCTCTGTACCCCTTTTCCAGCCATTATCAACGAGTTCGCGTCGTCGTCGGCCTTTGATTACATAGTTAACTGACCGGACGGAACGAACTTGGTATGATTGCGAGATTCCGTCGCCGTCCCCATTTTTACGCCTCTGCCGTAAATACTGGTAAGTTACCAGTGTGCCCCATCGTCCGGGTCTCCCCATCTTCTCAGGCTCCCCCACATTCGGTCGCTCAGCGCTGCCACGCGTGATGATAAGACGACATCAAGTTAGCCCTTCGTACGATAAGTACGAAATGAAGAAGCGGCCATCATGATTCCAAGTCAGGTGTACTATACCTTCCCCTTTTTTATTTCTCTATTATTGGGATTGGTTACGGATGGCTTAGCTTAGGTACCGTCGGGTTTTGATGGGAGCCCCTACACCAACGTCAATGCCAATACGTTGCGTGGGTATGACCAACGCTCTCACTTGGCGCCGAGTTATTTATTACGATTTTAGTGATAACTAAAAAAAGTGGCACAGAAATGGAAAACCACTCAAATAAATCCCGATTATCAGATTACCTTCATCAAATCGGAAGGCGTGTTGGACGGACGTAACTTAAGTTGCGCAGATAGGCTCCAACGTGCGAAAGAATCGCGCGTCCGGGGCTTTTACCTGGACGAATGGCGACGACAGCGTGCGTGGAAGCGCCGAGGGGCTTGGGAGGGCAGGTATATGAGCGTAGTTGGTTAAGCACAAGATCAAGAAGTATATATCAGGTAAAGTACGATGTGGCCCGCGCGCATCGAGTACTAGCGGCCAAGCAGGCACCCGTGGCACCAGAGTCTGCTACGATGGTAGGAACGCATCGCCGCAGTACTATGCCTAACCAAAGCGAGGCCAGTGGCGGCGGCAGGCAGGCACATCTGCCGTTTGTGCCGTGTGGACCACGCGCACGAGCAGGTGACGCGGTGATGGAACGAAAGGACGGCATCGCGTGGTGGGTGGAGGGGGGGTTATAGGGAAAGGGCATGCGTGTACAGTACGCCGGTGGATGCGGAAGAGTAAGCATCAGCCCCCACAACAGAAATGCGGCTTCCCCACGCTGCCCCCCTCCATCCCTCCCATCACATCACATCGCTTCCTACTCTCACTTTCCTTAGCCGAGAAGCCCGAATAACTGCCAAAGAGCCGCGCGCCTGCACGGGAGGATCGCGTGGTACAATGCGCCAACGGAAGCAGATTAGGAGCTGCGGACGAACCATCTCCGCCACCATTGTCAGCATGTCGTGTGTTTACTCGTTGTAGCATGTGTATGTTTTTTTTTCTTCCCCTAATGCCCGGCGGCTGGCTGGGCACGGGACACATGGCCCACACTGCACACATGATGCCGCCCACTGGGGAAAGCCGCAGGAAATGGGCGTCCTAGGATCACGGTGATAATGAATGCACGCGCTGTGGCGGCATCTCCACGGCATGCTTGAGAAAAGGGATAATGAAGTGAGAAGGTTGTTCGAGGAATAAAGGAGTGGGAAGGTAAACCTAGATGACCCCGGACATGAGCTCATTCTGGGGCGTTAGCAAGGCCGAGTGACAAATGAAAAGGGAAGAAGCGGGAGAGGTCGAGGAGGGAAGAGGAGAACCACGCGTCGCTGTGAATTCATTTAATCACACCATCGCCAAGTATCGGGTGAGAACATAGACGGCTCGCTTGCCAGCTGGACGGTACACGATTGGTACACGCGCGATGGTGAGCACGTGTACCGTGATGTCATGACGGACAGCTGGTGAGTGCAAGGAAAGCACGCGGACTCGCGCGAGCTGTAGGCGCGAGTGGGGGGGAAATGGAAGACGACCAAACGATGCATAGAAAGGCCGAACTTATTTTTATTCTAACTGCGCAGGCAATTCGACACGCTGGAGGAGCCGTCGGAGAGTATCTGGCGGAAGTTTCACATCTAAAAATGGGACACTGAGAGCGAGAGAGAATCGGAAGAGGATACATGGAGAGATGGTAGTAAGTTGTATTTAAGGTGTTCGAGCCGAATGCGGGAGGACATAAGGTTGACAGCATGGCTGGGGGGTCTTCGGCCGTGTGGATGTGAGGTGAACGTGGGTATGTGCCCGTCCATCGAGACCGAGCGGGAGGATGAGCACAGCACCAGCACGTGAACGCCAGCCACGACCTTCTTAAACGCAACCAACGCGACCGCAACGCTCTCTCTCTCCTCTCATATCTCTATAACCAGAAATCCACATACATGTCAGAGAAACTCGACACCACCTCCACTTCTACCGACGCCGGCATCGGCGGCGCCGCTGGCGCCGCGGGCCCCAAGGCGATCATCAAGAACGTCGACATGAGCGAGGAGATGCAGCAGGAGAGCGTTGACGTGGCCTCGGCTGCCCTCGAAAAGTACAACATCGAGAAGGACATCGCTGCGCAGATCAAGAAAGAGTTCGACCGACGCCATGGGCCCACCTGGCACGTCGTCGTTGGCAAGAACTTTGGGAGCTATGTGACTCATGGTATGCACGCGTCTATCGCGTTTGTCCTCCTGTTAACACCTTTTCTTTTCGTAACAGAGACCAAACACTTCATCTATTTTTACATCGGTTCACTCGCGATTCTCGTTTGGAAATCATGATTTGGGAATTAGGAAAGGGCCGTGGGTGGAAGGGGGAAGGAGGTAATTGTACGGGAGATAATAGACTGGGCAGCGGGCATGCCATACCCCATTCTTACTTGCATTCTGCGACCCATCGATTGACACACGGTCCTGCTTTCGCAAAATTAATCACCTGTAGCCTTGTTTCTCGTGTCGCGCATGCCCGGTCAACATGTTCGTTTCGCTCAATTAAGTTACGCGTGTGTCTATCAATCGTACAACCAGCACCGCTATAGTGTGTCTCTTTTAGCCGCTACGCACGAGAACTTCGATCACCGCCTGCGCCACGCACATACCGTCCCCACTGTACACACCCACATGCACCTCCCCAACGTCGTCCGCCCGCGGCACGCCCCAGAATTTGACTGTGTCCCGGTGCCTATCTCCCCGTGCGGCGTCCAAGTCTGCATACAGGAATGCAGGCAGCAGCTCCCCTGACACCCGCCGCGCAACAAGACTGCCAGCGCCAGCGCCGGCGCGCACGGGCAGCCTGAACCGGAAGCGCTCTCCAACGCGCACGAGCACTCGCAGCACCTCCCTGCCGGCGCGTCCCCCGCTCCCTATGCTCGACCGCGCCGGGTGGGAAGACTCAAGCGACGAGAACGACCCCGACGCTTCCCGTCCGACGGCGTCCTCTCCCAACGCCCGCACGTACCGCATCCCCATGTCTAGCTCGTCCGCCTCCCCGGCCCCGTGTCCGCCCGTCAGCGCCGGTGGCGCCACAACGCGCACCACACTTGCGCTCAGACTCGACGCGCGTGCCGGCGGGGGTGTTCCCGGCCCTGCCTCACGTGGCGCGAGTGCCCGCCCAGCAGTAAACGGCACCATCCGCGCGCGCGCACCACCGCTGCCGTCCGCGTGCGGGTATGGGTGCCCGCCCACGCTACGCACACTGCGCACGCTCCGCGCGCGGGCGGCACGCTGCACGATCGCCTCGGCCGCATGCGAGCGCGTAGACGAGTCCGATGCCATTGACATGACCGAGTCCCGCGAGCGCCGTGCGCCCGGCGCGACGGTGGGTTGAGGAGGGCGCGGAGGCGCAAAGTCCGCGCGCCGCTGCGGAATAGACCGGTCGCCGGTCGACGACGACGGTGAGCCACGCAGGCTCGATGCGGTGCCCGAGTAGCCTACCGGCTCGTAGCCCGCGAGAGAGGGGATCGCCGGCGTGGCTGGCGTGCCGAGTGCGCGCGGGTCGCCTGCTTCTTGCACGAGCACCGGCCGCCCGATGGACGACTTGTTCGCAGGGCGGTAACGGTTGCTGACTTTGCGCACCGTCGAACGGATACGGCCGAGAAATTCGGCTTTGCTGAGCTGGCTTGGGCTGGCTAACGCGCGCCGATCGGAGCCCGAGGACACGCGCGTCATCGTACGTGAGAGCCCGAGACCCAGATCGCCCCATCGTCGGTTGATGTAGCCCTTCTCTGCATTGTCGTAACCGTCCTGGGGCTGGGAGACGTTCCCGATCCCGTAATACCGTCGTTCATTCTCCGTCATTGCGCGCGTCGCGGCCGGACCTGAGAGCGCAGGGTCGGGCGGGTGCGCACAACCGCGGAGTGCCGCGAGGAGCAGGCTAAGTCCAAATATTCCCCCCAGCAGACCAAGCGCTATTCCCAATCCAAGAGCAAGCTTCTTGCGCGAAGCGTGGTGCAATCCCGCAGCAGGTTGCCTATGCTCATAATCCGCGGGAGTGAGCGAGATGGGCAGAGTAGTATGCGATACCGAGTGCGTCAAACGAGAGTAGGCAGTGAACGTGACGGTGATGTGACTATAATTTTGGCCGGACGGGATTGTGCCAGATAAGATAGCAGAGTTCGTTTCGAGATTCAAGTAAGATGCCGCATCCGAGGGATCGAACGAGGCGACCAGATCAGCAGCCTCCCCTTGTGTAGCATTTGAGAAGAATGTCGTCAAGCTAAAGTGCACGTCTTTGCCAGGAGTCACAAGGAGAGGAGGAAGCGGATCCTGAGAGAAGAACGAGGGCACAGCTGCGAGCTTGAGTTGGGTATTCAAAGTCTGATTGAATACTGTAGTGAGGACGACAGGGAGAACGACATCATTTGGGAGCTGCCCGGTAAGTCGACGTGAGTCCGCGTCATAGTGAAGCCAACTGTACGGTGAGGTATCAATAACAACGGAAGCCACGTCACTAGGTTCAATGGGGGCGCCGTCGACAAATACGCCAGCAAAGTCTATTGGCGAGGTGAGTAAGATGTCGAAGGACGATGACTTAGTGATGTTGATTGTGGGAAGACCTCCAGGAGACGAATGCAGCTCACGGGACGCGATGACCACGTTGAAAGGCACAGACGCAGCGGAAAAGCCAAACTGGTCAGAGGCATGCAAAACAAGCTCGAGGAAGTAGGGTGTAGGATGTATGTGCAGAGGAGGGGCCACGCCGTCCAAGGTTATCCCGTCAGGGTCAAACTCCATCCAGGGTGGCAGAGGGGAGCCGTCGGCCTGCAAGGCGGCATAGCGGGTGTCATCAGGACTCGTAAACGTGTTGCCGTCGAAGCCGATGCTAAAGGACCAGCTGGACGGAATCCGGAGCGTAGGGATTCCCGTCTTCATGAGCGCAGAGTGGTCTGAGAGCAGGAAGACAGACGAAAGCGAGGGATTATCAGGTCTGAACTGCGAGGCAACAGGTTTGGCGAGGTCCGGGGCGGGGTACGGCGTAACACAGAGCGAGAAAGAGGAGGCTGCAGAGTCGGAGGTCTCCGGGTCTGTCGCCAGGACTTTAATGCGGGGCGCACCCTCGTCTTCCTGGGCAGGAGTTCCGCTGAAGGTCCGAGTAGCAGGGTCGAACGCGAGCCAGGCTGGGAGAAGCCAAGTCGAGTAGACGAGCGACGCGTTCGTCTGAGACAGGAAACTGCCCTCCGAAAATCTCCAAGAGTACGATGAGCCTACACGGGCGATGGGTGGGAGCTGACTGTCGAGCGGGAAGAGCACGGATACCGAGGACGAGGCGAGCACAAGGGTGAGGATGTGAGCCGAGAGAAAGAAAAGAACGATGAACATAGGGATGGGATTTGAAGGAAGGTGAGACGCCGAAAAGGACGGGCGCGGTGTCGTCCAGCGACCTCGCTGTTGAGTACGACGACGAGAATGGCGGCTGGCGGCGGCGCAGCGACGACGGGAGTTGGAGTTAGAACAAGCCTGACTCGAAAAGGAAACACCCTCTGCATGCCAGAGCCAGTCACGTTCCCTTCCTCCTCAAAGTTCTTTCCTCCACCATATCAACCCGACCTCGATGGCCCGCCAATTTCAATGCTCGAAACCGCCAGGAAAAAGCTCCTCTTAATCGTCCGCGACCTCACCAACCCGTGCACGAGAGACGCAGTTCAGCGGGAGCACCTCCGTCTACTGACTGACTCGCCAGGATACGCGGCCTTCTTCCTCACATCTCTCGACAGATACGAGCGACTTCTCGACGCAAAACCTGTCCTCATCCAAGGTGCGCCATTACAGACGTCCCTAGCCCTGCACCACCCAATTTGCGCCAGAATGTGTTGCGGACGACCCATGGAAGCTTCTTGTTGCAGTGATGCTCCTCAACAAGACCGCAGGACGTGTCGCCGTGCCCATATTCTGGGAACTCATGGAGCGCTGGCCGACGCCCGACGCACTCGCCCAAGGTGACTTACCCATAATCCTTTCGTTATTCTCGTTCACGCGCTGAGTTTGGCCTGGTTAGCCGATCATGCTGAGCTCGAGGACTGCATCCGCTGCCTCGGCCTCCAATCTACCCGTGCAAAACGCCTTATTGCCCTATCTGCCGCATATCTAGATGGTCCTGAGCAGCAACATCCACTCGAGGGGCAAGAGCCATCCACGACGGCGACGAAAAAGCGTCGCCCTGAAGCGTTAACGCCAGTCTCGCATCTCCCTGGAAGTGGTCCATATGCGCTCGATTCGTATCGCATATACTGCGGTGGTCCAGGAGCATGGCGCACCGTCATGCCTCGCGATAAGGAGCTCGTTCGCTATATCGTCTGTCCTTTTGTTACCCTCCTTCTGATGTATGTTCTGCCTGACCTGGATTACGCGATAGAAGTGGCGCTGGGCTGCGGACGGCGTGCAGTGGTCGCCGACACTTGGTGTGATGGGCCACGCCAACGAGACGTACCTCGAGCAGCTCATACACGAATTGGTCGCACTCGACCCGTACGCCCGCCGCTAGTGTACATATTCGCCGGGTCCGGGTACTCGCGACTCGAGATTCCGGATCTACTCATAATCTTGTGTCTTGCTGCACCTTACTACTCTGTTATTGACCTTTGATCGAAGGTCGAGGACTGTCGCTCTGAGCCCCTCGTTCTCAGGTTGTGTGGTGCCAACCCAACGCGCCCTTCTATCACGTGTTACGGGTCTCAAAATTTTAACATGCAGATTTTTAAGGGATCGTAGAAGCAAGGCAGCTGATCATTCCATATCATTCTATAAATTCCATAAACGACGACCGCTCATGTATATGAGGCCTCGAGCCTCGCTATTCTTGCGTCTTCTCTCTCCCACTCTTCTTTGCGTGTCTCGTTCTGCCTTGTTAAGCTTCCGTTGCGTTCTCGATAAGTTACCGGCCGCGCATGTCGCTTTACAGCGGTTTTTCGTTAAGTCGCGACTCGGAGGTGCCGATTGTTATAAAAACCGCTCTACAGCCTCGGCGCCTTATCGATCGCACTCTCATCTAACTCAGGCTCGTGACCTGTCTACGTCTTCCTGATTCTTTGTTGCCTCGCAACTACTATCTAGTACAACGGGCTCTTGCAGACCCCTAAAAACCCATTGTTGCTGCAACTCTATCTATGAGTTAATACAAGTACTCCAACTGTCACCGCACACGAAAGTAGAAAGATCAAGGCGAGTTTCATGTTCGCCCACGACCCAGATATTACTGGGGCGGTGGAGATTTCCCCTGTGTACTGGCGGGATCCACGTTAAAAGCTCGTCATTACTACCAAGTATCCATCCCTCGTCGTTTATCTTGGATTGGTCAGTGAAGTCGACCTGTCCGGTGGTTTCCGTCTTGCCCGCCGTTACATCCAACATACGAATTGACCCATATCCTGATGACACAATACGCTGGCCATCTGGCGAGAATGCCACAGAGGTGATCCAATTGGTGTGTCCAGTAAACGGACCAGCCACGCTTTCTCCCGTGGTTGTGTTCCACACACGAATTGTTCCATCGTACGAACCTGAGACGACGCGCTTGCCATCTGGCGAGAGTGCCACAGACCTAACTGAATCCGTGTGTCCGGTGAACGGGCCTGCAACATTCTCTCCCGTCGTGGCGTTCCACACACGAATTGTCCCATCATTTGAGCCTGAGACGATCCGCTGGCCATCTGGAAAGAATGCCACAGACCTGACTGAGTCCGTGTGTCCGCTA
Organism: Lactarius sanguifluus; assembly: GCA_021527775.1. NCBI lineage: Eukaryota > Fungi > Basidiomycota > Agaricomycetes > Russulales > Russulaceae > Lactarius > Lactarius sanguifluus. The sequence continues at coordinate 354,266 of JAKEYF010000024.1, forward strand.
AACGGGCCTGCAACGTTCTCTCCCGTCATGGCATTCCACACAATAATTGTTCGGTCAAAAGAGGCTGAGACGATGCGCTTGCCACCTGGCGAGAATGCCACAGACGTGACCGAGTCCGCATGTCCAACAAATGGGCCTGCCACATTATCTCCTGTCCTGGCATTCCACACGCGAATCGTTCGATTGTCCGAGCCTGAGGCAATGAACTGGCCATCTGGCGAGAATGCCACAGACGTAACCCGACCCATGCCAGTGTGTCCGGTAAAAGGGCCTGCAACATCCTCTCCCGTCGTGACGTTCCACACGCGGATCGTTCGATCAGAAGAGGCTGAGACGATGCACTGGCCATCTGGCGAAAATGCCACAGACGTGACTAGACCCGTGTGTCCAGAAAATGGGCCCGCAATGTCCTCTCCCGTCGCGGCGTTCCACACATGAATTGTTTGATCATTTGAGCCTGAGACGACGCGCTGGCCATCTGGCGAGAATGACACAGACCTGACCCATTCCCTGTGTCCAGGAAATGGGTTGGCGACAATCGCTCCTGTCGTGGCGTTCCACACACGAATCGTTCGATCATTCGAGCCAGAGACAATGCGCCGGCCATCTGGCAGGAATGCCACAGATGTGACCCGATTGGTGTGTCCTGTCAATGGGCCTGCCATTATCTCTCCCGTCATAGCATTCCATACACGAAGTGTCCGATCGGAAGAGCCCGAGACTATGCGATCTCCATCTCGTGAGAACGCCACAGAGGTGACCCAATCCGTGTGTCCTGTAAATGGGTCTGCGACATTCTCTCCTGTTGCGACGTCCCACATACGGATTGTTCGATCGGAAGAGGCTGAGACTATGCGCCGGCCATCTGGCGAGAAAGCCACAGACGTGACCAGACCCGTGTGTCCAGTACATGGGCCTGCAACATTCTCTCCCGTCATGACATTCCACACACGAATTGTACGATCATTTGAGCCTGAGACTATACACTGGCCATCTGGCGAGAATGCAACGGAGGTGACCCGGTCCGTGTGTCCGGCAAACGGGCCTGAAACGTTCTCTCCCGTCGTGGCGTTCCACACACGAATTGTGCAATCGTTCGAGCCTGAAACTACGTGCTGGCCATCTGGCGAGAATGTCACAGACGTGACCGAACTAGCGTGTCCACTGAACGGGCCCGCCTCCATCTCTCCTGTTGTGGCGTTCCACACACAGACTACTCGATCGATCGAGCCCGAGACGATCCGCTGGTCATCTGGTGAGAAAGCCACAGATGTGACCCAATTCGTGTGCCCAGTAAATGGGCCAGCCACCGTCTCTCCTGTAGTGACGTTCCACATACGAATTATTCCGTCTTCGGAGCCTGAGATGATCCGCTGGCCATCCAGTGAGAGTGCGATGGAAGAGACCTGACCCCCAACGTTTGGGATCACCATCTCCGATGATGGCCAATGAGACATTCGTCCACGTTCCATACGTAAGATTCGATGAAATGAGCTGGAATAATGTGCGGAGACAAGAGAACGGGTCGGTGCAAATGGCAGAGCAGAAATATAGATATGTGGAGCACTCTTTGCTATGGCTATCCCGAAATACCGTACAAAAGCTGAGGCGTCATTGATGAATGTCCGCATTCTCTCTAGCTCCATATGAGAAACCTGTTGGGATCATAATTGTTATTTGTCTGTCCACCTCGTCGAATCAACAATAACACTCACACCTTGACCGGAGACTAGCCACGCATCCAGAGACGACAATGCTGGTAAAGCAACACGGACACTACTCGCCAGGCTAAGCACCTCTAGCCAGAAGAGAAAATTCTTGTCGAAGAAGGCTCGAAGTTTGTCAAAAAGATCGGCTTCAAAATCTAAGTGGTTGAGATGATCGTTCCAGTATCGACAGGCATACAACAGAGTAGGTGAAATATGTTCAGTAATGCGCGATTTGAGGTCTTGGACATCGCTATTGGCGAGATACGATGATTCGAGGTTGCAGATGTTGAACTTGAGGTCGCGGAGCACTAAATCGAGACATGAATAGGCCAAACGATGGTGGGAATGGTCAAGGTCGACGTAGAAGTCGCCGCTCTTCACTTCATTTGTGAGGAAATCGCGGAATGAGGTATGGAGAGGGACAATGGGAAGGGTTTGATCAAATGAATTGACATTACTCAATAAAGAGCTTAGTCGACGGAGCATTCTACTAACGGATTCAGGATCGGAGTTGTCACCAATGGAGGCGCGCTGACGTAGAGCGATCAGGGAACGAATGGAGAGCGGTTCAAATGCAGCGATGAGCTGTCCCATGACAGAGCGGAATAGACGCTGCGCTCCTTGGTGTCTGAAGTATCCTTTAAGGACTTCATCGTATAACTCGTCCAACGGATCTGGCCGATCACGATCCTCCGTAGATCTCAAAAGGTGCTCTATGCATTTGACCCTGCTAAAATCAAAGAATTCGGGAGGGTCTAGGATGTATCCACGAGCAACCGCGGCCCACTGAAACAGTCCCTCCGCCTTTGTTGCCAGCGCTTCGCAGTAATGATTGAGCTCTTCAGAGAGGAGCGTCGTGCAAAGAAAGGTGAGAATATCGTCATGCGTTTTAGCAGCTAGTTCGAGATCATCCATGTATTTGATGCGGACCAACGGGGCTCCAATGAACGCAGACTCGATGCCATCTTCCAGGCGCGAGGTGATCAGCACGCGGAAGTTCGACGGAAGTCTATAAAGGTTTTTAGCAAGAAAATTGTGCAACCCGTTTCCACTAGCCACATCCCCGCTCTCATCTAAAGCATCGATTACAACAAGAATAGGGCCAACGATGTGCAGATCCTTAAGCGGTTCCAGGATGAGGGATTGAAAAAGTGTGGGATAATCACGAGTACCGACCCGCAGAGAGGAGTTGTCCCGGATGACCCTTCCAAGTGCGGCTCTGAATGATGGATAGCGATCGGAGAGATCGCGAGCAAGAGTTGTAAAGAGGTGGTAAGCCTTGCGGTTGGATTGTTCCTCACGTACAAACATAAATGATGACGTAAGACGATGCATTGTCTGAAAACGACGCGCAATCTCGTGTGCGATAGATGACTTTCCTGTGCCAGCCTGACCAAAGAGAATGAGACCACGCTCAGAGTCGGAGTTGTCCACCCAATTGACGATAAAGTCTAAGAAGGCTACGCGGGTTTCCGGATGACAGCCTTTCTCAGGTGCAAAGCTTGAGCCTGTCCGATATGGAATTTCTCTGATTTTTGCATCTATCTCTGTGATAATTCTCAGATAGATACCCCTCAAGGCATCGGAACTACGTACCAACATCTGAGACCTGGTCCGATACCCACTGAAGCTGAGTTGATATCCAATCGACCTTGGTCGAAACTATTCCCACGTCGTCCAGAATTTGGAATGCAGTTATCTCTGTAGTGATGGTAGCAAGATCTAAGAACTCCTTTCGGAGTTCGAGAAGGACGGTGCGGAAGTCCCCAATGCGAGTATTGACTTGACCGCTGGTATTCTTCAACATTCGCTTCCCTGACGGCCGCATGATTACGTTGGCGACTGAAATGGGTGGAGATCACGTACATAATTGCGAATCCTTTGCATACGATCGGATAAAGTCGCAGCAATTGCAGACATGCTGCAACATGAGCGTAAGGATATGTGCCTGCTTGGATTCACGCCCGATAGCTTTGAAGGCGTGATCCTGACTTGTGAAATCAAACGCATCGTGCATGGCAACAAGTAACGTTCGGATGTTGTCGTCGCGTTGAAATTGTTCTAGGAGGGTCTAGCGATCAAACAGGCCTAGCATAAGTATTTCCATCTGGCGACAACACAAACAGATCACCTTGGGGATCGCAAAAATTAGACCATATGCCATCTTCGCGTATGGGTGAAGCTGAGAACGAAATTCGGCTCAGTCATGAATTAGCAAAAAGGATATTGCGGCACAATTGCGCGCACCTCTGCGACTGAGCTCACAGTATCCATGACCCACTTAATCCTCTCAAGGGCGCTTTCCCATGTATTCGAGAGCTTAATCGTCGTCATGGCTTCATCAGCGTTACGGAGAGCATTCTTGGCAGGTGAAGTCCCCGCACTGCCGTCGGTCGCTGGCGGCACAAAGGCGGTGATCTCACTCGGAAAGTCCTTCGAATATGAGGGTGTTTTAATGCCGGCGGCAACGGTGGATCCCGGATGGGAAGTCATGTTCGTTGACACGGTGACTGTCAAGTGGAGTGTGACCAGCTGCATCCTCTGTCCAGTTGGTCTGCCGCTGTTGGTGAGGACAAAAGGAACATCTACGCCCGAGGTGTTCAGCTAGTCAAACCGAGCGAGGTTTCTAATAAGAAACGAACCGCTTTGGGACTCGAGAGGCATCATCCCATGCGTTCCGATAAGGATATCTCGACCCGCAAACCGCGCCGCATAGAGGCACAGTACAAGGCGTGAGGATGATTGTACATAGCTGAACAGAATTCTTAGCCGAAATCAAGAGGACTACGAAGGTCTTACAAAGCATCCACGTTCTCGTTCCATTCCACCGTCGTTCCCTCAGCTGGAATGCTTGACGTCTTCTTTTTCATCGTTTGACTGGCCACAGTGACAAAGAACGGCCTCTTTTTGCCAAACTGGTTCTTGATATTAGGGACATTGTACGCTCGGAGGACTATATAACAGATTAAATACTTATCGGGGGATCAACGACACAGAATTCAAGTGCATACCTGTGATATCAACGCGCAGGTGGCGTGGGCTTCCCCGCGATTCGATGATCTGAGTGCTGTCCATGTACGGCCCTGGATCTCATATCACTGGAAAAAGCAGGGTTTGACGCACCTTGTTCCAGAGTTCTCCGTTTCAGGGGGACCTGGACTGGAGTAATTGTCATTGACGGAGATTCACGGGTCGGTAGCCATTTACGCACGAATTCAATATATCTTGTGTGAAACTAGCCATACAACTTGAAGAGTGTGAGAGCGAGGCACGGACGCGTCTTCGCGAGTACGTACTGTGTTGAGTCACGTTTTAGTACTCCCAGCGAAGAACAGGATTGATCCCAAAATTTTGTACTCGATTTTCAAGGTATTACACCGGCAGTATTCAGTGGCCAAGTCGAAGGTTCAACTGAAAGTGGAAGTAAAGTATGACCCATTCACGTGATTCACTTGGCAGGGACGGAATAGTGAAACTTTTTGATGTTTGCAAACTCGACTTTATTCGACACACCCCCCCCTGTGCCAAACTGACAGTCCGGACCTAGTTCATAATTTCGGAGAAAGTCCGATTGACGAAAGGTACCGCCAATGTTTTTCTCTTCACGATTTGGTCAAAATTTTGAAACTCTCAATTAATGATAAGTTAGTACTATAAGAAGCTCTCAGGACTGTCATGCAGTTTTCTCCCTTGAGTTGCGATGAGTATCCATACGACCTTTGAGGACCGAGCGCACAAACGTGACAGCAAGGACGACGAATTCGAGCAGGTCGAGATCACTTCGGTGCAAATACCACGGGCATCGCCAGCGCCAGATCCTAACATCTATCGACCTGATGTCGATATCTCCGCCGTCGATCCCCGCAAGTTGAAGCGCAAGATCGATTTCAGGCTTGTGCCATGGCTGGCTCTGCTCTACCTCATGAACTTTCTCGACAGAGGCAGCATAGGAAATGCGCGTGTATGCCCGTCTCTACCTATCCTTTCTACGATCGTGACTCAGGCGCACCTATCGTATAGTTGTACGGCATGCAGAAGGACCTGAACATTACAGATAAGCAGTATCTGATGGCCCTCACAGTCTTTTTCTTCCCCTACGCTCTCTTTGAGGTGGTGTATTTCCTGTTCCGTCCGGCGCATGTGGTACTGACTCGGCGTAATGATTTGACCCAATAAGGTTCCTAGTAATCTTGCGCTGAGGTATCTGCGCCCATCTCGATGGCTCTCTTTTATAGTGCTTGTGTGGGGAATCGCAATGGTAGGTTATCGTAACTCCACCCACATGCCGCATGCTCATTCCTCTGACTCGGATCTATTGAGACGTTCCATGGTTTTGCGCACAACTACGGCGATCTGATTGGTGCGTCTTTGCCTCTCTTGCTCCGCTCGCACGCGCACACCAATGACAAACGACGTAAACAGGTCTGAGGTTTCTCTTGGGCCTGGCAGAGGCGGGCCTGTATCCGGGAATCGTATTCTACCTATCTTGGTGAGATTTTTTCTGCGCCGCGCCGCTACTTCCACTGGCAGTCACAGTCGGGCTGACTGCGAGGTGTCATGCTCGCTGGTAGCTGGTACAAGCGCTCGGAACTCGGTAGCCGCGTTGCAGTGTTCTTCTCGTCTGCTACAGTCGCCGGCGCGTTCAGTACGTTGTTCACGCCGCCGGAAGATTTACCTTCTTACCACCGCGACGCGGCATCGTCGCACTCCTACCAGGCGGCCTGCTCGCGGCGGCGATCCACAACATGGATGGCGTCGGAGGACGCCCCGGGTGGGCTTGGATATTTATTCTCGAGGGGCTCGCTACAATCCTCGTCGCGGTCGTCTCCTTCTATGTCCTCCAAGACTTCCCCGAAACTGCCAAGTTCCTCACCGAGGCCGAACGTACGTGCACATAAACATCGACGACCACGGGCGATAAATGTCACGTCATAATCAGGCGTGTATACCATCCGCGCGCTGCGAGAGGACATGCAATTCAGCGCGGGCGGGGAGAAGTTTGAGTTCAGGTACCTGCGCCAGTGTCTGACGGACTGGAAAACGTATGTTGCAAGTGAGTCAAATTAATCACCGCACTTGAGTCAGAGGACTGACGATAGTGCCCAGTGGGAATCTACATGGGATTGTATGTGTCGTGTTTGGTTTGGGTGTTGGCGCATGCCGTGCTAACAAATGGGAAGTGACGGCCCATTGTTCGCGTTCTCTCTCTTCACACCAACCATCATAAATGAGGTAAATAGTAAACCGGTGTTGCTCACATCAAAGTGCTTCCCTCATCATCCCATCGCAGTTGGGGTTCAAGGCCACGGCCGCCAATCTCCTATCCGTGCCGGTGTATGCGTGGGCGTGTCTGATGACGTGCGCCGTCGGCTTTTTGGGAGACCGGCTCGGAAGTAGGGGTCACATAAACTTGTTCAGTCCTTTGCGGTTCTCGTTTGGGATTCAGAGTTCTGATGGATTTTGCCGGGGTGCTAGGGTGCTCTTCGGAACAGGTCTGGTAGGATACATCATCCTGATCTTCTCTCAAAACGCCGCGCTATCCTACTTTGCGGTCTACCTGGCTGCATCGTGAGTCTTCACAAATTGGTCCTCTTCCCTTGCTCTCAAGGGAATTTTGCTGATCCTTTCCAAGTTCTATATATCCCACAATCCGTAAGTTGCCATGCATCTGAACTCATTGCATTCCGCCGCGACTTATTATCAACCGCGATCCCGAATAGCGAATTCTGTGTAAGACACCATTGTCGTGAACTTGGACACTCTTCACGCTTCTGTATAACAGGGCTTGGGTATCGAGCAACGTAGAGGGTTCGTATAAGCGGAGTGCCGTCCTAGGCATGGCCATCGGGTTGTAAGCCAATTCCTCGCCCTCTACCCCTTTACGTAGCAATGAGCTAACGTGCCATATCTCAGCGGCAACCTCAACGGCGCTGTGACCGCCAATGTCGTACGTCATCAAGTTTCCCTGTCTTGTACGAGACGCATCCGCTGACCGCGTCCCCCCGCATGCACGCATGGCAGTACCGCGCAATCGACAAGCCATGGTACCGCCTCGGCCACGGCGTCGTGCTCGCGTACATCGCCCTCGGCTGGCTATGCTCCCTCGCGTACATCATCCTCCTCCGGCGGGAGAACAAAGCGCGGGACCGTGGCGAGCGGGACGAAGTGATTGACGACAGTGGTGATCCTGTGAACTCGAAGAACGGTCGATACGGCAGCATGGCGGACGCGCGCAGGGAGAAGGGCGATATGTGGAGCGGGTTTCGATATACCTTGTGATCTCCCTAGGTGCCACCTTTTACGTATACATACCATGAGGAGAATGCTAGAGAATTTGTCAGCAAAGAGCCATGGACACGCCGGAGGTAGACCCAACGATGGGAAGCGAAAATATGATCGATGGCCAACTTCATTGAACTTCGGTTCTAGTTCTGGTACTACATCGGCGTTATTTTTATGTCAATCTGTGCCGCAGTTTTTCTTTACTCTTCGAGTACAATCTCCTCTGCTCGTCGTCTAAAACATCATAAAAATCCGTATCTCGGCGTAGGGATCAGAACGTATCGTAAAAAAGCTAAACTGAAGAGGTGGGGAAAAATATCTACGTCATGATGGATCGCGGTCAGACAAAAAAAAAGGGAAATCCGTATGTACAGTAGAGGTCACCAACTCAAATCCCAGGCACGAACGGTGCCAACCCAGCTTGCTGCACCTTCTCAGGCGACTGAGCATTGAGTGCGCCGATGAGCCTGATCAAGCCAGCACGGACTTCGTCCCCGACCTGATCTGGCCTGTTCGGATCCAGCACGTGACCGAACACCCGGAGTAGCGCGTCCAGGTACGGCGAAAGCACGTCTGGCTGTGCCTGGAAGAGAAATAGCACCGCACGGAACACTGGCCGGTTCTCGAGCAGATCGTTTTGCAGCGGGAGAGCGCCGATGAGTACGGGCAGCACTTGCGTGAGTGGGACAGCGCCTGCGTTGCGCAGGATCAGGCGTGCCACCGCGCCGCAGGCATTATCTCGCGCGTTTAGGCGTGGCGCCGGCGCATCAGCGGGTAGATTGAAAAGTGGCTGTAATGCACCCAAAATCGCGATATATTGCGGCGACAGATCTTGTTCCGAGTTTTCTACAAGCAGGCCGGTTGCAAACGCTGCGTTGCTCTGCACTTCTGCATCTGGATCACTGATCGCGCGCCAAAGTAGTTCAAGTAAGGGCTCAGTCGATGGAGTGATTGCCCCTTTCATGCCAGAGATGATTTCGGCCAGGCACCCAATCGCCGAGGACCGGTCGCTGAGTGAGCGGTTCTTTTTCTGAAAAAAATCCGTGCGTCGTCGACGATCGTCGGGTTGGGTAGAGACGTGACACGTACGTAGTATTTTGCTATGAGAGGGTGGAATGTAGCGAACTCCGAGGCGAAGTCAGCCCCGAGCGCATTGGCCATCGCGGCGACAAGATCACCGGCAGACGAAATCAATACAGAATCGTACTCGGCCTGATCCTCTGGTGCCTCTTCATCCGCATCCTGATCGGGGTCTTGTTGGCAGATAGCCTTTTGTTCGAGAACTTCCTTCGCTATTGAACAGAGCTTTCCATAATCTACAAAGTTCATAATCAGCCTGTTTCTCTGGTAGACGTCAACGAAAAACTGGCATTTCTCGAGAAGCGCAGGCCCAATCTTATTGATGGTCTCGGCGAGGCCGACGCAGAGGGAGGAAACGACGCCCCTAGAGAGTATTCAGATGCGATTGTCTCGTCGAGTTTAGTTGACGCACTTGTTGTCCTCACCCTCATACATTTCCAACAGCTCCGGAATGACGCGATCAATCAGGTCTTTGACATTTTGATTCAGAGGTTGATCCCGGAACTACCAACGTCATCATGGGTGCCTGGTCGGACGACTCAACAAGATTCACGTACCGCGCCGGCACCTGGCTGCCATTCGGGTTGCCCACTGAGATCATAGAAAGTGCGGACGATCTTGAGTAAAGAGTCCGTCGCGGATTTGCGAATTCCCTCGTAATAGTGTGGCAGAAGGGTGATCAGTTCGAGCACCGTCTGTTCGACGAACGGAAGGAAGTGCTCGTGGGTAGCGGCGAAGAGTGTGCCAAGGGTGTCCGCGGCAATCTCTTTCTCCACGGCGACAGCGCTGTTTACTTCAAGGGCCTTGTCCAAGTCGATTTCCACCTCCTCGCTTGCCGCGGCCCCATCTTCCACGGAAATCGCGTTTGCGGGCGACGAACCAGATGCGAAAGCCGTGACATCGCTCACAGTCACTAGGTCATATATACTAGTGTTGGTAGTGTCAATCGACTGATGGAAATGGGACTCACGTGGTAGAGATTCCTGACCGTGCTCCTCCTGTTTCAGGCTAGCGATGAGTGAAGGGACCACGGCCGGAAGCGATGACGCAAACTCCTCCCCGAAAACACTGGCCATGACTCCGAAGAAGAGGAAACTACACTCCCGCAAGCGTGCACTACCGAGCTCGATGCCTTGGAAGGCTTGCTTCATCAGAGGCTCATAATATGGCCGGAAAAGATCTTTTCCAACAGCTTCTGCGAAGGTGCCGACTGTATCCATCGTGATTCCACGTAGCTCTGTCTCTTCGCCTTCACCAGTGAGAACGAGGAAGTGCTGCATTCGGTGCATCGTCTCCTGGAAATAAGGGGTGAATTGAGTTTTCGAAGCATGGGCGGCACTCCCGATCGCGCCGGTTACGACTGCCTTGACGTTCGATGGCGCAGTCTCTAGTAGACCGGAAAGACGATCCATGATTAGTGGGAGATACTGGTCGATCACATCATGTAGGACTTCGAGCAACGCGTCGAGCGCGGTACATGCTGATCGTTGCGTTGTGGAATCACCGACAAGCCTCATAATCGCCTATGCGTATAAGCTACAGTTACGTTTATATATTGTGGCACTCACCGGGACTAACACGGTATGACGCGAGACGCATTCATCCTCAAGCCACTCGCATAAGCAGCTCACAGCGACACAGGTCGCCCTTCTCACTCCAGCATCACTATCTTGAAGGCCAGCCTCTATGACTGGCCACACTTGGCCCATGAGCGGGGTCATAAACTCGCTACAGCCCTCTACCGATACTCCCAGAGCCAGCATGGCACCTCTACGATGTGCGGCATCGGGGGAAGAGAAATACTGTTGAATTTGGTTTCGGAGAGCTGGGAAAACTTGAGTTGGTGGGAGGGACGTGGCAAGAGTATCGATAATGCGCAGGGCGGACTGAGCATAGAGCCCGTCAGCGGTTAACAATGCATTTGGACGGCATGGACCTACACGGGCGGGAGCGTCGTCGTCGATATCCTCGGGCTCCTCCTCAGTGGTAATAGGCATAAGGCCATCTAGGATGCCAGCAGCAAGATTATTGCTCTGTATTTTCGACTTTTTACTAGGGGCGGTGCGTCAACAAGGCTTAAACAAAATCATGCAAAGCGCGCACTATTGGACAGTCCAATTAAGCGCATTAAGCGCAAGGATGCGCAGGTCGGAATCGATGTTGCGATTGGAGCCCGCTTGAATGAAGAACTGAACAAGCTGAGGGATATGCTGACTTAGAAGGGGTATCTCCTGCAGAGACGGTTAGGTGGGTGAGCAATGACGCAGGCCGATTGCGCACGAGAATGAGGAGAGTTTCGAACACGTCAAAAAGATGCCGTGCGTTAGCCTCATCTCCCGCCTCAAGCGTCTGGGCGAGAACCTGAATCATAAGCGGGAGAAGGTTTTGGAAGGATTTCTAAATGACCTAATCAGAAACATTATGGGCCGTGCGTTTCGTGTACACTCACGATGTCGGCCTTTTCGTCCGTGTCAATGTACTGAGCAATAGTACCGAGAGATCTAGCAGCGCGTCAACACGTCGAATGGTATCAATACGAAATATAGTTCACCTGACAGTGGTGACGCGAACTTCAGCACTCTCGGGGTCCTGAAGGAGACCTTCGAAGAGTTTAAAGAAGGCTTGGAGATGCTCTTGGAAACCTTCGACGATGGTTTCCAAGACAGTATAGAGTATGTAAATTCCCACTTCGCGGTGCGCCACTTGAGAAGACGTTGCGGTTTCGTGAAGGAATGGGAGGAGTCGAGGCCACCCGCCGACGGGTATCTCAATTCCTGCGATAGCGGCAATAACACGGGCTGTGGAATGGCGAACAAGGGCACTAAGAGGGAAATGGCCAATCAACGACAGAAATATAGTTAGGAAAAGATACGGACTTTGACTCGTGAAGGACGACCTCTGGTAGCTGGGATTTGAGCTGTTCGCGATTTACCTGAGGGACTTCGAGCCATAGACTGCCGCTGTTTGCGGAAACGCGCTTGCGCATCTCGATGGCAGCGAGTTGCCTGACCTATCGACAGGCAAGGGGAATGAGCATGTAAGAAAGATACGATAGAGGGTGAGTGACAACGAACGGGGATCTCTTGGGAGTTGGCGATGATGCTAGCAAGGGCAGGAATGCATGAGGGATCTTTGTAAAATTCTTTGTTCAGCTGGGCGGTAGCCTACGAAAAGGGTATTTATTGAGTGTTGCTATACAACGATGTCACTGTAGAGGAGCATCATCTCACAGCTTTGAGCTGGATGGTGTCATTAGAGGTAGATTGGAGAAGAAGATTGTGCAGATTCTGCACAAAATTCGGCTATGAATGGAAGATGAGGAATTGACATATGAAGGACAAGAATGATTGAAGCGTACATCCATAACGATCGTAAGGAAAAGACAGAGGGGGGAAGAGGAGGTCAAGATCAAGGCCAATCGCGCGACAAACCCGATAGTCCCAATTTTTTGTCGGAGTTTCTTTTTTCGCGCTACCCGCCATTCTTACGTCAGCGACGGGTCCAAAGCGCGATCACATGTTCAACTCGTCGTGTGCTCAATGACTACAGTACAGTTGGGCCGTGTTGGAGTGTTGAGTGTTGACCGTTTCCAGTTCCACGTCTCCTTATGAACTTGACGTTACCATATAGTAGTTCGGATATTCGGGTGCCCCCCGTATGGGGGATCCTACTGGGCAGTTTCGCTGCAGTTTCGTACCTTGCCGTCGGGAGCCCACACTTTGGTCGAAAGATTGGACGCGGGGGCCGGGCTTCTTCGTTTGAAGGCCGTGTGTCGGCGATCCTCGAGTATTTCCAGGAATGTGATCCCCTCATGTATATCTCCGTAGTCTGAACTGAAACATCTTTGCAGACATTCTGGAATGAAGAAAGGTTTCATGAGCGAGCGTGATAGAAGTGACCACAGGTGGACGTTCCGGTGTCGGAGCGGCGCTTCTGACCGTTTAACTTTGATCCGTCGCTGGGTTGTAATTCGGCAACATTCCGACCACCATGTTCCGAGCGCGCACTTTCGAGCCTGAAGTTTCTCATTTGCGATCGGGGAGTATTATCTACCCCATAAACAAGGACATTCCTAACGACTAACAGTACTGCTTGGCGAGTACCTTGGAGACTCATTTCTCGGAGGAGGGGTGAGACGAGACTTCTTTCTTCCCATCTTGTAGCATCAGCTTGGCTACTTGCAGGCAAGTACTTTTCGACGCACAACTCCACGGAGTAGCTATTCGATGAGGTTCTTACGCGGGATATCGTTGGCGAACTCCACATCACAGAGAAAACTCCCGTTTTTCCGGCAGTTTGATCGGAACATCAAAGTCGGCACGTAGCCCCCAGGGTTCCAAAATCGTACGAAGGCTTGACCGAACGCCGTCACAACCTGGGCGGAAAATACGCTACTCCTAGTCTCGGAGCACACGCCTGGCGACTACATCCTCCCTTGCCGATCAACGCCACGAACGGCGAGTCCTCACTGCTGCGCTTAGTGCCCGTGATGTGTGCAATGGTCTAATTTCGCCTTCGTGGACACACGGCAGCTACTTTTCCAAAGAAATACAGAACAACCAGTGCAGAGCTTAGAGAGAACTCATGGGGATACACGCGGATCTGACCACCAAAAAACACTATGTCAGTCTCTGAATGGCATTGGTCAGGAGACTCAGTTTGTTTCGTCTTGCGGTAGCGTAGCCTAAGCGATACCTTCCATTTCTGGTTCGTTCCGTCATACTTCACTTTTACGATTGAAGCAACACGAACTATCTTCCTCCCCATGGCCTGTACTTTATTTTGTGTGCATGCCACCGTGTCTGTCTTGTGCGTGTCTTGGATGAGTAGCCCGAGATCGCGTTTTTATCAGCAATCTGGGCACAGTGCTTGGCCTTACTGATTAAGAAACTACTCGAAACACTAAGAGCCGCCCAGATGGGAGGCAGAACTTTATGGCAAACCTCAGCATCGAGATTGAATTCAAGGGTGTTCAAATAATGGTGACAATTTGTATTATGGATACCAGATTGGATCACATCTGTGGCATTCTCGCCGGGTGGTCAGTGCATCGTCTCGGGCTCCAACGATCGAACAATTCATGTGCGGAGCGATACGACAGGAGAGAAGGTGGCTGGCCCACTTACTGGACGAGCGTCTTCAGCCAGATCCGTGGTTTTCTCACCAGATGGCCAGCACATCATCTCATGCTCGTACAATTTCGACCCAGCGACGAAGATGAAGGCGCAGGTACGTACAATTTTGCTTCACCAATGATCCCGAAAAGGCCTGTTCTACTTATATTACCACACGTATGGATCAGGCGCCCCATGCCCCGCAAGTACCATTCTATCGATAATTTCATCATTTGCGAGCCGCTTGTATGTCTGAATGGTTTCCCCATAGTCTGAGATTTCATATATCCGGAATCTTCGGTCAAATCTACCCCAGAAATTAGAAAATCGATTCAAGAAAGGCCGTAGTATACACACCCAATCTTGCCGTATCCGGCGAAAGACCTAGTCCACGCGAAATCAGAAGTCTTTAGTGGACAGTTTGGACGCTGTAGACCAGATCCACTCACCCGCCGCCACCAAAGCAAAGCCATACGCCATTTACTCGTCTACAGTTATCCGTCACTGAAACGATATTTCGTCAGAGCGACATGCAGAACGAGGATAAGACAAAGGGTCTTACCGTGACAATGGCCGTTACCGACGACTTTTACCTCGGGTATGCCACCTGCGCCGCGATGTGGAGTCTCGAGAGCACGTAGCAAACCCTTCTCGAAGAAGCCAGCGTTCTTCTTCGCCGAACCGGGTGAGTCCATGTCAGACGTGCCAATATCGAGGGGCTGTCCCGTGCGCGAGTCGGTGTCCGGCCTCGAGTAAGATTCTTGACTGCGACGACGGGTCAGCTGGACGAGGCTTCGAAGTATATCAAGACCCACAGAGGGATGTGGAAAAACATGAGCGCGTTCGGTTTTGCGAGTTTTTGCGCTGCTGGCGGGTGTTGCTGACGCGCCCAGACATCGCCGAAATCCTTGCCGCCGTCAGGTGTGAACGGCCGCACGATAGGGTTAATCGAGCCTATGTCATGTGAAAATCACTCTGCCCGCGCCAAGATAAGATAGCATACCCGACTGTTGCAAAAACCAGTCAATCTGGTCCTGGCGGAGATAATCGTATTCCGTAGGCCAAAAGCCGAGCCAGTCGAAAAACCCGGCGGCATATGCTCCGGAGTCAAGGAAGTACATCGTGAGGAGGTGCGTCTTGCTTGCGTCTGCGCTTAATACTTTGAGCACGTAATTTCCTACACCGTGGATGTCTTCCGGCCCCGCTTGCACAAGGCTGTACGGTAGGCCCTGCATCAGTCTCACTTGATCGCGGCGAGAACCCGAGTCACGCGCGTCTTCATCGTCGTGATTCCCAAATACCGCGGCCCATGGAATACGGCGGGAAATCACAGGCACAGCAAACTTGGCGAGCACCGACGTGGGGTCCCATGACGTACCCTGTCCGTTCAGCTGGTCGCCGGTAAAGACAACCAGGTCGGGTCGCTCCTCATCGAGCGCACGCTCGAGGAGCGATTTTGTGTACGCGTACGCACCGCCGTCACAAGGAGAAGTAGGGTCACGGCAAGGCCCGGCGGCGACGGAGAAATGGAGGTCGGCAATCTGCATGATCTTGAAGCGACCGTCGTGTGAGAAATGCAAGGGTGGGGCGCGAGGGGGGGCTGAAACGACGTCAGCTTCTATCCACGGACGTAAGACCCATACAACGCACGTTTCACACCGCGCCGTACGGATATGGACACGCTCTGGCTACGCGTCGACCTCTCCGTCGTAGGAGGGGACAGCCTCTCAAAGCCGTACCAAGGATCGCCATCTCCAAATACGACATCCAGCTCTGTGATCAGGGATTGCCGTTCGTCGTCTGACATGTCCCCGAGCGTCTTATCTTTCCGGTACCACAAGAAAAGTGACGGAGCGCGCACAACGCCGTCGCGCAACGAGAGCGATGCTTTGGTCCAATCCCCATCACCTGATGGGGTGGCGTCAGAGGGAAGTAGTTGTATGTCCGATATGAGCGGCACGTCTCGTCGGCGAGTACGTCGATAATACAAGAGCTATTATATACCGCGCCAACATCAGTTTCATCTTGCGAGTGAAACAAGAGCTTCACTCACCAGGTGCCACATCCCAGTTTGAAGATTCAAATCTCGTTGTACACGCACCCATTTACCCTTGACCGCGTCATCGGAAGTGGACGAAGACGGTGCGCATACGTCGGTCATAGTCAAGTCAATCATGCAGCGCACGACGGCTATATCAGACACTGTCGATGCGACGCTCAGCGTGATCCTGGTCAATAAAACGAAATGATATCGTACATCCAGTATCATGGGGAAGCAGCGGCGACCATACGTCCAGAGGGAGACTTGCGCCGTCAGCAGGACTTGCACTGGGTCCGGTAACGTTCCACCAATCGACGTTACCGTCGGGGTTTCCTGACATCGGTGGGACTTCCTGGTCTACATGACTACCATTCGCGCTACCGGGTAGGTTTGAGGCCGATGATGACGAAACAACATCCCAAGCCTGCCAACCGAGACGCTGGATGTCACCGGGTCCGCGGGTGGGCTGATAAAGGACGAAAAAGAAGGTAAGGAGAGAGGAGAATCCAATGATCGCGGTTGCAGGGACAAAAATGGAGCGAATGAAACGAATGAAGCGACCCAGTGTTATCGCCATGTTGGCGAGAAAGGCGTGCAGTGCCCAAAGGCTACTCCGAGTCGGTCGGTTGTCGTGGACTCACGGTGCATCGCTGACGTCAGGTGGGGACCTATATCACGTGGCTCTAGCAATACTATTGACTCTGGGTTGTACAACTACACAACAATACATGGTTCCTACGCTACAATATCGTTTTTTACTTGAAGGAATGTCCGCAACGAGTACTTTTGGACTTAAGCGCCGCCCGTCCCGAGAGCATTGGCGATACGAGCGTCTGCATCGGCCTGGGTGTCACATGTAATGCTAGTTCCACGCGAGTTGACAAGAGGGAGAGCAACA
Organism: Lactarius sanguifluus; assembly: GCA_021527775.1. Lineage (NCBI taxonomy): Eukaryota > Fungi > Basidiomycota > Agaricomycetes > Russulales > Russulaceae > Lactarius > Lactarius sanguifluus. The sequence continues at coordinate 371,390 of JAKEYF010000024.1, forward strand.
CAGATGGATCCACCACTGCAAGGGGAGGTGACGAACTTTCCCCCAACACATTGTGCGAAATCGCCTCCAACACAAGCGTTCTCCCCATCTATACGCGAGCACCGAAGTCAGCAGTAGTACGAAAGAGGTGGCCGAGGAAAGCTAGTTTACCTGTGCAGGAACTGTCGGCCGTCAGGGTTTTGAACTTCTCGTTGAGGGCCTGTGCGTCCTGGCCATTCTGGACGGCGAAGCCCTTCTTCGAGTCGGACGAAGAAGGTGTGTTGGACGGCGCGGGTGAGGGGGTGGGAGTTGTGGACACGGGATCAGCCACCTTTGCTGCTGCCTTTGGAGAAGCAGGCGACGGTGCCGGGGGTGCGTTGTTGTCTGACCCGGAGCCCGAAGGAACACCAGGTGACGACACTTGATCGACGAGCTGCGTTCCGTCGGCGATAGGACCCGATGTGTGAGCAGGGCAACTCCCCGCAGGGTTCAACACGGCTGTCTGTCCAAATGGGATCGTGCCCGCGTCGCCCGCCTTGAGGCCGTTGGTGAAGTTGACAGGATCTGCGCCTTGGAACTGGCATTGGAAGAGCCCGTTGAGCTCCTCATTACGTGGCGCCTTCTGGCAGTACTCGACGCTGACGGAATTGGGCTAGGGTGCGGTGAGGATAAGTCTCTCCGGAGAAGAGCATACAACGTACGGTGTTGCGTGGCTGCTGAGCAAAGATTTGGGCAAACTTGATCATGTCGGGTGAGTTTAGTTTCTTGGAGAGGTCCATCATTATGTCGGCGTTATCTTGCTGGTCGCAAGGACCTGCTGCGGCGAGAAGTGTACCAAAGGCGGTGACAGCGATGGCATTGCATTGCTGGCCTCCTCCCGCCGTATCCTAGTGATAAGTGACGTCGGTGAGAACCTTTCGCTTTTAGAGTGGAATGGAACCAGAATTCGCTTACACAGGCGGCCTCCCACTTGGGGGTCGATGCGGTGATAACCTGAGCGATGCGCTTGCTAAGATGCGCAGGAGCGGCGGTCACAGACCCGGCCACTGTGAGCGCGAAAAGGATAGTGGAGAGTTGAACCATGATCCGTTACTGGAACGATCTAGCCTCTGTGGTGTAGAAGAGAATGAAGTTTGCGAGCGCAGCTCAGGACAGAAGGTAGTAAGAATCCGGGCACGTCAAGCACCAAGAGAGTAGGGGATTGGTGAAAAGAGAGCTTGTGTGACAAGACCGAGGAAGAAGAGTTTTTATATTGCACCCTCGATGTGTGGATTGCCTTCAGACCCAGACAAAGGCGATCTCAGTCAAAATCGGAGAACCGATCAAACACATGTGGGCAGAAGAGACGGCGGAAGACAAGGCTTGGACTACTAGTTCCGCCGCATTGCAAGTTGCAAGGTGTCTGCGGTCAAAGAGTCTAAGCAGTGTCTCGGTTCAATAAGGCGTTATTGTCTCAGTAGAGATAATGGCCACGTTTAAACGAGACGGACACAATGAACCTGAACCACGATGGACAATGCAAGGGACAATGTGACCCAGGTATGGAACCGGGAGCAACCACTAATTGAAAGTTTGGCTTTATTTGTTCGGGTTCCTGTTGGCCTGGTAACCGTCCTCCGTCCCTTCCGCTCGGAGCAGTTTTCCGATTGTGACTCACAATTTAGGGTGGTGATCGCCGAAGGGTTGAAGGTCTTTGAAAAAGTATACACTATGAGTATCACATGCGCTGTCTACATCTACTAGTAGATAATCTATGTGAAAGAATCATTGGATACAGTGTCACCGTACAAACCCCCAGTACCTCATAATCATACAACTCATACAGCCACCTTCAAGAATCCAAACGGAACCAAAGAGGGATCATCTTCCACATACGCTCGCGCTCCTTTGCCGCCCAGACCTCCAGCGCCCGCGCACATGCGCGGCATTCCGATACATCGGCACTCTTGAGTGCGCCAAGCTCCTCCGCAACGTACAATGGGTCGGCGTACCCGCGTTCGCGGTCACAAACATAGTGTTGCGTTGCGAGCGCGACCAGTTCGGCAAAATCGCGTCGACACGCCCCCGGTGTGGAACACACGGCCACCGTGTGATGGGCCGACGTATGTGGATGGAACGAGAACGCGCCTTTGCGTGAGTGCGCGAGAGGCCCGCGCCCCATACCGTGGATCACTGCGCCGACCGCGTGCGCAGATGCCTCCTTCCCCAAGGCCAACCGCCTCATATCTTCCGAGGACAACGTCCCGCCAGCAGCGGCGCCACGAAAACGAGACAGCTCGTCGTCCATCGGCTCAAAGATCTGGGAGAATGTGTAACGCGAGATGTCGTAGAAAGCTGCAGGTAACAGGCTCGGAACGTTCGTTTCGCGCGCGAGGTTGATAATGTCCTGAAAAAATGCGTCATTTATTATAGGATCTCGAAAGGACGGGCAACGCCGCACGATAGGCGAAGGGTAGAGGCTTGCATGTTCCGTCGAAGAAGCGAGGTCACACGCATGGGCCTTGTCTTCGCGCAAATCCCAGCCCTTGAGCGAAGTAGGCCATGCGATATTAAGGTGAACGATAGCTTTCGATCGTAATGAGTCCATTGCATATTTGGTGGAGAGTCGAAGAATGCCGGATACAATAGCAAAGTCATCAGGGGTCATTGTCGCCAAACGTCCTGTGACAGGGGGCGGTGAGTACATGGGACGATAGATCCCGTCATCAGGAATAAACAGCACCTACGGTCCGTCATACAAAGCGAGAAGTAGGTTAGCAACGTCCTTCTCCGAATCGTGTAGTCTCACGACCGGGCAGCCTTCGTGAGACTCCTCGGCGAACGTGGCATGAGAGGTAGTTACGACTGGCTGAGGGAGCGTAAACATGTCGGAGAACACAACCGAACGGCGGGCAAGTTGAGACTTGTGAACACGAAATAAAGTCGATTCTGCCTGGAGAACGACGGAACCGTCGCTGAACCAAAGATCCACATGTTTGATGAGTAGTTCTTTCGGGGAAGGGGGACTAGCTATGTCCTTCATGCTAGAGCCTCCAGAAGTTGGGTCTGAAGTAGGCTTTGAGGCTGGATGTTGGTAGGCGGACATGAGGGCGCACGAGTAGACCCCAAAGGATTTGCCGATTTAAGGAAACGGTGAGCGGGCAGAGCCACGGAGAACCGGGCAGTAGCCTTGCTAGGTAACTTGAAGGAGCCAGGCCAGGATGTTGATCTGACAGTGAGGCGGTGAACTGGCGGTGACAGGCAGGGGCAGGGCCGCCCTCGGTCATCCGCGCCGCCGTTCGCCGAGATTCCACCCTGACGGCCATCACCCATGGCCTCTCTCCGTCTCGTATCCCGCCGCATACCCTTGAAGCCCTCCCACTCTTCCCGTAGCTTCGCGTCCACCACCGAGCCCACTTCCCGCATTCGCACATCTGCTTATGTGACCCTCTTTGCGCTCACTGCCGGCGTCAGTGCCGTCTACTACTCGGATTCTCGCGCCGCGGTCCATCGTTACTTGATCGCCCCAATCATCCGCCATGCGTTGGATCCAGAGACGGGTCACAAGCTGGCTGTTGGCGTACTGGAAAGTGGTTTGGGCCCACGGGATATGTTCCCGGACGACGAACGACTACAAACAGAGGTAAACGCGTCGGTCCCACGCGGGAACGGACTTACCCACAGAATCTACAGCTCTGGGGCCAAAGCCTGTCGAATCCTATCGGTCTCGCAGCGGGGTTTGACAAAGATGGTCGAGCTATTGACGGTACGAATATGCCACTAAATCGTTGTTATTGTCTGTGCTCAACACGTCGCCCAGGGCTCTTCAACCTCGGATTCGGATGGGTGGAGGTTGGGAGTGTTACACCAAAACCACAAGTTCGTGTGTCTATTTCGAGCGTTGTTCATGTAGCGTAGCGCCCCACATACTTACCCGACACATAGTTTGGCAACCCGCGCCCGCGCGTTTTCCACCTCCCCGAGGACGACGCCCTCATCAATCGCTATGGCTTCCCCTCGCAAGGCCAAGTCTCGGTGCTTTCCCGCCTACGTGCGCGACTCCCTACCTTCCCTTCAGCTGCCGATGAGGACTCGGCCTCCCTGCGAAACGGCCGGTTACTGGCGGTAAACCTGGGCAAGAACAAAGAAAGCCCACAAGAATCGCCGGACGACTTTATTACAGGTGTCCGTGCGTTCGCCCCCCACGCTGACGTGCTTGTCATCAATGTGTCCAGCCCCAACACACCTGGCCTGCGGTGCGTATCGTGCTGAACTCGTGCTTCTCGCCTTGACAGAGCCCCGGTATCAGAGGTCTGCAACAACGCGAGCTGTTATCGCAACTTCTTCGTGGTGTAGTCCAGGCCCGTGACGAGGTCGCAACGTCACCGACCCGGCGTCCAAAACTCGTCCTCAAAATATCGCCGGACCTCGACTCGCATGGGCTGGAGGACATCGCCGATGCAGTTAGCACGGTCAAGGGCATCGACGGCGTCATCGTCACCAACACGACCATCCAGCGCCCTGCCCATCTCCGCAATGGTTCGCGCCTCCCATATATCTCCTCACTACCCAACTGATGAAGCTCCTCCCTCCAAACAGCGAACCGCGCCCAACAAGGTGGCCTCTCCGGTGCGCCGCTGCAACCCCTCGCTCTGGAAGCCGTCCGTGGCCTGCGCAAGCGCCTGCCCGCCGAAATACCCATCATCGGTTGTGGTGGTATCTCATCTGGGGCGGACGCCCTCGCGTTTGCCAGTGCCGGCGCGTCGTTCGTCCAACTTTACACCGCGTTCGGCTACGATGGCGTGGGCACTTGCCGCCGTATAAAGGACGAACTGACGGAGGAGCTCGCACGGAGAGGCACGACTTGGCACGATGTCGTCAAGCAGGCGGTAAGCGAGAACACCGCTGCACCACGAGCTGTGGGCGTTCAGCAGCTCGTGCGCCAGGCGGAAGAGCTCAAGGGCCTCCTGGACGAATTAGCGGATCGTATGAGTAACGATGCCTCAGCACCCGCGTGAATCACCACCACATGAGAGGAACCAAATAAGTAGGCATAGACATTACCGATGGCTGTGGCTACAACTACAACATAGATGCATTATAGAGAAGAAATAAACAGCACATATCCACTATACACTCCCGCCTGGTGTCAGCCTGCGATGAGGGCTGCGCTTTTAACCGTATTGTTTTTTTGTTTCAGAGGCGCCGACAAGCGCTTGGTCTCTATACAAGGCTCCATTCCGAGCCGGTGTCCGAGTACCTCGCCGCCAACGACATCTCCGCACTTTCCGGGTCGCAGCGCGGCCTCCTGAGTGGGTGCGGAATGATCAATGCGAACCCAGCAGGTACCCCACGCTTCGACTCGCGCCGCAGGACCCGCGTCACGCGCTTCCACGCGACGACCGCGGCGCGCGTCATCGACCCGTTTCTTGGCCGCTTACGGAGCGCCTGGGGGCAGGGAGACCTACACAACGGAGGCGTGGTGAGAGGGCTGGTGCGGTTGGGCAGAGGGGGGTACTACTTACTTGGGTCGTGCCGCCACACGGCTCCGTCGACGAGCCTCGGACAACCGTGACGGATCATCGTTAGCTCTGGAGCTCTTTTGAGACGCCCTTCTTCGAAGAATGTTTGGGAAACAGATTCGGAGGAGCCTGCAGCGATTGGCCATGGTCCAAGCAACTTGGTTCTTTTTTTGGTTTTTGGTTGGGAAACTAGCCCGTAGAGAAGCGGGGGTGCTGAATGGTTAAGGTATTAAGAGCGGATTGCCCCGGAGCGTTCTGGGTTGGGTATAGGCCGAACGGAACTGCGAGTCGTGTTTATACTGAACACGCATTCGAATTTTTGTGTCAACCAATCCATGGCTTGTGGACACATGATGAGGAACAAAAGAACGGCGCGCATCTGTGATGGGTCATTCTGTCGATATTATGTCACGTAACGGATTGTGGATTTAGCTTTGTTGGGAAACTGGACAGTCGATGTGGAGAGGGACACCAGCAAAGGTAAAGTGATGTTGACGCTGTGGTGAAGATTGTCACACGATACAGTGAGCGTCGAGGCGACCATCAGAGATCAGGCAAACACGGAAAAGAGCGATCGAAGTATAGTCTTTTCCCTAGCAGCAGCCGAGAGGAATGGGAAGATATCGTCAGTGCCTGGGTCCGAAGTGACACGCGATTCGCCCAAGTTCTTGACCTAGTCAATACCGACGGGCTTGGTGATATGAAACTGTACATGCAAACCGTCCGCCTCAGAACCGCCTACGTAATCACACGCAACTCGGAATTATGTCTCTCCATTTTGGGCTGACCGGATATAATCGAGGTAGTATCACATTGGGATTTCCATAGCTATGATAGTTCGTCGCATCGAGTGTAGCTTCAAGCGAAAGAAAAATATGATGGATAAAGTAGTGGTGTGTAGACATGTGTTGTTATAGTATAAAGGGGTTAATTTTATCAGCTAATCAGTGGCTTGGTCTACTGGGTATGCAAACCGTCGTGGGGTGAACAAGAAACGGCGAGATGTGAATGCTAGAATAGATGAAGGACTGGCACGAGGCCGAATAGTGAAGCGACTGTCTTATGCCAGGACAAGAACCAGATCGCAGACCCGCGTGCGGGTGATCTCCTCGATGGCCATGTGCACACGGCAAGGTTCGAGGCTGTCACCCTCCTGGGCGGTACCTCTCCTCACGAAGAAGGTGGAATCGCGCAGGACGCGTGCCGAGTCTTGTGGTTCAAGGGCCTTCGAGATATGCCATCTCAAGGCACGGAGGCGCGTTTCCGCTTCGGCACCAACTGCAACAGTTGTGGATACATAATCAAGTTTAGAGCAGGAGGGAGGATAACTGACCAGGCGAACTCCCTGATAACGTTGCCAGTGGTGCTGCCATCACGAACTTGGACATTCACACGCACAAGAACCGAGGTGTCGTCAGGAGTTCGGGATGGTCGCTGCGAACGGGAAAGTCGGTGAGGGTATTCACAGGGATTGGGCGGCGGATAACTTACAGCTGCAAGAAGCTCGTTCAGCTGAACCGTGCGAGATCTGTCCTTCTCCACGGCTTGCAGGAAGATCCTCTCATAGTGAGCCCAGTGCGACGTCAGCTGTGGGTTCCGATAAAGTTAGTCCAATCGAGGTACGTGAGGGACAGAATCCGTACCCCAAAGTGTTCGAAACAGTTGCGGATCGTCGTACGGGCAGCGGCGAATGCGTTGACCACGTGTGCGTTCTCCGGCGCATCAAAGTCGAAGTTTCTAAGTGCTGATTCCGAGGCTACTGCGACCTGGAGTGCCGAAAGAGTTTCCCTGCAGGTGCTGTAAACTGGGTTAGCGATATTTGCTCATGCTCAAATAGTAAGGACGTACTCCTCGAAGGGCTCAACGTTTGTAGCGGTGTGCTCCACTTCCGTCAGGGCTTCATAATGTCTCGCGAGGAAGCGACATAAGGAGATGAGTGCGAGGGCCTGGGCGTGATATGGTCGACGAATCTTGCCAGCTTGTTTCATGAGCTGTGTATAAGCTGCCGGAAGTGGTGCTTCTGGGATCGTCTGAGGATAACACCATAAGAACGAAACTCGCTATTGGTGAGGCAAATATCGCAGGCACTAACTTGGAGAATCTGTAGGAAAGCGTCGAATTTCTCTTCGATTTCGGGAACGGATGGAACGGATGCATGTGCGCCTTCAGTAATGTCGTAGAGATAGTTGAGAAGCCTAAACGAGCCCGGTCAATGCGAGTAAGATTGACGCTATTATCGAACGAACTTATGGATTGCATCCCAGACAGACTCCCGTTTCAAGTGATGAGTACGGTCCTTGTTTGCACGTGAGTCGACGGAAATGTCCATGACTCCAGAGACGAGCATGGCCGCTTTGATCGTGAAAATCGCCAGCACCTGGGAGAGTCTCGTCATATGTGATCACACTTTCAAAAGCGAGAAAACGGACGTCATCGAGTACTTCACTCTGGGCTAATGTGTAGAGATCTGCTAGCCGGTCATTCACGAGCTCGATCAGTTGGGGAACCGATCTATAGATGGCGGACGTCATAGAGGGATCGACTTGACGGAAGAGAGGGGACGAACCCTTCTGCACGTTCTCGGAAAGAATGACTCTTGATAGACTGGTATAATTCCAAGAGAAATGATGCGTCGTCGTGCTTCCCAGCTTCGACGATCTCGGTCTCTTCCTCAGTGTTGTGACTCCCAACCTCGGCAGTCTCTGTCTCTTCATCGCTGTTATGTAACAGTTTCTGGTCGAGCGTGAATTAGCAGCGAGAGAGCAGAGTCGACTAGCTCACCCCAATCTCTGATTTGGCACGCACGGAATTTAGAAAATTCCGTAACCTTTCTCTGTTTGCCTCCCAAATTGAGGCAGACGCTATGCATGTTTCGACGTCCTTATCCCCCCCGAAGTGACGTTGCACTTCATCCTGCGTGACTGTTGCAGAATTGAGCAGGAGTCTACGAGAATATCAGCGTCTATGGAACGAGATACAGGGTCTACGTACTCTTCGAGCAGATCAACAGCCTCTGTAAATTTGTCGTAGCTATCCCAGTCGTCGTTCTCGTCAACCTCTCTGATGAGAGAATTGATCGCCTGACAAGAGGATCGGGCCTTATCGACAAAATTGTATGATATTTGGGTATTGCGACGGAATCGAACTACATCGCGACCAATAGTCTCTATGAGTTGTTTGATGGACTCTGTCGCGGGGAAATGGGGTTCTGGAATATGGGTAAGACTACGGTAGAGAGTGTAAGACATGTCTCTGGAGAGAAGGCAAAATGGAAAGGGGGCTACGACAACGCGGACAGAACGAGAAGAGGGAATTGCACAGGGTTTGACAGCCTTATACTATCGGCGCGTTTCCAGCATGGTAAATGACGCTGCCATGAGGCAGGCGGACATCGAACTAGTCCTCGGAAAGAGGTCGGATCAGCGCCTTAGTACCCAGTGACAAAATGAGTGGTGCTAGATATCTGGGAGGAAGTCAAGAGCAGTAAGTGCTCCAACTGGCTGCTGGTCAGCCGAAAGAAAACCCAAGCAACAGGACAGCAAAACACGATGATGATCGAAAAAGTTGGTCATGTTAGCGCCTTTATATCGCGTAGAAGAGTCGGAGAGAACAGTGTGTACGTTGTGATGGCTGATGATCAGAGTCACGAGCTCACAACGCCGTGAGTGCAAGGCCAATGGATAAACCCGAACATTGAAACTCCGCAGCCAGCGTGCACCCAACGCGTGTGCAGTGAGTATTACAGTCGCGTCCGTCACGATTGCAACAAGGGTCACAAGGGTTACAATGATTCCCAACTTGCTTTGACCCTCATTCGCCTGAATGAGGGGTGCGCACTTGTCACGTCATGAAAACACTAGGTGTAGGGCTACCATGTGTCAGGCAGCGTTTCCCTTATCCACCCCCCCATCTTCCGCCGACTCGTGTTCAGCCATTTCGTGTCCATGCCCGTCGGTCTCGCTGTCGGTGATATCTCCACTTTTCGCAAGTATGTCAAGAACATCGGACGGGCGTACCAAAAACGCTCCGTTGCAATGATTCAGCTCTGCAGGTTATTCGTGGAGATCTCTTCTGGAAAACCGGATCAGACCGACGCACTGAGAAGGTCAACAACCCGTTTGCACCGTCGCGCCTTTTGTGTGTTGATATTTCGGTTCTCCTTTATAGCCTCTTCGACACCGTCGAGAATGCCCTCAGGTCTGCAGTCGAGGCTGGCAAAGGGCGTAGTGATCTCGCCGATGATGCGTTTGCTACGGCCGAGGAGCAATTAGACCAATATACCCTGCACTATCATGCAAGGGAACAGTAAGTCTCTTCCGTCTCGTCTCGCACTATTAGCTCACACTTCTTAGAGGTGTTCTCGGGGACGTGCATGATATCATTGAGGATGCCGCTCAGAAGGACAGCCAGATAATGAAAACCTATAATAGATTATCCTCCCGACTCGGTTTAAGTGTAAGTGGTGGACACTATCATAATTGTTTTTCTAACACCCCTAAAGAAAGCGCATACCCCTCGCTCAAGTTCTCTCGTCAAAGTTCGTTTCCAGATCCTTCACTCTCCCACCGACCGTCACTTGGCCCCGATCGTTACCTGTGAGTGCTTTCTCTCCTGTTTCGCGGGTGACAATTGACCTAGTTCAATCTACAGGCGAGCTTGGTCCTGAGGTGAATGTATCCGAATTACTATGGACGTTCAGTCGGCTACCTGAGGACCAACGGGTCACCCTCAAACAGAATCCTCACTTCTACTTGAGCAGGGATCTCTCCGATCGACCAGACAACTACGACGATGAATTCGTACTCAAACCCCTCAAAGACCTTAAACCCGAGAAAGACTTAGTTGTGTTGATACTTTCAGATAGGAATGGTCAGATCTATTTCGACTACGAGAAGTTTTCTAAGACATACGGAAATATTTGGAAACCCCATGATGCTATCATTCTAAAAGGCAACCATCGTTTACCTCATTCAGTCATCCTGACGCTTATTGGTGACCAGACCTTCAGGGAACACTGGAAGCCGCGAATCGAATAAGTCCCAAGATCAATGGCGAAGTATGCATCTGGCAGAGGGGTGGTGACCGGCCCGACGAGGATTTAACGGAGTGGACCGAGGTGTTGAGTCAAGCGCTTAGCGCGCCGGACGCGGACTGGCTCATACGATCCGGGACTTCTTCCGACGAAGCATTCGACATTGAGGTCACTGGTGGCTGGGTAAACTTGCTTTCCCTCTTATTCTTTCTGTCTTTGTTGACCTGGGCTTTCGTAGGAACGCTGCTCTCCAATCAAGGAACCCGAGCCTGCTCCTGTCTTTGGGCAGGGCAATTCTGTCTCACCCGCGTCGTCCCGCGAGGATGTTTTCACACCCCTTGAAGACGCTCTGAGTCTCGATTCTGGATTCGTTTCAGACCTTCCGACTCTTGACTCTTCTGGCGAGTCGTCGTACTACTCCCGGGACGATACTGGCCCTTCCGATGACACCATCAATACTTCCGTGGAAGAAGTACAGAATGGAGAGGAGTATTCCCCGCCTGTCGAGGACGCAGAATTTTCAGGTCCAGAGGTCTCTTTTCCCTTGGATGGCGGTGTCCAGGTTGACACGGCCGTTCCATCTCCGGTTTCATCCCCGCACGCTCTTCCTGAGCTTCTGGACCCACCTATTGGAAGTGAACCGGACGCCGCAAGCAGCGTGTTTGTCCCTGATAGGATAATTACTCCCAAAAGGACTCATCTTCTTGTCGAAACCGTTCACGTTCCACCTCAGTCTACACTACCTTCCCCTGGGCCCCCAACACCACCTATCAGCAACGATGAAGCTACCGCAAACGACAACGAGCCCATCCTTGACAGCACCACCCCACTGTCTGAGAATACCAATCCTCAGCTGCAGTTGGCTCACCCTTCGGCCCAAACCCCTCCCTTTCCTACGCCCCCTCCGCACGCAAGCGATGCGCCAAACCCCGACATTGTCACCCCTCTGGAGGACGCTCGTCGTCAGGTGGATGTAGTTCACCTTCCGGCTCAACCGGTGCTCTCTCCTCCCCCCCCTCTCACTCCGCCTACCGAGAGCAAGCTTCTCAAGAGCGATGTTGCCGCTTCACACGACCTTACACCCGCTTCGAAGTTTGCACACCAACAAGACGAGGCTGTCCGACCTCCAGTCCAACTCGTGCAGGATCCTGAGCCCCAGGTTCTTCCTCTGCCCATGATCGAGCCAGCTCCCACTAGCAACGCGGTGGTTCCTAGTACTCTCAGGCTGGAGCACGCTCGCCCTCGGATCGAACCTGTCCACTCTCCGAATCCACCTACCCGTACTCCTGAGGTTCCTTCTCCGCCATTATGCAGTATCCCGGCAACTGCAAACAACGCGCCTGCTCCCGTCATGGTTGTTGCCGTCTCCGAAAGCGCTCGTCCCAGGGTCGAAGCGGTTCACCATCCGGTCCAACTTGTCCCCGCTCCTCAGCCTCTTCCGCCGCCTGCAGCAAGCAGGTCAATACCTGCTCCCGGTAGGGTTGCTACTGTCTTGGAAAGTACTCCTCCCAGGGTCGAAATGGTTCACCGTCCGGTCCAACTCGTCCATGCTCCTCCGTCTCTTCCGCCGCCTGCGGAAAGCAAGCCAACCCCTGCACCCGACAGGGTAGCTACTGTCTTGGAAAGTACTCCTCCCAGGGTCGAAATGGTACACCGTCCGGTCCAACTCGTCCCTGTTCCTCCGTCTCTTCCGCCGCCTGCGGAAAGCAAGCCTGCACCCGACAGGGTTGCTACTGTCCCGGAAAGTACTCGTCCCAGGGTCGAAACGGTTCACCGTCTAGTTCAGCCCGTCCCTGCTCCTCCGTCTCTTCCCCCGCCTGCGGGAAGTAAGCCAACACCTGCACCCGACACGGTTGCTACTGTCCCGGAAAGTACTCGTCCCAGGGTCGAAACGGCCAACCGTCCAGTTCAACTCGTCCCTACACCTCAGTCTCTTCCGCCGCCTATGGGCAGTAAGCCAACACCTGCACCCGACAGGGTTACGGCTATCCCGGAAAGTACTCGTCCCAGGGTCGAAATGGTTCACCGTCCAGTCCAACTCGTCCCTACTCCTCAGTCTCTTCCACCGCCTACGGGAAGTATGCTAACACCTGCACCTGGCAGAGTTGCTATTGTCCCGGAAAGTACTCGTCGCAGGGCCGAAACGGTTCACCGTCCGGTCCAACTTGTCCCTGCTCCTCAATCTCTTCCGCCGCCTGCGGGAAGCAAGCTAGCACCTGCAGGGAGTGCTTCTATTCCAAGTAAGATTATTCCTGTCCCTGACCGTGCTCGTTCTCTAGTTGCTGAAGTTGCCCACTTCCTGTCCAAGACACCCGCTCCGTTCCCAAGTCCCTAGCGCCCATGGGTAGTGCGTCAACTGCCGGGTACACCACTCTCACTTCAAGCGGCACTCGCTCTCAGGCGGCCGCCGTTCCTCGACCAGTCCAGGTCACGCAACCCACCCTCAGATCCTCAGCTTTACCCGCTCGCAGGGGGCCGGTTCCTGCAGGTAGCGTTCCTACCCCCAACATGGTTCGCCTTCCTTTGGAGCGCGCTCGTCCCCATGTTGGAGTTGGTCGTACGTCTACTCTGGTCCCTGCACCGCCTGAGTCTCGCGTCGCGCCTATCACTCCAGCGGGAAGTGCATCGGGTCCCGATATGAGGGAGGTCTCACGGCCCAGGATAAAGACCCACCCGAGGAAAATGGTGACTCCTGTAGGACAGCGTCGGTCAGTAGTCGCTCCAGCGCCGATGGTAATGCAACCCCCTGCGCCACCACCGGCGCAGCCCAAGTCACTACCGGTTCAGCCTACGACCCGCTTGGCACCGCAGAGCAGTAATCCTCTACCCCCGCGAGACATGTCCAGAATGTCATATACTTCCTCCCTTCCCGAAGCTCAGGACAAGCCGAAAGTACGTATAGCACCCGCAACCGTACCTACGGTCCCGGCGGCGCATCCGGCACCACCACCACGTGTTGGTGAAATGACAAGTGTACCTGCTCCAAGAATACCGGAGAGAGGTCATCGTGTATCCAATGTTCCTACGGAGCAATTGCGACAGCCGACAGTCATTCCAGAACAGATGACTCGGCCCACTGTGCGGCCGTCGACCCTGTCGCCAATGCATCCGGAGCAGTCGACAAATGGCTCGCCTCCGAACAGGAGCAGTTCTACGCCTATCGTTCGCCAGGACAGGGTAGCCGCTGCGATATTTTCTGGTTCCAGCCCCCAGAAGCGCGCCGACCCTGTATCGATACCGGGGGGCTGGGACGAATCCAAGGCAGGTTCCACGAAAACTGCAACCGCAACAATACCGGCGCCTGACGCGGCGAATGCGGTTGTGCCGGCTGGTAATGCCACCACCCTCCTTATCCCTACTCCAGCGACGACCAACGGTCCCTCCCCCACGCCTCCAACTAGCAAAGCCAAAGATCTCATGCGGGAGCCACGACCGCTGACGGCCCCGCCAGAGCCTTCGACCCCACAGGTGACTGTCCGACTGCCGGCTCAGCCGGTTACACCCCCCAAACAGCCGACCGAGCCCGCGACGAGCTCCCTACCGAACACTGCTCCTGTAGCGACAACTCGTCGTGGCGAGACTACAGTGCCATCATCTTACCGCTCTCGTACGGAGACTCCGGGCGTGGTGTCAGGGGCGGAGATCTCCCAAGGCGAACCTAAACCTCGCTCTACCCCGACTACGGTGCTCCCAAGGCGGCAGGTTGGTTACGGTAGTGTAAACGTCGTTCCAGAACCGGTACTGCGGAGTAGCGGACAGCGCATCACCTCGAGGATTAAGACAAAGGACCTCATCAATCGACATAAGCCGCAGATTGCGAGCGATGTGCGTCCGCCTTCTATTGCGCAGTCTGTTGGGACCCCTACTTTGTCGAAATCCCCCATATCGAACATGTCACAACCCACTTCTGCCAAGCCTGACCCGGACCGTATCGACAGTGGTATAGAATTATGGGATTACGGTGGACCTCTTAGAGCTAAAAGTGATCGCCAGAAAGGTTCCAACGTCCCTGCGAATGGAGATAACAAGGGTCCTGCAGATGGCACGGGTGCCTCGATGCGTCCGACGAAACTGCCTACCATCCTTGACAGTGCCGACGGCAAGGAGGGGAGCAATCTCTCACTACCCCACCAAGAGTCGCGAGTATCGAAGACTCCCCAGCCGGTTGCTGGTATAGCCCCTCCACCTTCTTCTCCGCCAGCGCCGAATACCACAGAAATACCTCAAACTGATTCTCCAGCCAGTACTCCTGGGCGCGTGGGTGGAGCTTTTCTCACTCGGAAGCCACAAGCTTCGTTCCAGATTACGATTCAAGGTACTGCGGCGAGTTACCCGGGAAACTCTACGCCGCCTCGCTCTTCGACACCTTCTTCCATGACACACGCAACGACCGCAGCTACCTCCACACAAGTAACTCTCGTGACACCCGCTTCATCTTTCCCCAATGTATCCTCTCTTGGTACGAAAGCCCAGCCAAGGTCGTGGTTCAGACGGAACGTGATAGATCCCTTCAAGACGAAATTGGGGTTGGCGCCTTCATGAATTTCTCACTCGCAGATTTGTTTCGTCTCCATGTGAATTATTCTATCATACTCGATATTTCTGTAGTACAGTTTTTTTTTTGATACCACAGTGTGGTGCTCATGTAATTTATCGTCAAGTGTAGCATATGTGATCTGCAGATGTTTTATTATCACCTTTGGCATTATTCCTCTCACGGGGTCGCAACGCCGGATCTTCCACTGGGTCATTGCGGCGATCATCAGCTGGCTTCTACTATCAACTCACCGTTAGTACAGTCCTCACTAACTTAGTTCGTCACCCATGCACATCCTGGTCCCAATGCGGTTGGGTCAGTACATCGCGGCGCTTATAGTAATGGCCCCCCAAATTGTCAACGCCCATTTCCGAGTCACTCAGATTTCAAGTAATATCCAGCCCGTGGACCACTAACTGCAAATAGGCGAGAATTACTACTATTACCACAAGATTTTGTACGTGTACACAGAGTGGTCTGAATCAGTTGCCAACTAGCGGTCCAGATCGGGCACGACTCGGACCATCGACATACATGCCGCCTTCATAGTAGCTAGCCACGGTGTCCGACGAAAAGAGGGAACAAATTCTGCCTGTATGGACATAGCGGGGAGTATCTGAACATTCTGACTGAACATGTGGGGGTCTGCTGATTGTAATATCGGCAATGTCCAATACACGTTCCATTATCAAATGACGTACCTTTTCGAACACGCGCAAACAACGTTGCGCCGACTATTGTCCCCGAGAACCTTGTCAATGGGATAACGCTTGGCCAACAGGTCCATTCTTCGATGTGGCGCGTCGCTGAGCCTACGTTTCGCGTCGGTGCAGAGCGTGAGGGCGGCACACGAGATGCGAAACGTAACGCCTGTCGCCTGCCGGTTTACGTTCAAGACCGAAGCATTCCATTCCGCGATGCGCGCGGACGTGGGCTGGGGTTCAGCATCATGAAGGCCACGCTTTGGAAATCGAGACAGGTGATCACAGATTTCACTATCGTTTATCAAAGTGTCCAGCGCCGTCGATACGCCGACCAAATGTAGCATCCTGGCATCCCACCCATTTATTGGTGCCCATCGGCTGGGTTCTAGGGAAGTTCTTGCAGCTTTCCTGTAGTTGTAGGAGCACCCTCATCAGTCGTTGCCTCTGTGACAGTAAAGGTGATGGGCTGTCTTACGAGTTACGGCTGAGCTGACAGAACGTCTGCACGAGGCCGCACAATTTCGGGTCGCACGTTCGGTAATCATGCAATCACTGAACGTGATGACACGTCCACCCAGGTCGATGCCTATAAGACCCGAAAATAACTTACGCAGCAGGTAAACTCGCGCTGTACTACTATTGGCTCCACCTGACCCTTCCCAACCCAGATGTCCCTGCGGCCGCCCCCTAGAACAAACATCGCATGTACGTTCCTTTCTTCGTAGCTGCAGGACACTGGCTGACCATCTCGCAGACGAGCTACCATCTACCGTAAAGTCCCTCAATGATGGGTGGCTTTCTGTTTGCCAAACTGCGGCGGCAGCTGTATGTCATCTGATCTGAACTTCCGTGTGTTGACCTCACAATTGAACTGAAAAATTGAAACTTGACCAGTCCGGGCTCCTTGCAGTCGTCGAGGTTGTACTCCTGACTTTCATGAAAAACCCTGTGCACTACACACATCCACACACACGTGCCGCGCGGCAAGCGTTGCTGGCGTTTTCGTACTGCGCCCTCTTCTTCAACTGTAGTGCTACGATCAGTTCCCTTGTTCTCACGGACGAATTTGGCGAACTTCCGGTACGTGCATCAAGAAAGTCGGACCCAATCAAGCAGGGATTATTCGACAGCAGCTCAGCAAGCCTTCTTGAGGTGTATGGGGCACGCCGCTCATGGCGCTGGGTAATGTGGCACTGTACGTTGCACATCCCGCGCCATGATTAATTTTCACGACTGAGTGTTAACAGGGTTGTTCTCGCTGACTGCCGGGGTTGCATGTCTCGTTACGCAAATATTGATCTACGTTTGGATAGAGGAGCCGCTTTCCGTTCAGATCACGGCATCATGCGTGGCTGGGTTTGGGGTTCTACCCCTTCTTCACTTCATTCCTATGGCGGTTTCACCATCGAGCAGGAGATCGAGCGTTGTGAGATCGAGCATTATCGCTGCTGCCACTTCTTCACAGACAGTAGGTTCAATGGCGATGGTATAATACTATGGATTTCTCCATGTCTCCATGTCTCCATATGGAAAAAATGAAACCGGCCTTATGCTAGAACAGCGCTCTCCTGCTGGTCCAATATTCGTCTTATTGTGTCATGGCGTCGTCACTGCACATCGATCACGAGGCTTTGTGACCGCTGACGCGGTCGGATGCTAACTCACTATACTAAGGCAGAGGACGCCAGGAACGGTCACCCCTTACTTAAGCTCCAACCCTAGGTTTGTATTGTCCCATTTTGGAAGATTTGGAACTCCACTCGACTGAAGAGGCAAGACCACTCACGTGCACTTCCCTCAACGTCGGAAAGTAGTCAGCCACCAAATTGAACCCCGACACGGCGTTGGTTGGCAAGCATGACATAGAGCCTTTTTTCTAACTTCGCAACACAACAAGATTTTAACAAAAAAAGTTCGAGTGCTAAAGAGTAGTACTGTGTATTTAATTTGGTGGGGATTGAGCCAGAGGTGAGTGAGAAAATCGATGTGTTTGACTCAGTGATCGCGTCCGCATGAGTGATCAGGCATAGTAGTTATCCGACCGACGGTCAAACGCTCCACACGCGAAGCAGATCTGCGTCATGTTGAGGTCATTTGGCACTCGAAATCTGATATAATGGCAACATCTCCGCTCGTCAGCTCATCACTCGATTGTATACTGCTTATCATGTCAGAATCGCAGAACCGCGTTGTTGGAGGCCATAAGGTGCGCCACGATCAAGTTCATTTTCGCTCTTTGCCAACCGTCGACGCACGCATTGTTAGGCTGCTATGCACAATCCTAACGTCTCAGCTGAGGCAAAGGAGCATTCCCGTCAGGTTGCCGAGGGGGTTCAAGGATCTGACGCCGTCCAAGATGACTACTCTACAAAACCCTCTCTGGCTACTGGAGACAAAGAGGAGAGCCGCGTTATCGGAGGCTACAAGGCGGCCCTGAAGAGTGAGTCTTTTACGATTCTGCAGTGAGCGACGCCAATGACATGTCGTATCTTTCTCGTACCGACTTGCAGATCCGAACGTTAGTGAAGAGGCTAAAGAGAGGGCCCAGCAGATCCTGGAAGACAAGGACGCATTGTAAATTATCCACTTGAAGTAAGGTTGCTATGATGCATTTTGCAGCGTGCTGCATCCAAAAATGAATCGTTTGTATTATGGCCATCGTGTTGATAGCGATGTAATAGTGAGCTTTTTGTCAGGAAGGATGGTCAAAACGCACTTGGGGCATGAGCGCATGAGCCTCGCTGACTTGTTTGAACGAGTTTAGCACAATCATTTGAGCATAACATTTGGAGACGCTGCTGATGATATGTAAAAGGTAATCGGATGGCTAGCATTCGACTTCTGTCCCCTAACACCGCAGTGGGGTACAGACTGAGAAAACGGGACAGTACTGCACGGTGACTAGCGGGATGCCAGTACGGTACTCAGGTGACTCCGTCGTGAGGTGGACACTAGTGCGAGACAGGGGAATTTGGGTCTCACTCAGGCCGTGAAGATGTGAAATTTTCTGTAGAAGGAATTGCGGCCTTGGAAGCGGTTGTCGATACCTGCGCCAAGGTTTATGCACGTTTATGTTGTAGCCTAGTAAGTTAGGCTAGTATGAAATTCCTTCGAAGTACTATTCTATTCACGGCCAGCGCTACGACTCTATGGGGAAAACATGAACGTGCTGATAAGCAGAAGCTGCCGAACAGCCCGAGAGGATAGTATACCCACGATTGAAAGAAGGCACTCAGACAGTGTTGAGAACGACGTGTTGGCGTGACTCGGACGACAGCCTGAGTCTTGGCCTGAGTAACCTACTCACACCAGGGAAAGACGCGGAATATGTGTGAAAGAATATGTGTGAAATTGAACGTGTGACAGCAATTTCTGGCCCCGCACTGGCATGTTAGTCAGTTTGAGACGTGACGCGTGACGCGTGATGCATGATGGTGCACTAGTAGCAAAGTTCCAACTTGAATGTCGGATTTGTCTCACCCCACGAGACGGGTCCGGGTCCCCATATCACGGCGGGCAGGAGCGGGTAAGCGGAGTCTGCTTATAGTCAACTAAGGGATCAATTAATGTCCAATATATTGACTACTAAGTTGAGTTGATTGTCGTCGCCAATTATATTAGGACAATTGAAAAATTTGTAGAGCCCTCCTTATGTGTCAGACAATTATAAATAAAAATACTTGAATAATTAGATATTAGTCGCTTGCTTAAGAGAGCTCTGGTTATTTCCGAATGTATGTAAACTTAATTGTTATATCAGCTGATGCGAATCATCGGTCGCATTATATAGACATACCCTACTCAATTAATTTGGTCTTAACGAGGATCAATTAGCTTAACACAGCAGAGTTTGTAAAGACATCCATTTATATTAAATAAAATGAGACGTAAATAGAGTCTACAAATCTAGCTGCAAATTTAGAATAAGAATAGTCAACTTATCAGCTGGCGATAATCAGGCCGATGGGGATCAATCAGGCCCGATACAGGAGATGAGGATATATTATATCCCATAATCCTAGGACGCTCTGCCCAAGGCTCTTACATTGACTGTGCTAATGCGTGCCCATTCATCTAAGCCCACACCGCAGAGGGAATGGCATAGCTTCCAGAAGTTGAGGTAGGCGGGGTGCGTGCGTGTTACCCGGGCTGGCATGGCGTAAGTTGCGCCTCTCCGTCACGGGTCTTGGGTGTGTGCGTGTCTGGGGTCCCACTGTCGCCCGCCCCACCGCGTCTTGAGTGGTCCCGCTAGTGGGTCCGGCAAGTCATGGGGATAGATGTCGAAGGAGTAGTGGTTACGGGGCGCGTGCGCGTGCAGCTTAGGGAGGATTTAATTATAACACTTCGCGGTTGGAGAATTAAATTAATATTGATGTATTATAAAAAGGAGCACGTTTATAGATGAGAAGAAAAAATCGTCGAACACCCAGGAGGTGTAAGCGCAATGCCCTCTCCAGCCCCAGGGTGGTGGCTTAAGGCCCAGAAACTCCGGAAAGGATTGATTAAATCTCTTTAAGGCTGTACCGCGTGACGAAGGCGCAGGAGGGGTAAATAACACGATCCCACATGAAGACCCTGGAATCACGTACCATTCTGTGTGGTCTGACTCCGCTGCTTACTTTCAACGCATCCCTCGCATTCGGCCACTTTCTCTTGCCCCTAGAAGTTTGCGGAACGGTGCATTTCAGACGAGGAGCCGGGGTTGCAGAGGTGGTGACGCGCTGGTGGTGTGTTGGCATGCAGGCACTTGTACTCCCACGACTTGGGCGCTCGTTCTGCTCACGTGCGTCGACGCCTGCCTCACACACCCGCACCTCCAATACCGAACTCCAAACGGTGAGTGTCCCCATACTCTTGCAAACCAGCAACTTGCTTACCAGGCCAAGATGTTCTTGCATATCGCCCGCTCGCTCCTGAAGCTCGCCTGGAAGTGGATAAAAAGAGGTGTGGTTATACCTCTTAATAACCAGGTGAGTCGCCTCCTCTGCTCTATCAACCTGTTGCTTACCTTCTATAGATGAGAAAGAAGGGATGGCAGCGTGGAATTTACTTTCACCGTGCGCCTCAACATTCGCCACCCGATCGGGCGACATTTTCGACCGATCCCTGCCGCTGCGACTCGCTTTACCCCAGGGGCGTAGTGGAGGCCCCTAGAGAAGGCGCCGAGCAAGTTTGAGCTCATAGGGGGAATCCTATATAGAAAATAAGTCAAATCGTCTGCGTATCTGTAGTCGTGCGTTGCGTGAACACCGCCTGAGCGTTAGCTGTCTGTGCTTTTGCAGGCAGTTATCCGACGTTATCTGTGCACTTCGGAGTGGGCGAAGCAATCGAGCGAAACCTACATATGAGTAGTTCGCGCTCGCTGCGAGCAATCCTGAGCATAGGTTGTCTGCGCTTTCATGGCAGTTATGTCTTCCGCACTCGGGTGAGTGGGCGGCCCGCGGCCCAGTGTCGGCGAAGCAGTGTCGGCGAAGCAATCGAAAACTTCCGACTGATTTAATCAATACAAAGTTACGATTACGAGGCTCTGAGTAACTAAAAGAGTAATGATACAGGTTGCTTGCCACGTATGCAGAGGTGCACCGAGACTCGGCCGAGTCAGGTGTCATGTTCGTATCTTGCCGATGGCTATCGAACAGCTATCGTTTGCAGATATTCGTATCGACATGGATATCAGGACTCTAAAAAACAGGAAGATCAGCCAGAAGTAACCAGGGGAAATGATCAGCAACTATCACAACGTCATATATCGCAGCGCTTACCATCAAACTGGTGCGCAACTGGAACTCGATGGTCAATTGGCTTCTTGGGTCCACAATAAGATTAACGCCGCTGAACATCCAGGAGCAGTACACACCTCTAGCTTTGCCCTTGGCTTCCAATTCTTTATCCTTCTGCTGTTGATCTTTCTTGGCTTTTTGTGCGCTGTTTTTCAAGAAAATACAGTAGGTAATCATGTACAACCCAATTTCCTTCATACTCGAGGAGGGCGGGAAATTCTTTGGAGGCCTGCTTATGTGATTAATTGCACGTCTGCTCGGTCAGAAAAGATCAATATTGTACCATCTCACAGACAAGAGTAAGTTTATTCATAGATCTTGTAGCTTGAGTAGAATAGGCGAGAGACGTATCCAAATATTCGTCGGCCAAGGAACTGTACCCTTTCCTAAGAAAAATCTGAGTGCGACAGCCGTGTTACAAACGAGTAGATTATACCCTGATTTTTTGGTAAAGTCCATCTTCCCACCCGTGCTGTTGCTCGAGGATATCTCTAAGGGTATACCCCCCACGACCGACACGGCCGACTTCCCCCGAAGGCTTTGGTATGAGTGATGGAGACGCAGTCGGTGTGAGCGGCGACGGAGGTGTGGACGGCCCATCTGCGGAATCATTTTCCAAACTTTTTTGGAACACACCCCTCATGGCGTGAAAGAGCGGAGGAACCAGCTCCAGGCTGAAACTACATTGCATCGAACCAGGAGGTAAGTGAGGAAGGAAGCAGCGACGCTGGCGAATGGAACGCATGCAAGGCATTGTATGAAGTAGTGCTCATACCCCTCAGGTCGTCATGACATTTAAAGTCACCGACATAAGCATCGAGTGGATAATTGCGGGTGCGTTGGAAATATTAGTTAATCACCAAGAACAAAGAAAGTGCGGCGAAGCAATGGAGTAGCATTCTGGAGAGATAATAGCGTTGAGTGGAAACTCCGATGTTGTTGTATTTGCCAACCCCTAGTTATTATCCACGAAACAAGAAAAACAAAGCCAAGAGAAAGCCAATGTTGGCGGAGGTCGAAAAAAAAGAAAAAAATACAAGAGCGTTGTGACAATGCCCGGTGATGTACAAGCGAATAAGATGGCCTACTTTGTAGTCCATGAATGGGCAATCCCTAGCTACGGGTCGCTTGTTGTGAAGACAAAATATAAGCCTATCGGCGCTATGAAGATGTTGGATGGACAGTAGAAAAACCTACGAATGAGCGATTAAGATAGACCGAAAGAACCACCACCATGCCTGCCTGCTACTGCACGTACTCCAGCTGTAATGGTCAACTTGTTGACGACAAGACTAGAAAGCGTCATGCGAGGTTTGACGACTCACAAGCGTATCATGAGCAGGCCAAGGTATGCCGTCACTGTCACTCTGACTTTACCCACTATCCCCGGTAAAACTTGTTCCAGTACAACGCGAACGACGTTCAAGACCATCCAGAACTTGAACTTCAAGGTACCATTCCCAGGCCATCTCCTCCGATCGACGGGGCCACCTGCAAAGTGGAATCACGTGAGGGGCATATCCGGCACTATCGAACCAGTACCTCCACATTGCAGTCTTTAGTTGAACTGGAGCAAAAAGTAACGACCCAGAGAAGGGCTATGCAGGCCCTGAAGAATCGGGTTCTAGCGTCACCACCGACTCGATCTTTGCTCGACGAGATCAAGACGCACCGGATAGAAATGGAAGCAACACTGGCTACCCTCACTGCTCTCTGGTGCAGTGACGGTTCAGTGGCGACGCGCGTGAAGGGGGACTTGGAGCTGCAATTGCAGGAGGGCATCGAGGACACGAAGCAGGCTGAAGCGTGTACTCACCAGCACCTCAGTTGATCCCGACAAGTGTAAACTAGTAATTGACATCGAAAAACCAGGTGAGGTTCTCGACCATGAAAATACATCATACTGACGTTAAAAACAGACAAAAACTTTATCCGCTCCTTGGAAGGTTGCGACTCCCTTTTACAGCGAAGTTTATTCCAAGTGCTTGTCCAGGACAGTCTGGACCACTCAACTCGGCACTCAAGCAACTTCAGGTTGAAGTCATTGAAGGACGATTTCGCAAAAACTATGGGCAACAATTTGTCGCTCGCCGATCAGGAATTCCTTCGAACCTTTCCGACCGACATCAGTGTCACGGCGCAGCCGGGAGCCTATACTAAGACCCAAAGTACATGCGAGACGACCCACGATGGGACCAAGAAGTCCGCGGAGCCACAGCAGTGCTCGAACGCTTGCTAGAGAGCTGGGAGAAAGCACCACGCGCAGAAGATCACGTGCGAGTTGGACGCGCGGTGAGCACACGTGACCCTTACCCGCCATCACGTGACTATCAGGAGGCGTGGGATTAGGTCCGAGTTATTGGCCGTCACGTGACCCCGGCACGTGACCTGCCTAGAACGGTCCGGAAGAGCCTAGATGAGCTTGTGCCTAGGCTAAGGCTAGAATGTGAGTCCGGATGAGCTTGAGCCCGGACGCGGTCTAGATTGGAGACTCATGGTGTGTTATCTCTGACTCGTGCCAAGAGGGCCTTACGCCATTGGTGGGTTTCGATGTGGATGACTGATGCGAATCGAGGGCCTTATGCCATTGGATAGGTGTATTAGAGTTTCGGATTCGGGCTGAGCTTGAAAGCTCCCCCTTGTAGTATAAGTAGAGGGCTTTGGACGCGTTGTAGTCCTTAGCTTTGATATCTTGTGTCAATCCTTCCCAGTGCGGAGATTGTATAAAGCTAGATTGCCTCATTGACCATCCCTTTTTGTCTTCTTTGCTAGTGTGCTGGAGTTCTTGCCACTACGCGTTCCGCTATAAGTCGTGCTTAGTCATCGCCGACTTCTTCGTTTTCTCATTATCAACGTTATCTTGGTCCTTGTGCACGACGAGCCACTTGGACGCAGCGAACCGGCAACGGCCACGTGTTAGGCAGCAGACGTCCGGAAGGAACGTAACAATCAGGGTTGCTCGGAAAATGCTCGGAGCCCCAAAAACCATCACTTACGCTTGTTGTCCAGCATGCAGCTCTTTATATCCTCCACAAGACGAAGATGGTGTCCCCACATATCCGTATGAATGCACCAGTGGACCATGTCGGGGCGGTTGCGACCTGCTCAAGCTGGGATCAACACCACACCGGAAGAGCATCGGCGTACCTAAACGTCCATTCGTGATGCAAGACTTCCATGACTTTGTGGGACACCTACTCTCCAGACCGGGAGTGGAGGCTGCCATTCAACGGTCGGGAGAACAGGTGCGCGACGACACTGTCGAGGATATACTCACCTGCGGAGGGCGTTAGGGAAATGAAAGGCCCGGACGGTGCACCCTTCTTCTCTGGTGGGCAACACACAGAACTTCGCCTTCTGTGGTGCCTTTCTGTAGATTTCTTCAACCCATATCACAACAAGATTGCTGGAAAAGTTGCTTCGGTGGGGTCTATGGTTCTGTCTTGCCTCCTATTGCCACCAGATATGCGGCATAAAATCGAGAACCTGTGCCTCATCGGCGTCATTCCCTGGGCCCCGTGAGCCTTCAGGGGAGGAAATTGACCATTTCTTACGCCCTCTCGTCGAGGTCATGAAGGAGTCCTGGACACATGGAGCAATATACAGGACACACGAATACCCTCATGGCCTGACTTGTACGATCGGCAATCGCCCTCTCAGTAAACGACCTTCCGATGGCACGGAAAATTATGGGTACCGCAAATTATATCGATAAAAGCGCTGCAAGAGAGGAACATTTCGACTCCTGGAAAGTACGCACCTTCCAAAGGGTCCAAGAAGACGCCCAGAAATGGCTGAGTGCAACATCAGCGAAGGAGCGCAAGCGACTATACACCAAAACCGGCGTACGTCACTCAGTCTTGATGGAACTAGAATACTGGGACCCGACCACCATGGTGCCAGTTGACGGCATGCACAACCTCTTCATCGGCTTACTACAGTACCACGCTCAAAAGGTGCTCGGGATGGACTCGACAAGATCTCGAAATGAAAAGGCCACAGAGACCCTCAGGCAAGTAGAAAACGCAAGAGAGACGCTATCGCATGCAAGCCTAGAATCGCTTCATCCGAGAACACTGACGGTTGATGTGCTGAGGATCCTCTGCGAAGAAAGGGGCATTAGCGTTGGGCAATCCAAAGGGCTCCGTAAAAGGGATCTAATAGAGTTGCTGAAGGTACGAAAATGCTCTCACCTCGCCAGACGAACTCACGTGTGTGGGTAATTAGGAATCCCTTTCAAGAGGGGAGACGCGTTCCGCCTCATCAGACATCATTGGTGAGGGAATCATACAGGAGATTGTCCAAGGACAGTCAGCATTCAAGACATTGCTAGAGATGGGTATTTCTCAAGACGATTTGAAGGCGATTCGGGATGATATAGCGGCTACTGTTCGCCCTCGATGGCACGCCGCCCCTCCAGCCAATTTAGGTCAGGTATCCCATGGTAAACTGAAGGCTGATGAGTGGAGATCATGCTTCGAGTTCGATATACTGGTGTCTCTGCTTTGCATCGAGACACGGCGGATTGCGTCAGGGAGACAGACGGATGAGTACAGAGCAAAACTGGTACATAGTACCTTCCTACTCGCCACTGCGATCCGTTGGGCAACCTCCCACCGTACGTCAACAAAGCACATCGAACAGTACACAGAGACTATGAAGAATTACCTCAAAACGCTGAAGGACCTCTGGCCAAACCAGCGTTTCCGCCCGAACCACCTCAATGCCCTGCTCATCGGCAATTATCTCCATCTATATGGCCCTGTTCGAGGCTGGTGGATGTTCCCATTCGAAAGGGTCATCGGTAACCTGCAGCGCTCGAGCACGAACAATAAACTGGGTGAGCGATGTCCCTTTCCTGCTATTGTCATGACCCTCACCAAAGCAAAGGACAAATGGAAAAGACCATGTTTGCAGCATTCTGCGCTAAGTCAACCATGCATGCAGCCATTCAGTGTTTGAGTGGTCTAGATGGGTGGGAAGATAGTGTCGCGATTACGGAACTGGTCATTCAGCACCGAAGATAGGGGTACGTACGTACCCGAAACACACATACAACCTAAGAGACGAAAGCGACACAGATATACCCCCTCCAAAACCAAAAAAAGCGAAATCGAAGCCAGTGGATGAAGCGATTCGAGCTGTGATGAAGAGGAATGAGAAGGACCTACAACGCGAGTTAGGGTTTTTCCACTGTCCAGAGCAAGCAGACTTTCAGGACAGGGTTACAATCAACAAACACGAATTCACCACTTACCGCACGTCGGAAAGTCACTGGCGTCATTTTCTTTCAAGATGCAGGCGATTCCCTTGCCCTAGTACCGGGAATGGTCCGAGCGATCTTCCTGGTGATACAGGACAATACGACACATACATTCCTAGCGGTTCACCGCTATCTTACGCCTACGACATCTCTACCAAACCCATTCACACGTTACCCCGAGTTTGGTGCAAGTTTATGGTCGTCAGAAACACAGAAAGAAGTAACGATCGTGCCGGGAAGTCGGAAAATTTACCATGCTATCTACCGAGACTGGGAATACAGAATCATGGTTATGAAGCCGTTGAATAGAGTCAGTAATATTATCTCAGATGGAAGATGCTCGCTAACCTTTGCTCATTTCCTAGGACTTTTAATACAGTAATCCCCACTTTTATGCTATTTCGAATAAATGCGTACGACGTCTGGACCACACGCAAGTGCATATTAGGTGATTAGAGTACGATTTACTTGAGGGCGACTACACTTCACCTCGCATGACGATTGAGGAGACGATTGAGGAAAAGCGTTGTCGGAGTTTTCCGGAGTAGTAATAAACCCACCTACTACACAGGCCGGTCGTTGTCCATCACGTGGCCGATAAAGACAGCACAGGTGCAGCACCTCCACCCTTATGTAAGCCGCCACCGCGATCACGCCTTCACAGGCAGCAATTTCACCAAAGACCCCAGCATGCCCATGCGGTCATGCCAACCGGGACTCGGACCACATCATCCATCACTGTCTGAGATACACCGTATATCTACGACAATCTTATCCACGGTGTTCGCTCCAGTTCACCCCCTCTACCCATTCACCGACTTCCCTACCACCCTGGGATGGGCCTGAACGCCTCCTCAAATTCTTCGACCAGACTTTGACCAGACTCGCAGCGCTTTCAAAGCCAGAATTCAGTTCTCCTTTACCCGTGCCCTCCGAACAAGCCTCCGAACGTAAGACACTGAGGTATGTTCCTCTTATGGTCTTGTGCTTCCCACGCAACCTATCTAATCTGTGGCGTAAAAACCGATGTATCCCTGTGTGTGCTTGCACCACAGTACTTTCTCTTCTCTGAGGTTCGGTTATTATGTACGACTCGGGGGCACCTTTCTTAGGTTCATAAATGTAGGGCTCGCTACGACCGGTCTGTGACTCTGTTATGTACCCCGGAATAAACATGGATCCAAAAAAAAAGGACGACCTAGTATGCGGCCCTGGTAACCCGTAGGGTATTTTTTCGTACCTTACCGTACTTACCAAAAACCCTTACCCGTAAGGGTACCCGCCCAAACGGGTAAGGGTCACACAAGGGTCACAAGGGTTTATACCCTTGCGACCCGTGCACTCAAAATCCCCAGATTTGTTCTTACTAGGTGTCGACTTCGTCGACTGTGATCGCGCTTGTCCCGATTTTTGGCTTTGTGTAGGGGAATTTATGGGGAGGTCTAAGAGTATGTAACGAGATTCAATTTGTCTTTGTTTACGATTATCGAACTGCCATATGACCTTGGCAAGTAAGTAACCCAGATCCAATCTGGGTGCATGTATATATGACAGTAACTATTACTACTTGTAAACTAAGGGCCACGGCACCGCGTCGCTGTCATAGCGCCACGTCGCTGTCGTAGCATCACGGCGCCGTGTTGTAGCGCCACTGGTACCGTGTTGCTGTCGTAGCGTCACGGCACGGTGTTGCTGTCGAAGCACTACGGTGCCGCACCTGTCGAAGCGCCACGGCGCGGCGTCCGTGTCGAAGTACCATGGTGCCATGTCGTCGTGGCCTCTCCGCACCAGTGTTGGTGTTGTGGCCTCGCCGCGGCAGCCATATCGGTGTTGTGGCCTCGCCGCGGTGCCATATCGGTGTCGTGGCGTTGCCGCGCCTCGTCGGTATCGTGGCGTCGCAGGCGGGGCTCGCACATCGTGTCAGTGCCATGTCACGGCACCTTCGCATCATGGCTGAGTTATGGCGAGTCTTGCGCGCCGTAATGAGGTGGCAATGACATGCCAAGGTGCCAGGTGGAGGTGGCAGCCCCGGGCTTGCGCGCGGCGGGGTGGAGGCCCGGTGAGAACCTGTTTGAAACCTAGAAAGGGGGGGAAAAAATGTAGGTAGTTATAGGTTAGTTAGAAAGAGGAAAGAGGAAAGAACTTAGCTTACGAGTACTGAGTGTTGGATGTCGTGGTCTACAGTCAGTATCGGCAACGTCTGGTCCGGCAACCTGCGTGCCCGCAAAAACCCAAAGGGGTATCGGATATCGGGTACTGCGTACCTGTCGGTTATCCCCTGCAAACTGACCTCGTTTTGACAAAACTATTGGGTTCGGTGGATAGGGGTATCGGATAAGAGGGAGTCGACTGTATTAAGCCAGGTTGTGCCCAGATCTAGTAACGCGGCCTGGCACTGGACGTTGGACAATACTATAGGCATTTAGGACTACGTAGTCTTACGAACGCATGACACAGCTATTAGCCACTATCGTCCTCCATATGCTCAACGTCGTCGTCGTCAACGTTATACGGTACCTGCGCATTTTAGTGAGACTTCACACCCGATATTACCAATGTATAATTGCCCACCAGAATAGGAAGAGGAACCTCCGCCTTCACGCCCCTCTGAAAGCGGGAGGAACTCGCCTGAAGCCATTGAGGACTATAGAAGTTGACTGGGAGCCCTGGCAATGGCGTGCGGTTTTTGCTAATCGATTTTGCTTTGGAGATACGCTTAAATGCACGGTTGCCACGTGAGGAGCGAAGAGAAGATGGATATGACTCGACGGCAGCCCATATTTTGGCTATAGCTGGATTCCAAAAAACCTATATCAACACGGCGAACACTCTTGAAGCGCGCGTCAGGGTTCGAGTATGCCGAATCGTCGTCGGTCTCGTCGTCGCTAGTACCTAGAGTGCCTAGAGCGTCAAGTAATAGCGTGACGTTGTTCCATGTCGCTGGGTCATTGTGGTAGTTTGCGTTGTGGATTTTCCTCCTTCTGTAATATGTCTACTAAATATTAGTGACCCATGACGGTGCCGACGAGAAGACACGCACCTCTTGCCGCCTTTGATACATCCGGTTAATCTTATCCGACTTGGGACCAATTTTGGGGTTCAGGCAAAAGTGTTGCGTTCTGTATAGTTTGCTCTGGCACCTTTTCCTTACTTTGTCCTCGTTCATTTGCGGCCAAGTGTGTTGAATGGCTTTATATGTCCCCTTCTTGACTGCTAAGATGAATTTCGTCGCCAGTATCTCTACCACCTCCTTATTCCATTTCCCCTTGAACGTCTGCTTCAAGCAAATACGAGGGGCACTGGGATCCGGTCCCAAAAGGCCATGCTCTTCGTATGCCTTCACTCGTCCTTCATCGGCGTCATCAGGAAAGTAATCTTTTGTCGCGAGGACACCCTCGCTTTCGAGGAACTTGCGCATTGCCTCCTATACGACATCAATTGTGACCATAACCACGAGTAGAAACAGCATACATCTATGAGCTTGTCCTCGTTAGGACGAGGAACCCTCTTTTTCCCTGGCGGCGCTGGTAAAAAGTTTACATCACATATCCACCAGAACAGGGCCACGTACGTTTGAAAACCTGGAGATCACCCGTCTCCGACTCGTTTCCACCTGAGCTCGAGGGATCATGACTCGGAGGAGCACGGGCGCGGCGAGGCAGCGTCAGAGTCCCATTTTGCAGGGCTCTTAAGGTTGCCACGGTTGCCGCGTCACTAGCGGCGTTAACGATATCGGTGTATAAGCCCTTAGGAAGGCCTCCTGCGAACGAGTGAACCTCGAGGCTCGAGTCAGTCAAGCTTTTTCTACTAACCTGGGGTCACCGCAGAATCCATACTCGTATCTTCGACTTGGAGTTGCCTCTCGACAACTTCGGCCTCCATTTCGTCGACAGTTTGGAAGGGGGGGGTGGTCTCATTGACAGCCAGAGATTGAGGGCTCTCATCATGGCGCACCTATGACCAGTCAGCGGCGTGAAGACGTGATGTGATAACCGACTCCACTGAGAAATTGAAGCTACTGGCAAAGGATGACCGCACTTGGCCATGCGGCTGGGAGGGTACGCTTCGAGGCGTAGAAGAATTGTCAGTGGGATTGGCCATGTGGGGAATATCTCTAAGTAGACTTGGTATACCGACGCCACTTATATTGTTAAATTCGTTGACAATAAAACGCCAAAGGGGCAACAGCACCAGATTTCCCATGATCAGGTAAGACAAAAGGCCGGGTATGAAAACAATAAAAAGAGCAGTACACAAGTCAGTAAGCGCACTGCATAGACAAAGGGTAAGCTTAGCGGAGGATTTAGTCGGAAGATCAGGAAAATAAGCGGTAGAATTGCCCACGCGAGATACATCCCTTGCGCAACCCAATATTAGCGCTCGTGGCAAGTTGGCGACACAGCGCACTAAGCATACCTGTACCTACGACATGGTAGAGGGAAGAAGTGAGAGGTCAAGACAGGAAGAACGTAGGAACGTCCCAAGGCGATATGGAACGTAGGGTGAAGTGAACAAGACAAAGAGACTCACATGGAAGAGGGCCGATGCCGACAGCGATGGCGCGTGCACTAATAAAAAAGAGTTAACGAGAACGACGCAAAAGACCGCGCCTCTGCCAAAGACAAGGCGGTGGCATGGCCGGGGTGATCGATGAATGGCGACGGCGGGATAAAAGGGAGATAGGCGTGAGTGGCGATGGACAAGGACAGCAGGTCGCGCGGCTTATGAGCGGGTGACGAGGGGTATTCCGGCAGTATCCATTCCGATACGACTAAGTCAACGAGCGATGAGTGTGTAGCATAGATTTCGGGCTCAGCGCCCGGGCTGGCCTTACAGCGTATTAAGCCATTGTGCTTCCACTAAGAATACCACAGTAAGTACAACCATAATAAGCAAAACATAAAAGCGATAAACGCAATGACAATTCGATTCTATTCGACCATGGGTGTGTACATTAATATGTCAAACGCTCCAACCCAAAATATCACAGCAACAACAATCGCAATGAGCAATAACATGAATAGAAAGGCAATAAACGCGATGGCAATTTGATCACACCAAGTTGGAGATGAGAAGTTTGCAGGAGGTACCACTGGCAATTCCTTTGAATAGACTAGGGCCTTGATATCGGATTCAGAACGTGTTCCGTAACAATCTGCTCCAACACACACCTTCTCTGGTTGATAACGCCACACTTTCAACTCATATGGAGCTCGACCCGAGGAAGCCGTAACTACTATGCACCGATTGCCAGAGTCGGCAAAAGCCTACATTTGAAAGTAACCAACCAATTCATATCATTGCTGTAAGGCTTACCTCGACAACCTGTATTTGTTGGCCATGAGCTGCAACGCGTCAGCGATGTCTGCCCATTTAGTCAAAGGTGGGTGCTTACTGCCATGGTGAATCTCGCAGACCAGTTGGCCACTGATTCGGTTGAACACTCGAGCGAAGCCATCATCACCACCTGCGACGATGAGATTCCATAATGGTAGCACCTTGGTTTGAAGAATACAATTCTTCTCTATGGGGTGAGTAAATGTCTGAACCTTTTCCATGCTCGGAAATCGATATTCGTCAATGCCATCTTTGAGATTGGATACAAGCAAGAGCTTGCCGTCGTGGTTGGGAGTCGCATAGCCACTGTTTGTAAGTCGTAACCGAGAACAGAATCAAATGAGAGGTATTGGGGGTCGTACATCCGAGTGTTCAACCTTTTCGACCACCTCTTCTCCCATGGGTTTATTGAATAACACAAACTGTGATGTTTGAGCCAATAGAAGAATAAGTGAAGACGCCCACGTACCACTCGTGAGTATCTAGATAGTACATGACAACGCTTGCCCCGTTGTCGCAAAATTGAACACATTTGCCATATCCCTCATACTCAAATGGTGATGAAAGAACCGGGGCCAAAACGCTCCCTTTGATTCTCCACAACTGAGTCGAATCTGCGCAGATAGAGGCAATCCGGTCGTGGATTGGGTCGTATACGACACCCTCAACAGCCTTCTTCCCTCCTGATACGCCGATATTATCACTGTACGACTAAGCGCAATGGAGGTAAGATCAAGTCAGGCCTGCCCAAGTAATTTTGATTACCTTTTCGCCTTCACTCCAAAAGAGATGAAGATCTCCACTGGCGAACCCAACCACAAAACGGCTGTTATCACGACTCGCCCAGGATACAGCCGTGGCTGGGCCATTGAAAGGCCTGTCCACTGCGAAAAGCTTCTCACCAGAAGCAACGGACCAAACGACCGTCCTAGAATCGTCGCCTAACCATTCCTTAGCGAAAAGGCGTGAGGTGAGGAGACAATGAGAGAACACACCAATGCTTATTAAACGGGTCTTGTCCGGGCTGATAGCGAGATGATTGATTGATTTCGTATGACAACGAAGAGTATTCTGAAGGGTGAATTCTACAGTATCAGAGCACGGAGATTGTGACATTTCTGGTCAGTGCGATGCGCTTCTCATCAGGAGAAGCCAGCGATTTTTAACGTCTTACGCCTTGCCCCCTAGCGCGGCGAGCAGCGGTTGGTTTTGTTATCCTTATTTGATACATAGGTGACCTCAACAATGAACAAGAACGCAGTTTTCGATCACAGTCACAAGATACAAGTTATAACAAAACGAACGCCACCAACTAAATTACACGGTCAACAGAAATGGAGCAGGTGGTCTTGAGACAATAACGGTCTGACAACGAAACGAAATGGAGGAACGGAACGAAATGGAGCCAAAGAAGGACCGAGCAAAGACTGCGCGGAGCGGAGCATATGAACCTGAGGGCTACACGGCCGAAGGATTCAAAGAGATCACGTGTATCTCCCTCGGCCGTGTAGTGCGCGTTCTATCACTGCCGGAAAACCCCGTAGTAGAGGCCTTCCGCATGACTCACGATGTTCCACCGAGGACAAGCACAGTCTTTCCTCAATTTCCTCGTTCGTTGTTGTCGTTGTTGTCACCTCGCCGGGTGGTTTCTTCCATTACCACTGTCAGGTTTAGATATAGATAATAAAATGAAGCGGTAGACGCAACAGCAAAGCTATTAGCTTGTGAGTGTTTTTGTCCCACTGGTGGCGTTTGTCTGAATCGCTCGGTTGGGACCATCAGCGGGGGCGGGGACCTGATGGCCATGGAACATAATGGTGCTGGAATGGAGTGATGGGCGGGGAACCAAACTAGATATGGTCCGAGCAGGTGTCAATTTCCATTGCAGATCCTCGTCCATTATTACGCACGTGGCCGGGATCATCACACAAATAATCATTCAAGTCCCACCGCCGTCGACAGCAGATACATCTCATTGCCTAAGTGACACTAACCTTACTCTGCCGATCTCACGCGTGTGTACTCTGTGCTTCCATTCTCGCCTATGATCGCGCGGGTGGCAGATATCAGCGCAGCGAGGAGGTCACTGCCATTGCACACGACGAACAAATGATTTATCCAAGTCCTATCCACTGCTATATTACGGACATTTTCTGCCGCTGAAGCAACCTTGCCCGCCAGATCTCATGCGTGTATATCGCGCGCCGAACAATTGTATTGATCCAGTTATTCTTTCCGCCCAGCGTTCCTAGGTGGGGAGCTTACCGTAGTCTTTGAGATACGGTTAATGGACATTATAAGATGAAAAGCTCAAGAAGTGAGAGTCATTGCGTGGTCATATCCCCATCCCCATAATCTCACCTCCAAATGTCGGATCAGCGAAGCATGCGTACGCACCCCTCTTCTCGCTCACTCTTGGAATCCCAGAATGGCATTATCGTCGATCTCCACAAAGCCACGACAACGCTCCCACTCTTACCCTTCCTATCCCGAATCTGCGCGTATCTCTCCCTATCACGAGAGATCGTCAATGTTATCTACCATCTCGGTCGCTTTCCCTTGGCTACTCCGAGGGGACTTGGGAAGGCCGTCGCTCGCCTCCTCCATTGTGTCTTCACATTCACCATTTTATTACAGTTCATTCTATCTGGCATGTCAGGGGTTACGTCGCACCTGGCGTCGCAGGCGCACACCGTTGCTCGAAACACACACTCAATCACGTTAGCTGTGTGTGCCCTCCCTTTACCCTTCAAGAACCTATTCTGCGCGGGAATTAGCGATGGACTGCTATCTCCACGAGACCCTAATGTGGATCGTTCTTTGGCATGGCATCCGTTTCTCATCAACGAGGACATACACGGCCCTGCAGTTGACTTTGCGATCCGCAAAGCCACCAACGCTACCTCCGTTGTGCTGTCGCTTGTACGAGCAAGTGACCTCAGTCAACGTCATGAGCTGTCAGATAAGCTCAAGGACTTTATTCAACGTGCCTGGGCGTCAGAACTTTCCTCCGGATCTCACGTTGCCCTTGTCAAGACTGTGATTGACGAGTAAGTGCATACAGCTCGAAAAACCCGCCTCTTGATGGTGACTGTTTTAGGATGTTGCTCGAACACGACGCTATGTTTGCCAAGTTGCGAGCTGACTTGCATCCAGGCTTGCTATCGAGGTTGATAGCGTTCAATTGGGCCCACCGTTCCAAACAGGCCATCTTGGAGGCACTCGCTGTTGTCGGGGATGCCACAACCGCCCATGCACGTCGCCTTGTCATGCATGGTGAGTCTGTATATCATGACCTCCGCTTCCTGGAATCTATCTCCCTGGAGATATCGGGTCTGTTGGCTGTTGAAGGCGCGGCTGTAAAGCGGGAGAAGGAAGAAATAATCTCCAAGATGTTGACCTTTTTCGGTGGATACCGCGGTGCGCTACGCATCTTAGAAGGTCGAGGCGCCGATTTGCACTACATCAATAATCTCTGGAGAGAGGCAAGGGACTCGTTGTCCTTAGGTATTCATGCGTTCAATGGCGTGCGGAGCGACCTCACGGCTCTCAGCGAGCACCAAACTGGCCCCAAGACTGCACGCTTGCACGTTCCTGTTGACAAACAGGACAGCAATTTTAAAGGATGGGTGGGGAGGATAGAGGCCCGGCGCGTCTTAACGCCAGCTCAGGTGACTTGAAGGTTACACATACTCCCGTCCAACGTGATCTCGTCTTCTCATACCTTCTTTCGTTCCAGATGCACGGCCGTTAGAGTATATCATATGTATGTAATACCCGAACGTGTGTGCCAGGCTGCCAGCTGAGCCATTCGATGAATAGCGACTTGTAGTTCGAACTTTTGGGTAGACTTAACAACATATTATGATTACAGTGGATGACCAAAGCACGTGGACACTATAATTTTATAAAACAATGCACACAGGCAAATCGACTTGCGCAAATCGCCAAGCCGTCGGGCGCTACCTAAAAAGGAAGTGATGCAAACTGTAGCGCTCCGCTCCGCTCACTCATCCCGCTCACCCATCTTTGTTCAAGTACGTCACCTGTAGTACACCTCCAGTGCTGCACGTTGAAAAATGTCTGAATTCTCTGTGAGTCCGAAGTCTGTTGACATGAGTCTCGGAAAAATATTATTAATCTGTTAACCTACAGGTACACCACTTCCTTGATATCGAAGCAATCGTCGCGCGCGAGGATGAAGAGGAACTGGACGAGGGAGAGGACGATCCCGGTAAGCCACACACACCTGTCGTTCATCGTGGTCTATGTGTATCTTTTAGGTGAGCTCTTGGACGATGAGGACGAGGTTCTGGACGGCGAGACGGAAACCATCTCACGTGCTAGTGCCAACGTAGAAGCACAGGACCTCGAAGACGAAGCAGTGAGAATCGTAGCAAGAGCTGGGCACAATACGCGGTCCTCATACAAGACAATTGATGACATCCCCCTGCCGTTTCGAGTGCCGCGCTCGACCGATCCTAGTATATGGTCCGTCAGGGTGAAGGTTCGTATTCTGTATTATGTGCAAGCAGATACTAACACCTGATGGACAGCTTGGACAAGAAGCTGATGTCGTATTCCAAATTTGCCGTCGGTGTCTTGTGCCTCGTGAAATCCACCCACCAGCCATCACGTCGGCCTTTGCTCTGTCCTCTATACCGGGATATGTGTTCATTGAGGCATCCGACGTCACAGAAGCTCGTCATGCAGTGAATGGCTTGGTTACTGTCCGTGACAAGCAACCGCGGTTCATTCCGCCAACGGAGTACGTTGGAATACTCTCCTCCCGACCCCATTCGTCCGCTCGGATAGAGGTCGGACAATGGGTGCACTGTATAGCTGGACAATATCGCGACGATGTTGGATATGTCTACAAATCGAACGTCTCCGAGTCAAACCAGTGGGACGTCATTGTGGCATTCGTGCCCCGAATCTCTCAATCGGGCGGCAAGCGGAAGAGAGATGGGCGGCCAGCCCCACATCTATGGACTGCTACAGAACTCGCCCAGCAATATGGCCAGAGGAAAGTCAAGGTTCTCGGGTCCAACAAGTTTGTCTTCAGAGGGAGCGTGTACGAGGATGGGCTCGTCATGGAGCCCATTCCATTGACCTATCTTCGTGTCCTGGAGCACTCCCCTCAGAACATCACGCCATTCATACAGTCGGCCATAATACGATCTCATCCTCCTTTCTACCCATGTCTCAAACGCTTCGCGCAGGATTCGACTCAAGTAGGTGATAGGGTCTTGGTGGTGTCTGGAGAATATGCTGGCATCATCGGTCGCACCGAAAGAATCCAACATAATATCGCGGACGTGGTTACTCAAAGCCCTGAGCAACATTCCGGGCTTATCATTCGCGTCTCTTTGCGCGACCTAATTCCCCATTTTCACCCAGGTGACAGCGTCAAGGACCGTTGGTCGGGCTCTTTTGGTATGGTGGTCGCCATTGACCACGATGAGCAAAAAGTAACCTTTCTGGACAGGGAAGCCAACGCAGAGGTGCGCTAACAGCCCCCATCCTCCCCCTTCCGTATCCCCTGATTGATTTCTGGACCTATAGATCAATAGGTCGACACTCAGCATTCAATTCTTTAGTTCTCCCCTTCGGTTTTTCCGTTTTACTCCGGGTCTCTATGTTGAATTCCCTGGGGCAAGCAGTGCGACGCGCCGGGGTCGCATATTGCAAATACCAGACGGCAGCATTGTCCAAGTCATTGAGGAAGTAAGCGGGCAACATGTAAGTCTAGGTCCATATCGCCAACGACGAACTCATGACCGGTTCAGATCAATATCAACGTAGACGACATAACGGTATCAGGTGTCCAAGCCGCTACTCTTCCTAAGACCGAGCAGCGTCGCATTTGGGAGGGGAAGCGAGTAATAATCACCGGAGGTTCCCTCAAGGGGTATCGTGGCCTCGTCAAGGCCGAGGGTCCTACTGGCGTTCATGTTGAATTGGACGCGAAGGTAGCACTGTATGGTCAGGCAAGGCAGCACTTTCAGTTTGGTGAATTCGGATTGGAGTGCGCACTGTGTTGTGTCCGCTACCGCCCCATCTCACAAACCCGACAGACCCATTGCAATGCCAGTGGCATCACCGAGTCGTCTGAATCGTACACCCCCTCCAGAAGACGTGGCCCGTGCCGTCACGCCAGATCCAGAAGAACCCGAGGAGAGCACAGTATACCCTCAGAGCTCGCCTCAAGGAATGGGTGAGTCATCGGTGATCACTCGATCGAATGTTTTGTGTGCTTATCCCGAGTAAGCCGTGACACACTGGCTCTTTGTGGAAGAAATCCAGGGAGCGGTAAGGGAGGAATGTATTCCATTTCATGTTTGGGGCATTCCAGCGTCGTCTCCACATGCTAGTTTGAATGGACTTGCCGCAAAGACGGTACCTGTGACAAGCCAGAAGATCACACCAGAACCGAATGAAGTTGTCGTTTCGGTAGTCCATAAGCGGAAACCAACTCAAGTCTCCATCAACCCATCAAACCTCATACCTTGGATACCGTCTGAAGGGAATAAAGTAGTCATTACCGGACACCGTTGGATCGGACATGTGGGGAAACTACTCAAGCTGGAGCGTGGATCCTGCACCATTAAGCTTGAGTCTTCTGGCGAGATTGTACACTGTGCAGTCGAGGATGTCATGAATGTACTAAAAAGATAATTACACCATTATAGACTCGTGCGCGTATCTCGACAAATTTCTCAAGTCAATTATTATGCGCGACCTCCCTATTGACCGACGGCCCAACGAGGCGAGCCGGTTCTCCGACTCCAGAGGGAAACGAGGGAGCGGATATGGAGGCGCCGAGTGACTCGTCGGACGCTAAGTAACTTCCCCAGTGTTGAGAGAACGGCAGAGTGGGGCGGCGGAGTGCCGCGAGGCTCCTAGAATGCGGCAGAATCCGCTCGCTAGGCGAGAACTACAAATAGGTAAATCCCGTGTTTTGTCCTCACTTTTCTTACCACTTGCGAGATGCCAAAACAACCATCATCACCATTGATCCACGCTCGCGGAGGGAGAATGTCCAGCCGTCCATACATCCCGTCCCCGTCCCCGCCACCTGAGGATTTCCAAATAGAATGGAAGTACTACGAGGACACGCACCTTATCCTCCATGACAGCGACGAGTGCAAAACCTGTGACACTTGGTCCATGCATTACTTTATCCACACCACCCACGGCAACGACACACTCCAGGAGGCACAGAGAGCCCGTGATAGCCTCTGAAGGGAGCTGGAAGAATGGCGCCAAGAGCTCGCGGCGCTACGTCGGGAATTTCAAGAGGTTCGACAGGAGCTCAAGGATGCCGTCGCTAGTCCGCGCGATGATGCCCAGAAACCTCGCCGACGCAAGCGTGTACACCGCGCTCGCACACCCTCTCCTACCCCGTCCGTGGTGGAAGTGTCGCCTGGCCCTTCGTATGACATTCCCGCGACAGCCTGATTTGACCAGTCTCTTCCCCCGTAAGTCGCCAATTCGAGAATGATTTTTTTTTTCTCATTTTTTGTTGAGGCACGACATCAACGCCAATAATACAATCAAGGAAGCGCCATCAGATCGCGTCGTGACGAGAGGGATCGGCGTTCAGCGTTCAGCGTATTACTGTACATACAATAGATATTTCATCCGGCGAGGAAATGAAAGACCGAAATGCGCTCAGGCGCCACATTCTGTTTACTTTTAAGGAAAATAATAATACAGCTGACAAGGAAACGATAGACCCAAACTCACTATGCTCCACCTTTTTCTTGTGTTTACTTTTGAGCAGAACAGATATCAGGCTGATCTTAGTCTGTCTGGAGATTGATCAGTGTGGAGTGTCATACCGTGAAAGCTTTCTGTACGTCTCCCTTACACTATCCTGTACTAGTATCCAGCACGGGGGAAACGCTGATGCTGCAGTGATGCGGCTGTGCGTCAAAATTTGGGTCGTTATTGTCATCAACAAGATATTTATTCTGTTCCCCGCTGTTCAGTCTAGCGGCCTATTACTCTCTGTAATTCGGCTCCAAAATCGAATTACATTGAATGGTAGTTATAGTTATGGGGCTAGATAGAGATGAGAAATGATAGATGCGAGAGGAAGTAGAGCGTAAGCTCCTATTTCTCACGTCGGCAAACGCCGTTTATATACACATGTGACGCTTGGTAATTTGATACCCATACCCATAGTGGCAACGCATGCGCCCCAACACCCCTCATGCGGGTGCCAGTCCCATCTCTGATCTATGCTTTTGGTGCTTTGGTCATGCTAGTGGCTTCGTCAACCCATCGGCTGTTTGGTCTGGGTCACGACAACTCTCGATTTCAATTGTTTCATCCTCCACCATCTCTTACCCAGTGCCAGCGCGTGGCAATATGCTTTGATCTTTTGTGAAACTGGGGTTTTTTTGCCATCGCGATGGAGCCGTCGTTGTCCCCTTTGATAAGTGTTGGTTCTCTTTGGTGCTGACCTAACTCCTCGAATAGGTTTCTCAACCAGCACGCCTCACGCCCGGCCTCAGATAAGGCCACATACTGCCTCCGTCGACGACAACGCTATCGTTGTCTGTTTCTTCGATCGCCAGGTAATCGCTCCTCCCCCTGAAATAAAGACGTATCCTGATGTTGATTTGTAGTCGTCGGCGTTGGCATAGGCAGCATCAGCATACCCATAAAATAGGTTGGTACTGGTTTGGTCCACCTGCGGGGATTTTCTATAAGTTATTCCATATGCTCTCGTCCCGGCCAGATATCTTAACACTCGTTTTAGGGCTCCCGTATGTTGAAGACTCGGATTGGCTGTATATGCCGCCAATCTGTTTACGGCGTACGCTATATCTGGACCTGTAGTGTTAACCAAAAACTGCAACTCTCCTAGGAGCCTCGCGAAGGAGTTCGAGCGATTTCCTTCGTTGCCGTCCGGGTTAGGCTCGAGCTTAATGTTTGGGTCCATTGGCATTGCCACCGAGTTGGCGTCATTCATCCCCTCACGCTTTAAGATGTTCTCGATATACTTCTTCTGTGAGATGGTGATAAAGTTGTCGCCACGTGTAATCTCGATGCCTACGATCTTGGCGGGCCCCCCAAGATCCGTGACCTCCCATTCTGTACGTAGATCTCTCTCCATCCTCTCATTCATCTCGGCTGACGACGCAAACAATAATAGGTCATCGACCCATACGGTAATGATCTCGAAGTCGTCGCCGTCCCCACGAATATAGGCGCAAGGGTCTGAACGTAAGCGCCTGAAGTTATGCTTCCGGAGCTTGTCGTCTAGCTCGCGGTTCCACTCTCGGCCCGATTGTTTCAAGCCATACAATGTTTTTATGAGTAGGCACACTCGGCCCGTCTCATCATCGTAACCTTCCGGCTGACGCATGTAGACTTTTTCTTTTAGTGTCCCGTTAAGGTAAGCACCTTTTACGTCCATCTGTTGGATGACTAGGTCACTCGTCGCCGCCATGGCTAGAATGGCCCTCACGGTTTCCACTCGAACAACCGGAGAAAACGTTTCTGAGTAGTCGCATCCTGGTCTCTGCGCACAGCCCTTCGCCACCAACCTCGCCTTATATCTTAGGAGGTCGCCGTGTTCCCATTCCTCTGTGCCTCTTTAAGGCTCTTCGGTTCGTCTCCCCCAGACTGTGACTCGGCGTAGGCGGCTAACATAGATCTTTCCAACATAACATCCTCCTCTCCGCCCTCCTCCTCATCTGAGGAGGGGTCGTTCAGAAGACGATAGTCGGTACGTTTACCACGCATCTTTCGTGGTGCGTCCAAGTCTATTTCTCCTTCCTCCTCAGGCTGCTTTCTCTTCAAAGCGTCGCTATTATTGCCCCTAGGCTGTATTCGCCCGGGTGGCTGCGCGCTCCCCCTCGACTCCCCCTCGCGCGGCACATCGGGAGCGACCACAATCTCCTCTGGAGGGGTGTCTTTGTTTGGAGGGGATAGAAAGCGATAGTTCCTCGAGGTGAGGATATTTTTTGTCTCCGCGCTATAATATTTCACGGCTTGTGGGCCGTCTTCGAACCCGACGTAAGTTCGGCGTTTCGACTTGGACAATATTTTGCGCGGCTCTTTCTGTCCCTGTAAAAGGACCCATACTGGCGCGCCAAACTCTCGTAAGTGAGTAACATCTGGCTTTTTGTTGTGCCACGCCTCATAAGGCGTTGCGCTAGCTAAAACTCTGGTGTAGGCGCGATTTGGCACATACGCAGCGTGTTCCACTGCGGGTTCCCATAAAAATTCGGGTAAGTCCTGTCCTCGTATCATGGCGCGTGCAAGCTCAACAAGTGTACGATTCATACGCTCCGCGACTCAGTTCTGGGATGGGGAGTAGGGAGCTGTCAGCTGACTCTCGATTCCTTGCTCGCGGCACCACGACTGTAAAACATCGTTCACAAACTCTTTTCCCCGATCTGTCCGGATGGACTTCGGAGATTTCTCGTGCGTCCGTAGGTATGTCAAATACTCTTTGACATTGCTCGCGGCTTCATCTTTTCTTTTTAGGAAATTGACTGTTATGTACCGCGTAGCATCGTCGACGAATACAATGTAGTATCGGTTTCCGTGAATGGACGTCACGTCATACTTGCCCCATACGTTGATATGTGTCAATTCGCCAGGGGCAGTAAATGTCTTTGTCTTATACGGCTCCACATACATGCATCAGGAAAAACCTCCCGCGCTAGCGAGAGATAATTTGAGATAATTTCCATATTGGGCAAGAATTACTGACATCTTAGTGACAGCTAGCGTTCGCTAGTCTCAATTATCTCAAATTATCTCAAATTAGCAAAGTAGGTTTTTCCTGATGATGATCTTGGCTTCTGTGCACGCTACGCAGTCCGGTTTTGGACTCGTGCTGCCAGGTATAAAGTCGTAATTACATGAGTTGTATATACTTGGGAATAAAGGCTAAGGGATGGGGTGCATTAGATGAACAGAGGAATGGTAAAATGCGGAGGGAAGGGTCCGGGGTAGGAGCGCACACGAAGCGTGGGAAAGCGGTGAAGCATGTGAGAATGCGGCGCGTACAGAGCGTGACTCGCACTGGGCGGCCCAGGAGTGCGCTTAAACCATTTTTTGATGAGAACACTTTTGAGCAAACCAAAAAGTGCCTTTCAGATGC
Organism: Lactarius sanguifluus; assembly: GCA_021527775.1. NCBI lineage: Eukaryota > Fungi > Basidiomycota > Agaricomycetes > Russulales > Russulaceae > Lactarius > Lactarius sanguifluus. Next base: position 414,651 of record JAKEYF010000024.1, read on the forward strand.
GCGCTCTCTGTCTCGGCCTTAGTTATTTCTTATATGATACCCATAGTGGCAACGCATGCGCCCCAACACTGCTCAATCAAGATGCACCTGCGTTTAAAAAATGACATAAAGTTATCCTCGAGCAAGGTTTGAGATGACAAAGTCGGCCCTAGTTCTATAACGTTATAACGTAATGTCTGGCCCGTAAGGCGTGACAGAGTTGTGACAGTCGGACGTTTGGACCCAAGAAATAGCATATCCGCGGGGCTGCGGGGCTGCTAATGAGGGACAATGGTGAGAATCAGAAATATGACCCTGGGATCACCTTTGAGTTAACCACGCTGCCATGTCGTCGAAACGTTTATGCCACCCTCCTCCATCACCAACCCCGGGTCCCCACCAAAAGCACGCCAAGTACGAACATCGTGATACACCAACTGGTTCCGAGTTCCAGCAATTTAAAGGCCCTCCTCCGGGAGACCAGCTCTCTATCCGTCTGATCACAGCAGAAGCGATGGATGAGTGGGATATCGACGGAAAACTAATACTCATCCATACGTTTGTTAAAACTTACATCGACTCACAAGGATCCGGCAACAAAATCTTTGCTGGTCAGGAACAGTTCAAAGTGATCGCTAAACGTCAGCAGTCACAGTTCTTTGAGTTGGTTAGCAAGGCAACAGGTCCAGGAGCGAACGATGACGACCGGGAGGCCTTGTTGCAACATGGTATGTGTTTTTTTGTATGGGATAGATCAGATTACAAACAAAATTTAAGACACATTTTGGGTTGCTTCATCATCTTCGTCCCGGCCCAAGGCCGATGAGAGAATAGCTTCTAGGAAATTGCAGGGTCAGGGTGAGTCTCAAGTCTCAACCATTTGGGTGCAGTGACACGCCTTAATTTCACTTTTACTCTCAGCTGTTGTGCGTTCTTGGACCACAGATTTCGTTGGGAAGGGCCCGCTCTGGGCCCTTGAGAAGCATGTTCGTGTACAGATGACGATGGGGAAGCGGTATGCCCGCTACTGCTCAATTGTCCAGTCATCTGGAATGGGCAAATCGCGCCTGTTGGATGAGTTTTCTAAGGAACATTTTCTGATCCCAATCAACCTGCGCCCGAAGGATAGCGAAAGTGTGTCATGTCCCTTTCACCTCCATAGCCTGCCAAACTCGCTTGTTAGGCTTCCCCCTGCCGACGATGAAGTTCGCGAGTTCCTCACAAACAATCAGGAGTATCAAGGTAGAAACATAAGCGAGTCATCCTACATGCGAGCGCACTATTTCCTCAAAGCACTCTTTTGCGTCACCGCAGAGACCATCACGAAGTTAGATGCACCCAGTGAAGGCGGTGCTAAGAGAACGTACCACATTGACAAGTTCAGGATATTTATGTCGTATGGGCAAAGTATGGGTTCCTCCGGGATCCAAAGAGTCAACTTTTACCATGAGGTTGTTGACAAGGCAAAGGTACGTCGTACCTATGTTCTCCTTGCAATCCTTTCCAACTCGTCGGCGTTATTTTGAAGGAGGACATCCTGAGCGACATCATGAGCGACATGAATAAGCCGAGCGACGAGGACCAGTCGTGCGAGAGTGAGCTGGGCGACAAGAGCAAGCTGGACAAAAAGAAGCACGACAAGAACCTGATAGATGCATTCGAAAGCCTTCGATGTCTAATCAACGATGATAGCCCTTCAATGGAAGAGCTACGACTTCCAGATGTCTTCCTTGTGTTCGACAAAGCCCATCCGTTGACGAGGCCCTTCAAGTCTGAAGGGATGCAGAGCCATTTTGTTGAACTTCGTCGGGCACTTAGGGTACTCTCAGATGAGTCATTGTTCACATTTTTCCTCTCCACTACCGGGAAAATCTCTCAATTTTCTCTGCCTTGTGGTCGTGATGCATCCCACCGCATGAATGATGGCAAACTCAAAACTCCCACACCCTTCATATATCTGGGCTTTGACCAACTCATGAGGGACCGCAAAGTCTTCAACAAGTACAAAACCCTTGATGATGTCACTTTGTTGGAGTGTATCGCCCATATGGGAAGGCCATTGTGAGCCGCAACTTATTGTATATTCCGGGTTTCTCACCTTTTGTCAGGTGGGGCACAACTTATGATCATGGCAATGAGGAAGTACGCCGCGGGTTGGTCCACTTTGCTTCCCTGAAGTTGCTCTGCGGAACGTTCCCAGATAAGCTGTCAGAGGCTCAGAATCGTGCTGTTTTGTCGCAGCGGTTGCCTCTGGACATCAATAGCACGATCTACGCTCCGTTACCTAGTGACCAAGTGGAAAAAGAACAAGAGCAAATATCTAACCACATGCGCGTCTGCATGTCGATTGGAGATGGGATCGATACTATACGTGGCATTGCCGCGTCTGAGCCTATCCTTGCGGAGGCGGCATCCATTATTATGAGTGACCGTCGTGGCTTCAGTCTAGTTGACGCTCTTTCCGAGGTTCTGACCAGATTCAGCATCAATACTGGAGATCGAGCAGAACTATTGGTCGCCGCGTTCTTCACATGGGCTCGTGACACAGCAGCGGCGGGGCTTGACACCAAGTTTCCAGGACAACTCTCACGTTACTTCTCCGTAGCGGAGTTGTTTTCGTCCCTTTTCTCAAAAGCAACATACAAGTCAATGTCAGAGGCAATGCCATCACTCAGTCACGCTACACCTGCACAAATGTTTGGGCAGGTATTTGGCCACGCCTGGATGCATTTTAACCACTTCATCAAGCCACACCAGCGGAAGGTCTTGACAAGGCCTTATTTACTCACATTCATCGCGCGTGGCGCAGCTGCGTTTGGTGCCACTGGCCAGCTTGGCTTCGACGCCGTTTACCCGTTCTTGTATGGCGGTACTGTGTAGCATACGCATAAAAGTGACCAGACTGGGGTTTGAACCCAGGCCTTCTGGATATATACCAGGTGCTCTACCAACTGAGCTACCTGACCTTGGGTTTCTGAGGTGGTTTTTTTTACATGTACTGATCTGGGTCCCTCTCCTGGGTGACCACTCTGGAACTCTTTTTGGTCCAGGTCATGTGACAGATTACAAATCCAACACTCCCCCTTAATCTGGCACTTTGCGCTGTCAGGGCCCATAACCTGTAGCATACGCATAAAAGTGACCAGACTGGGGTTTGAACCCAGGCCTTCTGGATATATACCAGGTGCTCTACCAACTGAGCTACCTGACCTTGGGTTTCTGAGGTGGTTTTTTTTACATGTACTGATCTGGGTCCCTCTCCTGGGTGACCACTCTGGAACTCTTTTTGGTCCAGGTCATGTGACAGATTACAAATCCAACACTCCCCCTTAATCTGGCACTTTGCGCTGTCAGGGCCCATAACCTGTAGCATACGCATAAAAGTGACCAGACTGGGGTTTGAACCCAGGCCTTCTGGATATATACCAGGTGCTCTACCAACTGAGCTACCTGACCTTGGGTTTCTGAGGTGGTTTTTTTTACATGTACTGATCTGGGTCCCTCTCCTGGGTGACCACTCTGGAACTCTTTTTGGTCCAGGTCATGTGACAGATTACAAATCCAACATACTGACCTTGACGTCGATAAAGTTGGTTTCATCATCGTCCAAGTAAAGAAGAACGATACCAGCGAAGCAGCCCAGGACCAAATTTTCAAGAAAATGGACCCCTTCGCGTGTGGTTTGCTCAGTTTAGATAAACTAGAGCGAAGATTCCCTATCCCGATCATCCGCATCGTTTTCGCACTCTGTAGTAGCAAAGCGTTGGGAGTCAATTGCAAGACTTACTCATCACCTGTGATGGGTGCGTCGTATGTCAATCAGGATGGATGGCCGTACTTCACAACGTACGATTTCTGGTGCTCGGGAATCCATAAGGATTTTCTCAACCCCGTCGAAGACTTCCCAGATAAGTGGATCGCGATGGCTAACAAAGCAGACTCATGGAGGTCATTCTACAATGGTTCCCTTGATCCCAGCGTACTACGCTCCCAAGCTCCCGGGAGTGGGCTTGATCCCTCTCATTTTGATTCTTGGTCAACACCTATCTCTGAGTCCGAAGACCTATTCTAACGTTGTTACGGTCTGTCGAATATTGCACGCTCTTGTGTATGAAAGCCCCCTATTGACTCTGTGCAATACAGGACCGCATGCGTCCTCGAGACCCCTTGCGTAAACTCCTTGACTGCTCAAACTCTTCTTCCCTGATCCAAGCTTCCCCTCATCAGCAAATTCCCACGGAAGTCATAACGCGAAGTGACTGATCTCGGCTATTGTCATGATCCCAATTGATCTGAATCGGTTCATAATAATATCTGTGTTGTCGTTATATTGGTTCTACTGCAGTTGTGTCTATATTTTGTTGGAACGCAGCCGTAAAGTCAATGGAATGTGGTTGTAGTATTTCCGAGTCCATAGTTTACCAGTGCCCGCATTCATATCCAAATCTCTGTTGCAAGCTCTGCTGCCCTCTCTCCGCCAACTACCTCATGAACTACCTCTGGTTCCAGGTTATCCTTGATTTCAATGTGATACATCATACATGGCTACTAGATCTCCAAATCGAGCAAGCTCCCTGACGTTGCTGGTCCTCTGAGGCATTGAAGTCAAGTTTTTCAGAATACAGAATAGAGTCCAAGCTCGGAGTCGCGGAATAATGGAATAAGGGAGCGATGTCACGCATCCCACGGTCCTTACTTGTCACAATGGGGCGTACTATTCAATTTCCCGAGTCACGGCCCCACCAACTGACTGAATGTTGACTAGCACCACCGCCCGTAATCATGAGCTCTAGCTTTGTTTGGTGTAGTCGAAACGCCCGGAAATTCGACCTGCCATATGACCTTGTCAAGCAAGGTGATCACGGAACAGTAGCAAAGTAAAGTAAAGAGAAACAAAGACGCATGGGCCTTTAGAGGTATGAAACAGGAGTCGGGGAAACGGGAAGCGGTGCAGACGAGGCCGAGAATTGTATGGAAGAGGGGTGCGCGAACGCACCGAACCGTAACGGCAGACGGCCGTATGTCTTACGGGTGCAGTACGGTTACGGCAAACCCGTAGCCGTAGCCGTAGCTATTGGTCAGTGAGTCCACACGATACGGTGCGGTTCACAGTGCGGCCGTATACAGCTTTGAATCAGTCATATGGTTTGTGTAGAGTAACAAGTTGGGGATTTGCGTCAAAAAGTCTAAGTACATTTCTAACTATCATTATCCTTCACAATGTGCGAGTCGAAGGCGTTGTTTTACCAACATGAGAACTTGAATTGTGTCGGGAATGAGCCTTTCCCGCCTTAGGGAAATTGTGTCGCTGTACGGAGCCGAGTCCGTGTGAGTTCGTAGGCGGAGGGGATCCCGCAGGGTTGACAGAGGTGAAGGAGAGGCAGAGTCCGAAGCGTTCGCGACGGCGACAGCCAGCGCGAATGCGAACGGACGAGGGCGAGAGCGGGAGCGAATGGCGATAGCGAGAATGTGAAGCGGGAACGGAAACGAAACGAGTGACGAAAGACGAGGGGCGATGCCGTCTGAGGCGGCGAGACGAGGCGTTGACGAGTTCGAGTGCCCGCGGTAGGGCCTAACTTCGAACTGAGTTGCGCGGCACGCAGGAGAGAAGAGAGGGAAACACAACTAGACTGATATTTCCGAGAGCAGTGCACCAGTTTAAATACAAACGGAACTGTAGCTTCGAGCGAGCCACTGGCAGTAAGAAGTAAGTAGAGTAAAGGGAAATGGGTGGTATGGGGGGACGAGACGACGGAACGCGGAAACCGAAACGAGAAAGGTACGAAGGGCGAGAGACGAGACAAAGGTGCATGGGCGCGGACACGAGTCAGGCGAACAACGAACATCTAGGTGAAAGGAAGCGACGGAAGGGGCTATATGAACAAAAGGGAACGAGATACGATGACGCACGACAATGCCCTCCTCATCCAAGTCCGACGACGAGCGCAACGATCCGCGCGATCTCTGACGGCGTCTTGATAGTGGTTCAGGGGCAGTAAGAACGGATGGCCGGCGACATTTTGAAAGGGAGATGGGCGGTGCGACGGAGATGGAGTGTTGAGGGACAATGACAGCACGAGGCGCGGGGACGCGCGGCCTGTCTACGAATGCCTATGAGCCTTTTGCGAGGCGATCGGCGTCGGCGTCCATGGCTACGTGAGGCGATGGCGGGCGATGGCGAGGAAGCAACGAGCGGGAGGAGCAGGAGAGAGAGAGAGAGGGTGTGTGTGTGTGTGTGTGTGTGTGTACACACGAGGTGAGAGGGAAAGAGGGAATGCGATCGATGGGGAACGATAGCGAGGGGCGACGCCGTGAGAACGCGAATCCGAAATGGCAGTGAGGCCAGAGCCTGAGCTAACCTTACATCGCGACCACCTGAAAATACCCTCTCTACAGCAATAGCTGAGCCTGGTTTTATGTGGTTAAAACACAGACTCGGACTGGAAACATGAGAAGTGTAGAACTTACCAGGGATTGAAAAGTCATCACAAACAAGTCGATATAGGTTGGGGAACTGTGAACGCCGGCCTCGCCCCCACTGAGGCTCACAGGTATTAAGTAGATGACCCTTGAAAGGGGATGATCAGTGATCCGAAACACGAAGGAGGAGCGGCGCACTAAGATGGGGCCAACAACCAAGACGGTCAGCGCAGTCAAGTCCTGTTCTATCATAGAGAAAAGGTGATGAAACAACCTTGTTAATCGGGTGATTATTGTGGTAATGACTCACCTTAACTTTGAGGGGGATTGCGGCAAGAAGGTGGGGAGGGAGGGTATCAGACACTATCCGAAACAGCTGGTCAGCCCAAGGGTCAGCCTGAGCGCATTGAGTACTCAAGGGTCACCTCAGACTCACCTGAGAGGGGCTGATGGCGGCATGTGGAAAGTGGGTGACTTGATGATTCGAAGACCAGAGGAGGGGATGTGGTGCCATGAATGCAGAGGAGGGTGTGAGGGGAGTAGCACTGGTTCGTGTAGTGACGGTTGAGTTGTGCATAGAAATGGAAAATGTGGCATCGTTGGCGCTTCGTCCGGAAATGGTTTGCAACATCCGAGTCAACCGTAGACGGCCGATTCGTACCGTAGCCAACGGATGTTACGGCTGCCAAACCGTACCGTGACCGTACCGAAGGCATGGTCAGAATCACTTTCACGATACGGAACACATGACCGTACCGTAGTATCCGTAGACCGTATTATACGGTCACGGCACGCAGCCCTACGCGAACCCCTATGAGGCTGAAACGAGAATGATAGCGCTGAGGACGAAATGGAGGGAAATACCGTAACAGAAGTTTATCGGGATAGGGTACGAGTCCTCCATGGTCTCCTACTAGACTCCTAGGCCGCCGCGAGCGAGCGCGGCGGAAGAGTCGAGTCGAGCGCAACAGTTACAGTACTGTACTCGTACTATTCTGGTTTAGATGAGCGCTTCCGCACAGCGCTCATCAAGGCACTCATGGTGCCTTAGCATATATCCTGACTTTCGGGCTCGATTTTTGTGGAAAACGACGTGTATTTGAGTGTCCCGACATGACCATGAGCCACTCTTTAATAGCGTTGTGTACAGAGATGTAACTTATAGCTGTAAACCCAACGCTCCACAATTTGAAGACGTGCGTCCTTCTTGGAATGGAACTCCGATGAGGAGATTGCGGCGACGTTCATCATATTGAGATTGCTCGTCATTCCTCGTTGATCGCGGTAATTGGTAATTGGTAACCAGTGACCGGTGACCGGTGACCGGTGACCGCTGATAGGTTGGTCCGCCGATAGGTTGGTCCGGTTCTCTGGTCCTGATCGGCCGTGTAGCAAGCGGATAGACCCCCCCCGGAATCGCTACGCGAGATTGTCTTTTTCCCCCATGTACCATACATACGCGTCTTCGAGTAGGTAACAAAATTTTAGAGAAATGTAAAATGAAATGAAAACATATTGGTAGTCGGCTAGTCTATTACCGTGTTGTCTGCCTTACTCTCCAAGAGCGACACAATTGTGGAAAACTTTTTTTTGTAGTTCGCTGTCTTCCCCATGACTAGGCACCTTAGCGTGCCATTGGAGGACCAGGGGGAGTTCCTGGCGACACGATGGATGAGTGTCAAACAGTTTGAGGAAGCCGGTGAGGTTTGGTCCATCTCCTTTCAGAAACGAATCTGAACTGCACGCATTCAGGAATTCTTTGTCGCAAGGGCCCGTTCACGAAAGAGGAAATACAAAAAATCCATGACGCGATTCAGATGTACCAGAAGGTGTGTGGGACGTCCAAGACTAGTAACCTTTTAACTACCCGTCCCTGTCCAGGAAAACAACTTAGATGACGAGCGACTGGATGATTTGATACACTCTTCTGAGCCTGCCAAGGGATTTTGGAGCTACATTGGTCAGCGTTTATTTGTCTTGTGTTGGCTTGCATACTGATATGTGGTCTCAGCTCGTACTGTACCCCAGAGGGGGGTAAAGTCGGTCTTTTATCATGTTCGGCGTGCGCGTGACTCTATTGGAAAGGCGGGGAAGTGGAGTGCGGCAGAGGACGAACAGCTGCGAATGTAAGTACGTCCTGCCGAGTCGACACATACTATTGTCTGACTGTCCAACCCAGAGCTGTCCAGACGCACGGGAAGGACTGGGCCGTTGTCGCGGACTTAGTGCAGCGTTCAGCCGCCGATTGTAGCGATCGTTTCCGTCAGCATACACAATATAAGGAAACAAAACGGAGAGGTGTGTAAAACAACATCGCTGACCTTTTAACTTATGCATCATTCGACGCTGTGCATATTCAAAAGGGGTCTGGTCATCGGAGGAGGAATGCCAACTCTTACATACAATCGAGGGACTGGCCCAGGATGGTAAATTGGATATGTCAGCTCGAGGATTCTGGGTTTCCGTTTCAAAGGCAATGGGTGCGACACGGACACCAAAGCAATGTCAGAGTAAATGGTGTGTTCTTCGCTCATTTATAATATTATCGTGCCCATGTGATTCTGCAGGTCTGACACCCTCGAAGGGAAAGCGCGAAACGAAGATAAGACGCGGCGTTGGAAAGAAGATGATAGCTACGTTCTCATTTGCAAGTGCGTGTCGTGTGCTGTTGATTTTGTGTTGGCTAACTATCAAGTACATAGGATCGCTTCTCTCGATGTCGATGACGAAGATGACATTGACTGGAAGTCCCTCAATGATCCCGCGTGGAACATGTGGAGTAGCCATTATCTTCAGCAAAAATGGAGACAGCTGAAGGCCTCTTGCAATTCCGATAGTACCATGTGTTATCGTGGTGGGTACACGACATCTATCCTAGGTTTTCCACCTCACGCCCTCACGTTCTTGATAGACGTCGTCCATAACCTCGTAACCCGGGTCTCTGCAGCGAGACAGACGTCTACGCCGTAGTAGGCATGTCCCCACCTCCGTCACCTTCACCGTACTTTCCAGCGCTTGAAGGAATGCGAGTTATAGTCATGATCCCGGTTAACCGTCCTTCCGGTACACGCTAGCCTTTTTTTAGGCGTCCGAGGGTGCGTATACCAACTCCCGCGCAGAGTGCTTCGCTTCTCATCCAATCGCCCTTGATCTAGTAGATCTGTTTCCTGCCTTGTATCTAAATTTTATTATACTATAAATACAATTTACGACTCAGGACTGCGACTCAGGAAAGCGCGATGGTTCCTGATCTCCGACTGGTGAAGGTGCCTGACCGACTATTCGCAAGTATCCCTCTTTCGCTTTCAACAATTTAATAGCACCCCTTTCCAGGACAGGATGCTTGCAAACCCACGGTCGTGAGTAACGGGCATCCAGAACCTTTGGGAGGTAATGAGCGCTATGATCCAAATATCGGGCTGACATTAATTCGACTTGCCTGATATGCTGTGAGGTTCATTTTTCGAGACAAACCGACAAGGTTCAGCCCACCATCTGGCGTCAAGGCACATTGGATCTCGTGTATGTGATCTACATCCTTCCGTTCCGCATAGATCCTTACATTGATAAATTGTCACGGTACGCGAAGTGGACTCCTACTTACTGGCTGTGGCGTCGTTAGTAGGAAGTAATTAGTCACGGACACATCGTATCAGTAAGCGGACAGAAGTATCACATGCCAGTAGGGCATGACTCATTACTAGGATAGCGGTAGTAGGGTTCAAGCTACTTACGCTATTGGTCGTACGGATTCGGGAGGAGCTTCAAAGCATCCTCGTACATGTATAAATAGTGGAGTACGAAGACCAAGATACGCCATCTTGGTCTTCTTCAATTCACCACCTTCTCTTCTCCTTGTGTACTCCAGTTCGCTTGTCTCCATCTGAGCAAGTCGTCTTCATCGATCCGCGCCCAGTGACTCGTCTAGGAAGTCCTGGTGCCTTACGCGTCACGTGCCTCGATAAAGCGCCGTGTACCCGTGGATATAGTCACGTGACTAGTAGCTCAATATTCGCTAAGTCGTGAACGCCCTTTAGTCGTCCAAGTCGGACTAACGCTCGTGGTGGCGTTACATTAAGACCAAGATCCCTCACCGTGGCGTTCACCACTCGAGACCAGTGGACTAATTTTCAGACTTACTCCCTTGAACGAAGGGGGGACCGCAACGTACCAGTACGATTCCTAGAAACCGCAAGGTGGAGAGAATATCGCGGAGATACAGGATACTTCGTCGATTTTGCATCAGGACCCACAAGGTTCAGACCAGTTGAGTTCAACTTCGATCACGTCTGTTGGACAGAGGTTACGTGGAACCCGATCGACAATAGGTGGGACGTAGTACGCCCAACAGGAAGAATATACAACTGCGACATCGACGCACGCAGCGTACCAACTAGAGAACAGTGGGGACGTATCGACGGACAACCAGAGGAAGAGCCAAGCACATCGGAACCTAGGACCCCAGCACCCTCAGAAACTAGCGAAGAAGGCGAACACTCTGAAGAAGAAGAAGACTCGGAAGTAGAAGAAATTACACGCCTAGCTGAGTCCATCCCCGCATCACAACCAGAAGTCATCCGAGTAAACCCCCCAGCCAATATGGCAACCGCCACCGAAACCATCACCAACGAAGCAGTGGAAGAAGAAATCCGGAGGACCCGTGAAGAAGCCGAACAACTCCTACTCCCCATCCACCCCGCCACGGGGCATCGTATGACCGCAGACGACGCGGCCATCTTTCGAGCTATAGGGCCAGATCAACCCGATCCACCAGACGCTAACCCACCACCAGGCGGAGGAGGGCGACCACCAAGACGACCCGCGGGAGGTCTCCCGGGAGGATTTGGAGGAGGACCACCAGGAGGCGGAGGACCACCGGGGGGAGGAATACCTGGAGGAGCGGTAGCACCTGGAGCGCCTACCCCTAGGCTTGAAGGTGAACCGCCGACGATTTTTAAAGGGGACAGAACTGACTACGAATCGTTCCTCACTCAATGGCACGCTTACTGGGGACTCAACTTCGACGCCCCGAGTATGCGTAACGTATACAAAAGGTGCCTCCTGTTCCTAGGATACATTAAGGGAGCCTCCGTCGCAAACTGGACGCTAGGCTTCCTCCAGTGGCTCAACACCGAAGTACGACAGGGGAGGGACCGGTACGACGAATACCTTTGGGACACACTGGCAGCAGGATTTGCAGACAGATTCTCGAACACTCTGGAACAGGAACAAGCCCAAGCAGAACTGGCTAAAGGATTCAGAATGACGGGTGACGATATTGACTCGTACGTTACCAACTTCGAACAGCTATGTCGGAAAGCTGATTACCGTCTCAACGACCAACAAACGATCGACCGATTCACGGCCGGACTCCCGAGCAAACTCTTCACAAAAGTCTACGAACTTGACGGACCCACTACCTTTACCGAATGGAAGAATGCCGCACTTCGACGCCAGAAACAGTACATTCATCTGCGCGCTCGCCTAGGAATGTCCGTACCAACCAGGGGACCACCGAGAGGACCCCCCCCTCGCTTCAACCCACCTCCACGCTTCGGAGGATCACCTTGGAATGCACCACGCAACGCAACCCCACGATACGACCCAAACGCAATGGACACATCCGCCGATAGATCCCGCGCCCGACTCGCGGAAGTGGGAGACCCCAACCGCGGAAGCTACCAGCCGCGTCCACCATTCCCGCCTAGAGGAGGATCGGGACAAAATGGAAACGCCCCTCGCAGGGATATGAGGGAAGTCGTTTGTTACAACTGTAACGGGCTCGGACACATCTCACGAAACTGCACGCGTCCCAGGAAACAAAGGCCCCAGCAACAATGGCGCCCTGCGAGTAGCAGCCGAAGTGCGGAAACCGATTACTACAGTCAGGACCCACGCGCACAAGTCGCAAACACAACGGAACCACAACAAACGGCCAGCAGTTGGCTTGAAGGAGTTAGGGGAGCAAGTGACGAGGTCAAGGACCTGATTCTCCAAGATCTATGGGAGAAAGGGGATTTTCGGGACGCCTAAACCCATCGGCCTGGGTGAGGGCAACAAATTGTAACTCTGTAATCATGACTCGCTTTCGGTCTCTTAGAATTCCAGTCTCGATTCGCACCAGTTACTCAATGGCCGACATAAAAGGGCTCGTAGACTCAGGAGCCACCGACAACTTCATAAGACCCGCGTTCGCCAAACGAATGGGCCTAGGGCTTCAACCGCTAGAACGCCCGAAGAAAATATGGAATATTGACAATACGGAAAACAAAGCTGGGTCCATCACTCATTTTGTGGATCTAGACGTACAAACCAAAGGAATCCGTAGAATTATTCGATTCCTCGTCACCGACATAGGAAACGAAGACTTGGTACTGGGATACCCTTGGCTCGCAACCTACGAACCCACCATTAGCTGGACCCATGCTACCATCCATGAAAACGCACTCCCCATCGTCATCCGATCCATCAACCCCACCGAACCGATCACAGTCATTGCGGGAACAACTACGGATAACGAAATCACCATCGCGCGGACATTCACGGACAACGAGAAGGAAGACATAATCCTGGAACTAGAAGAAGAATGCCAGCTACGTACCACCGCTACCGAATTAGCTATCGCCGCTAAACAAAACACAGTAGCCGCGGTCATCCCAGCACCGTACCAACGCTTCGCCAAAATATTTAGCGAAGAAGCGTCTCACCGATTTCCACCATCAAGGCCCTGGGACCACGCCATCGAATTCAAACCTGGTACCCCGACGACCATTGACTGCAAGGTGTACCCTATGACCCAAGATGAAGATGCTCAGCTTAAAGTATGGCTCAAGGAACAGCTGGACATGGGATACATCCGCCACTCCAAGTCACCCTACGCATCATCGTTTTTCTTTATCAAAAAGAAAGATGGGAAGTTACGACCGGTACAAGACTATCGGAAGATTAACGCATGCACCATTCGCAACCAATATCCGCTGCCGCTCATGTCAGAGCTCATTAACGATCTGGGCAACGGTCACATCTACACCAAGTTGGACGTGCGATGGGGGTATAACAACATACGCATCAAACCGGGAGATGAACCGAAAGCGGCCTTTAAAACACGGTACGGACTCTTCGAACCCCTGGTGATGTACTTCGGACTCACGAATTCGCCGGCAACGTTCCAAACTATGATGAACGAAATACTGGGACCCACCATCGCCAAACACGAACTCTTGGGCACTATCATACGCGTATACATGGACGACATTGGGATAGCGACTCACGAAAACGCGGGCCTCCAAGCACACATTAACGCGGTATGCGACGTACTCCAAGTCGCCATGGATCACGACCTCTACTTCAAACCGGAGAAATGTCTTTTCCACTCACCGCGAATGGATTACCTGGGGGTAATCCTTGAAAAGGGGGTAACTCGCATGGACCCGGTAAAAATCTCAGGTATCAAGGACTGGCCGCGCCCAACGAAAGTCAAAGACGTTCGCTCTTTTCTAGGCTTCTGCAATTTTTACCGCCTCTTCATTCGCGGTTTCGCCACGCACGCACGAGCACTCAACAAACTCACAAGGAAGGACGCAGACTGGCAATGGGGAACAGAAGAGGAACGCGCATTCCAGAAGCTCAAGACGCTCGTCACCGAAGAGCCAGTACTGGCACATCCATGCTTAACTGATCAGTTTGAGCTTGAGGTAGACGCGTCCGGATTCGCAGTAGGAGCAGTGTTACTCCAAAAGAAAACAGACGGAAAGCGACATCCAGTCGGGTACTATTCGGCCACCCTCAACGAGGCCGAACGCAACTATGATATCTACGACTTGGAACTACTGGCGATCGTCAAAGCCCTTAGACACTGGAGACCCCTACTTGCCGGATCGCCGCACAAGATCAAAATCTTCTCGGACCACCTCAACCTGACGCATTGGAGATCGGCGCAAAAGATAAGTCGACGCGTAGCCCGAGAAGTACTGGAACTAATGGAATACGACTTCGAGATCCACCATATCAAGGGAACACACAACGGCCGAGCGGACGCCCTATCCAGAAGACCAGACTACGACCGAGGAGAACAGGACAACGAAGGGGTTGTAGTACTCCCGGACAAGGTATTCGCAAGAGCGTCGGTTACGCAAGTGCCGGAGGACCATGTACAAGATGAAGACCAAATAATCCCTTGGGTCGACGCCCACCAACTTAAAAAGCTCGACGGAGTATGGTACAAACAAGGCGCGCGGGTGATTACCGGGACACCACTGCTGCTACGCGACATCATCGGCAACCATCACGACCCTCCCGTCTACGGCCACCCGGGAATCAAGAGAACGTTCCGAATCATCGAACGACATTATTGGTGGCCACATATGCTGCAACACATCACGGAATATGTAAAGGGGTGCGCAGAATGTCAGCGACATAAGGTCAACAACCGACCCACAAGAGCGCCTCTAGTACCGATTACACCCATTCCCGACGCTAAGCCATTCGAAGTCATCGCTTTGGACTTCATCACTAAACTCCCGGTTTCCCAGGGACACGACTCTATCCTGACGGTCACCGACCATGACTGTACCAAAGCATCAATTTTCATACCTTGCGTTGAGGAAATCACGGCAGAAGAAACCGCAGCTCTGTACGTAATCCACGTGTTCAAAAGATTCGGACTACCGGCAAAAATCATCAGCGACCGAGACCCGCGATTCGCATCAAAGTTCACCCGCGAATTATGCCGTATCCTTGGAATCTACCAGAACATATCAACGGCGTATCATCCTCGAACCGACGGACAATCGGAACGGACCAATCAATGGCTGGAACAATATCTTCGATTTTGGGCCAACGAGCGTCAAGATAACTGGGCGCACTTCCTACCACTAGCCGAATTCGCGCACAACAGCTGGCCACATGAAGCCACAAGGAAGTCCCCATTTTCGCTCATGATGGGATATGACCCCCGCGCTGATTGGATGGATAAGCCGTCCCCTCTCCCCCAGGTGAACACGAGACTTCAACAATTCCGAGAAGCACGGAATGAGGCCCAACACCTGATCAAAAAGGCACAATCTCTATGGGTCAAACACCGGAACACGCCCCAGTATCGGGAAGGAGACCAAGTATGGCTAGAAGGCCGCCACTTACGCACCAACCAGCCTACCGCCAAACTGGCGGCACGACGGCACGGACCTTTCAGAATCAACAAGGTACTATCGCCCGTCAACTACCAACTGGAACTTCCCACACAGTGGAGTATTCACCCCGTGTTCCACATTGATTTACTCACACCTTATCGCGAAACGCCCATGCACGGAGAAAACTTCACACGCCCGCCACCGGATCTTGTGGGAGATGAAGAGGAATACGAAATTGAGAGCATTCTAGACACCCGGCTCTTCGGCAGAAGCAAGAAACGACAATACCTCGTGAAATGGAAGGGTTACCCGGACTCGGACAATCAATGGGTCAACAAGGATGATCTCTCGGCCGACGAAGCACTAGCGGACTTTGAGCGGACGTCAAAAGTCAGGCGAACGGTTATAAACCAGCCCCTTCACGCTAAGTCGACCTCATTCCTTCACCCTGGATTTCTCCCATATCTCGACATGTCCTCCGCAGCTATTTCCCCCGTCTCCTCTTGCGCCCCACTCGCTCCCAACCTCGTCGACGACCTCACCTACGAAGAGTTCCGCGAAGCGATGGGCAACCTCGCCACCGTCACCGACATCGACAACCCCGACGCCCCTGCCACTTACTGGATCCTCAGTCAAGACGGGCAGAAGCTCAACACCGCCCCCTACACGCAAGCCGAAGTTGATCGGCTTCGTGCAGCTCTCGACATCAGTGCGAACACCTCACCTCGACCTCTCCCGGTCCGTGTCGAGTACCGGGTCAAGAACGAAGAAGAATCCGACGCCGGAGATGGAGGAGCTGCTGAAGAAGGCTCGGACGCTGACAGGATGGAGGTTCGAGGCCGAGGCATGGAGGCTGGAACAGCTCGAGAGGGCAGCAACAAGGAGAACCACGATCCTCGAGAAGCGGGCCCGGTTCACCGCGAAGATGCGCGCGCGGTGTACGACCAGCCGGAGCACCTCGAGGAATGGTACCCAGCTGAGCATCCCTTCATCATCAGCACTACCGACTCTGACAACCCCCGCGAGACCCCATACGCGTGCGACACGGTGGGACGTCCCCTCTATCGGGGCGATGCCGTCATCGACAACCAACCCCCCTTCTCCACCACCATTCTGACGCGCCGTCTCGGCAGCTCACACGTCGCACCCCCCGGATACCTCCACAACCGGGGGGATCATTTCATCCACTTCCCCATCACCGATGCCCAGGGAGTTACCACGCAGGCCCCTTACGTTCAAGTAATAATGAATGCGGACCCCCTTGTACTCGCCCTCGCCGTCGATAGTGACAAGACCTACTCCAAGCCGCTCTATGCGGAACCGCACGTCCGTGAGCACGGCAAGCCTCAGTACACGCCGGCCGAGATGCACGCCTTAAGTGGCGGGCATAGTCAACAAATCAGGACCGACAAGGCTGTCAACGCCTTGAAGGACCTGTCCCTTAAAGCTGAGTTACACCGTTACCGCGCCTACCGACACGAGGCTGAAAGGATTGAGCAGCGGCTTCAGGCCCTCTCGGAAGCACTCGGTATGGCGCAGGGGGAGTTGTCGCGCAGTAAGTTCCGGCTCGAAATGGCCGACGTATACAACCGTATCGGAGAGGTTCAGGAGGGATGGACGGGTGGAGTAGGGCCGACTCGGCGCCGTGGGCGTCGCAGCTGAAAAGGGGGTGATGTCACGGTACGCGAAGTGGACTCCTACTTACTGGCTGTGGCGTCGTTAGTAGGAAGTAATTAGTCACGGACACATCGTATCAGTAAGCGGACAGAAGTATCACATGCCAGTAGGGCATGACTCATTACTAGGATAGCGGTAGTAGGGTTCAAGCTACTTACGCTATTGGTCGTACGGATTCGGGAGGAGCTTCAAAGCATCCTCGTACATGTATAAATAGTGGAGTACGAAGACCAAGATACGCCATCTTGGTCTTCTTCAATTCACCACCTTCTCTTCTCCTTGTGTACTCCAGTTCGCTTGTCTCCATCTGAGCAAGTCGTCTTCATCGATCCGCGCCCAGTGACTCGTCTAGGAAGTCCTGGTGCCTTACGCGTCACGTGCCTCGATAAAGCGCCGTGTACCCGTGGATATAGTCACGTGACTAGTAGCTCAATATTCGCTAAGTCGTGAACGCCCTTTAGTCGTCCAAGTCGGACTAACGCTCGTGGTGGCGTTACATAAATCTTCCGGTCTTTTTCTTTTTCCTTGCTCCGTCCCCACTGAAAGGGTAGGGTCGTTTGCTCGGAATTGCAGTCGTCGATGGCTGGGAAGCCGGTTCCAGTACAGGAGCAGCATTTGCAGCAGGAGTATGTACTAGATGGCTTGTCAATTCCGGTGCTGTATCAATTCGAGGGCTTATCGGCATAGCTGGAGGAGTAGTCCCGCGCGAGATGTCGGGTGTGTCCACAGCCATATGTAAGTCCTCTACTGTTGTGGGCTGAGCGAATTGGACAGCACTTGGTTCCTTACTGCCTCGCTGGCGTTTTCGGTTTCTGTCTTCTGCGTTGTCGATGGTCCGTTTCCCATTCTGTCGGATCACGTAAGTGCGATTGGATGTTTAGTCCTATATATCCAAGGAGATAAGTACTCACGATTCGCGGCAAGAAGTACGGAAGTCTAATTTTCAATCCTGTTTGTTCTGTAGTTTTGTGACCCCCTTGACTCTGCTAGCTCGGGCCGTCAATAGTAGTGGTGAGCGATGATGAGTGTCGCCTCACATGGCTCAGTAGTGCTTTGATATACGGTTTCTTCAGCGGTCTTGAGCCTCCCCCATCAACTTCAATGCCGTTCTTGGCACATAACTCGCGCAGGACAGCAATGTTGTACCGTAGAAGGGTCCTCTCGTCTTGACGGCACTGCCGAAGGGCCTGCTCGGCATGTTCTATCGTATACATCGAAGAGGTTTATCCTAAGGTTGTACCTTGCTCTCCTATAAAGCATTCTACCTACTAATAATACGGGACGATATTTCGTCGCTAGGGTATTTGCGTAGCGGACGCCCATATCTGTCCCACAATTGACATCATGGCGATTGTTGGCAATAACAATAATCCAGCTTTGGCTAGCCGAAAATCACAATTGCGATGAGTTATCCATATACTTGCTGCATTTTTCGATCTCTCATTATAGCCAACAATAGCATCTTACATTCCTTAGACTATTTAGCTGCAAGATCAACGTGACATTGCCAACCGCCTCCGAATCATCTTGTGCGACCTTCGCAGCAAAGTCATGGTGCAGAACCCTTTATTGCTTACCCGGATATCCAAACCCCTTCCGTGCAAGCGGCCTGGAGGTGCGTTGTCACCCCTTCGCCCTTGCAAGCGCCACCGGGTGCGTCCCAGTTCTTAGTGAAATCTGCTTGATTTTGTCCCGCTCACATGTTAAGTAGTTGGAGCCTCTACCAGATAGGGATGACAGGGAACGACGCTTGCACTCGCACAGCAGTGGTGATCACTGGAAGCCAACTAAGCGACATCGAACGCAACTGGTACGTCTGTCCCTCACCGGTGCTATTCCGCGATCTAACATTTCACAGTCTAGGGGGATGCTGGACATCCCGGCCGAACTGCTCCTTGCTATTTCGTCCCACATGGACCACCATGATCTCCGGGGATTGGCACTCACCTCACGACTCTTATGTGACTTGTTGTTACCAGAGTACTTGCGCCGGCGTGGTCTAAAGCTGAAGGACACCCACACAGGAGGGACGTGTGTGGAACTACGCGATCTAAGCGGATACGCATCTCTCGAACTCTGGTCGATTGCCCCTACGTTTCGCCCTCCCGAAAAGATGTACTGTTCGATTCCGCAAGACGCACAGGACGCGCTCAGCGCGATTGGTTTCGCCACACGCTTCCTTCTCGACCCCTCGAATGCATCTAATCTTCGGGATTTCCACTTCAGCCTCTGGGAATCTGATCCGCTCCCGATAATGTCTGAGCTTATCAAACTGCAAGACCTATATTGTGTCTTGCCACTCACGCAGCTTTGTATCTCAGGCCATGGTACGGCGGCCTATCTTCCACCCTCCATTACTCTGCGGAGTGGAACGTCATGTGGTTCCCACACGCTCACATCTCTTTCCATCTCTTCCGACCTTGCCTTTGCTCCCGGTTTAGTGCAAACCACAATCGGCATTCTCAACCAGTCCCCAATCAAACATCTAGTGATTTATATGGTATCATTGAACCGTTCTCAGTGGTCGACTTTACTTGGACAGCTCAATATGACACTCCTTGGACATATCGATGTTGAAGGGGATATCCCACGGCCGGCGCTCATCCGCTTTTTGATAAAGCACAGGGACCTCAAGTTTATCCGTATCAGAGGCAACGTGCCGTCAGACCGTACCCAACCTAGCCGAACACAGAGTCAACACTTTCTTCCCAATCTCCGTACCCTTCATGCACCTTTGACCGTCTGCTGCGACATTATAAGGCGAGCCAGCAACCCATCAAACCTTTACGAGTTGCAAGCCGAAGTGAGCCAGCTTCGTCCCCATGATCCCTTGTTTCTTCAGCTCATGGAGACCTTACGGCATTTCCGGAAACTCACCAATCTTGGGCTTAGACTTGTGCCAAGTTCTACCGTACCACAAGCAAACCCGGGTGACTATAATTGGGATGGACACCCGGTCTGTGAGCTCAGGCAGGTCCACCGCCTGAATTTCCACCGGAGTCGAGGTCTATTTTCACCTGGAGACATTGTGTGTTCATTTCCTTTCCCTCGTATCCCTTGCCTTACTGACAGGACAGGACATGATGTGTGCTTACATACGATCGTTTCCAATGCCAGAAGTGGTCCATGTGGCGGAAGAAGGGGGAGCGGTCAGGTTGGAGCTCCTTGAATCTCTGCGCAAAGCAAATCCCACCCTCGGACTCGTCACGGACGTTTTTGGCTCTTTCTTGAAGTGGACAGCAGATGGAATGGTGTGTGATATCACACGTTATTGACCATAGCCGCTCTAATTTGCGATTGAAATAATAGTCTACTACCAGTGTTGATTAATAAAATCATTTCACGTCGATACGATAATTTCATATGGTATTTTAATTTTCCGTCTTGACCTCGTAGCTTACATGTCGAGGACGTTGTGAATGTACGAAAAGACCACGTGTGCGCATCTAGACAATTTCTTGGGACAATAATTATGATGCGCACGTCCTCCCCTACCGACGGCCCGACGAGGTGATTCGGTTCGGTTCTCCGACCCCAGTCGGCCGTGTAGCAGGCGGGTACTTCTGTCGATTGGATAAGCAATTAGAGTCTTTCCTCTCTTTCCTCCAACACGTACGCACCGTCCGTGTATTTCCCTCATAGGTACGGTAACACAAGTAATAAGTTAGAGAAACTTATCTTGTAATCTAATCAATGTCTGCCCATCCTCTCCCGAAGGTAGGTAGTATCTTCGGCAATGAGTGGGGGCGGGGCGGTTTGAGTGGGTTGGTGAGCCTCGCTCTATCTATTTTCAGGGATGATCCTCAACCACATGAATAGGGCATTCGGCTCATTTGCTCAACGAATTCGATGTAGTTCAGATGTACTAGACTTTCGCCGCTCATTACTCATATATTTCTCTCCAGGAAAACTCAGATGACAATTCAATGCTGCGTCCGACTCCCATGGTCAGGCGGGAGGAGAAATGGAGACGGCAGAGTTCCGCGATGCCCGTAGACTGTCGCAGAGCACGCTAGCCGAGAACTCAAATCAGCGAATCCCGTGTTTTGTTCACCCCCACTTCACAGTTGATTTCTTGTCACTTCCAAGATGCTACAATCACCACCATCCCCACCGTTAGTCCGCCGCCCCTATGCTCGGATGACGAGCGGGCGAACGAAGCGGCGCAAGCTGGACTGGGCGTTTGACCCGAATGATGAGACGGGCCTCATCCTCCATAAGGCTGGCAAATGCAGTCTGTGTGACGATTGGTCCGTTCACTTCTACGATCACCATGCTGCAAATAACCCAACACTCGAGACTGCACTTCAAGCCCCACTGCAACCAGCGGTGGATGGTCTCCGAAAGGAGCGCGACGAAGGGCGCCAACAGCTCGCCGCGTTACGTCGGGAGCTCGAAAAGGTTCGACAGGAGCTCGAGCGGGAATAGGGTCGTCTCAGAAAGATCCACGAGCTATGGAGCCGGTTCGTGGACGACTTTCAAAATGACATTGGTTGTCTGCGCGATGATATTCTGGATGCGGGCAACGACCCCTTTCAGTCCCACACACCCCGGCGCAAGTATGCATACCCACCCTCTCCACGTCGCTCGGAAGTCCCGGCTTCCCCGGTTGTAGTGGCATATTCGTCATCCGAGTCGCCACCCGACTTCTCATCCAAGCGCGCTGTTCCTGATAAACCGCAAACTTCTAGGGGCAAGGAAAAGCGGTCGAATGCGAGGGATGCTGTTGAAAGTAAGTTAAATGTGTTGTTCGATGGCAGGTATACTGGGTTTCATTTGTATCGCAGCTGATGGAGCGCTCACAGGCTACAACGTGAACAAGCGGAGCCAGGCTACACCTATCGCTGTACAAAATAGTATGTGATCGCTACTAGGGTATGATGTCTTCGGCGTTATTTAACTTCCTCTCAGTGCAATTACCTGCCACTCCCGGCTCGTCACGCGACACAGGGGAAATGAACTATCCCTGTGGCAGCTCTGAAGGGATTTGGCCCCTTCCTGAAGTGTCTGGGCCTTAAGCGCTTAAGCCACCACCCTGGGGAGCTGGAGAGGGCATTGCGCTTACACCCCCTGGGTGTTCGACGATTTTTTCTTCTCATCTATAAATGTGCTCTATTTTATAACATCAATATTAATTCTCCAACCGCGAAGTGTTATAATTAAGTCCTAAGCTGCACGCGCACGCGTCCGGTAACCACTACCCCTTCGACGTCTATTCCCACGAGTCACCGGACCCACTAGCGGGACCACTCAAGACGCGGTGAGAGGGGCGGGCGACAGTGGGAACCCAGACACGCACACACCCAAGACCCGCAACGGAGAGGCGCAACTTACGCCAGGCCAGCCCGGGTAACACGCACGCGCCCTGCCTATCTCAACGCCTGGAAGCTATGCCATTCCCTCTGCGGAGTGGGCTTAGATGAACGAGCGCGCACTAGCACAGTCAATGTAAAGCAACTATGGGATATACATCTATATATCCTTATCTCCAGTATCGGACCGATTGATCTCCATCGGCCGATTATCGCCAGCTGATAAGTTGACTATTCTTATTCTAAATTTGCAGCTAGATTTGTCGACTCTATTTACGTCTCATTTTATTTAATATAAATGGATGTCTTTACAAACTCTGCTGTGTTAAGCTAATTGATCCTCGTTAAGACCAAATTAATCGAGTAGGGTATGTCTATATAACGCGACCGATGATTCGCATCAGCTGATATAACAATTAAGTTTACATACATTCGGAAATAATCGGAGCTCTCTTAAGCAAGCGACTAATATCTAATTGTTCAAGTATTTTTATTTATAATTGTCTGACACATAAGGAGGGCTCTACAAATTTTTCAATTGTCCTAATATAATTTGCGACGACAATCAACTCGACTTAGTAGTCAATATATTGGACATTAATTGATCCCTTAGTTGACTATAAGCAGACTCCGCTTACCCGCTCCTGCCCGCCGTGTATCCATATCAATATCCATGGTATCTTACTGTGAAGTTATCAATTCTCGCAGGACTCGGAGTCAGACCTACATCATACTGCCGACAACAACTTGATCGACAACTTCAAGTGGAAGGATCCTCTCTTCATGACTTCATCCTCTTCTCTTTTAGATACTCTTTTGTCAAGGCCGCGGTACTGTATAGCATAGTTGGGTTTTGGTCGTGTTAGTGGCGCAGTCACATTCACTGACCTTCTCCCAGAAATTACTATGAGACCACCGAGGAAGAGAGGAAACGGGATGCCCCTGCCCTATATTGTTTCATAACTTTCATTGAGTCGCCTAGCAATCGCGCTGAGCAATCAACTTCCGTCATCGCGTCATCATCATGACTGACACTCGTGCCAGGTACCACCGCGGGCTCAGCACCATGCTTCAAGTTCTCCGCTGCACCATGTTTCACCCACCGTTTCACTCGCCCATGTTATGTATACATATAGGGCAGCTCCACCTTCGTTTCATAAATGGTTTTCCCGGTCACCAAGAGTCGAAGCGACGTCGCTATCCACACGCCAGAGAGGATTGTTCTGTGCACAATCTTTTTCTCTCAGTTATTTCCTCGGATAATGTCGAGTTTCAATTTGCGCCACTGAAAGCCGAGTAGTTGTGTGGCTTGAAGGCTCTGACTCAGGAATTCCATACACGCGGACAGTCGCGAGTTTTTCAGAGGATCCTCGATGTTCATACTCATTTTCCCGCAGAGGGGAGAAACTAGTCGCTATGGTGGCAGAAATTGCTCTTCTGCATCGCTCTCCAAAGTTTGTTTGTGTCAAAGCACACTGGTGATTAAACCGCTGCTCTCGGAAAAGCTTCATTCCGTCAGTAACCTAAGTACTAACCATTGGTACTAACCTTCCCTTCATCAACACGCCAGATGACTAGTCGATGACTGGCGCCGCAGACCCCGATATCATTTCCTCCAGGCGGGGTCATCCTCCACATGTACAGTCCTTTGAGCCTGGCTCAAGGGGCGCAGGTAGATCCCCATGATACACCGGGTCACAGAGGTAAGGTATCAACCGTCCACCGGCTTCAAGTTAGTGTCAAGTACCGGTTAGCCACCAAGAGACCGTGCGAGGTTTTGGCAAGTACTAGTGTTGGTACACCGAATCCTGTGCAGACTGTGCAGTATCTCGACTAAGACACGATGCTTGGCCTACCTATGCGTGGACTACTTCCCATAGTTGGTTCCTGCCCGGGTCGCGGATAGAACGAGATGCGTATCTCCTTGTTGTGTCCTTGATAGGCACGTCAAGGATTCGAGCTTTAAGCGTGGCTGTAACTGGCTGCCAGATTGCAGACTCTGCGTACGCTGCAACATCATTTCTCCTGTCTGGTGCAGATGCAGCTTCTGCCCATTTTACAGTGGATTCGTGGGGCCTAAATCAACCCGACGGGGGAAATCCAGCGGCTAGTGGGAGCGAGTCCGAGTGGTTAATGGAAGTTTCCCTTTAATACGGTCCTAAGGGCAACCCGAAGCACAGCGTTCGCAAGTATGACTCGGAATGGATCACAAAAACGAATGATCACGAGTTGTAACTGGCCTTACAGTTGGTTGCAAACTCTTCACTCCCGCCCCTGTTGTATCATACCACCAATGGTGAGATCCAACAGACAGTGTATTTTCGGATGTCGACCTTGCATTTCTTTCTCTATTCTATTTCCAGCGCTCCGCACGCGGTGCCTGCAGTTGCACCTATTTCGTACCGTAGAGCACTGTCGATGAAGCACACGCGGGTTCGGAGTAGTAGAACCAGCACCGACGACAGCAATTTGTGTTGTACCCCGACACACGACACCAACCTCGCCCCTTCACGTGCACCATCCTGGTACTGCATGCCAGTGTGCCCCCGGGTTGCCCGACACTTGACGTATCGCAAAGTCGCTTCCTTTCGAAGCGTCGAGGTGTTTTATCGCAGCTGTATAATATACCGACCGAAGGAGAGAGTAGTAGGAGGGAGGGAAAAAATCGCGAAGTGCTACATAGCCTTGTACATAGCAGTAGGGTTCTGTATCTCAAGATGCACTATAATGGTACAAATAAAGCGAACGAGCACATTATTAACTAGCAACCAGCTCAATAAATCCCGATCCATTGTTGGCCCAGTCACGGTGCTATTGTCGTCGTGCTGGACTGGGGTGGTGGTCTTGGGGGTAAGTTTAAAAGTCCGGGAAAGTCCATATCGAGACTAGATCCTCTACCTTAACCGTCAAATTGCTGGATCAATGCTGATACTGGTGTTCTCACCAGCTATCGTGAAACTTTGAGTAAGCCTTCGAGTCGTTGTAATGTTCACCGCGCGGATGAGCAGGTGTTATGGTTACGTATTTCGTAGAAATCCGAGTCTTACACATCTCTACGATGGAAGGGAAGTCAAGATCTCATTCTTGACAATAATGTCTTCTAAATCACTAGAAACACGACCATTGTCAGTCATAAAACTTGCACTGATCTGCAACCGTTCAGAAAAGTGGATTATTTGGATTGTTCGAGGTAGTTGTAAGAACAAGGTCACTCCTAGTATGTCCAGAATAGACTTGAACATAAAGACGACATACCTGTGTGGCGCCTCATCACTTCCCGCGGGAGTCGGGTGGGTGATGTGGCAATATCCCCGTGGGAGTCGGTTGAGTGATGTAGCAATGTAAAATCAACCAGCAGACATATAGAACGTACGAATCCTGATGGCTGCTTGATGTTTCAGACCTGTACGCTGACTTCGTCGTATCACTGAGATAGAAGCCTATGGGTGCTATTTCCGTCGTACGTACGAGTCATTGGCGTGAGGTGCTGCCTCTACTTCTAAGGATCAGATGTTCCTCGCGGTCATCACTGAAATGATGGCGCAGTATTAGGGGACCCTCAAACCAGACTAAAGAAACGCGAACAAGCTGTGACGGGCAAGCGAACCACAACAGGTCCTCGGAAAATTCCAGATCTTCCCACGCTAATCAAAATCAGGCATCACAAAAGACCTCCGCAGGGCTGAGCGGTCTGAAACAGAGGACGGCAGCTGGAAACGTGTCCAATCCCACACGGTAATACAACAAGTTGACCAAATGAACCCGAGGCGAATGCGATCATATCTAGACAATGTCGCAGAACAAAGGGAACACGACCACAAAATCGCCAGAACTCGTAACATAGGAATGCCTTCCGAACGAGGTATTGAGCAGTACGGATCTAGAGAAGAGGAACTCTCACCCCCACAGTTGGCTTGCGATAGGGGATAGGTCAGTGAGAACCCAACGCCAGTGTAGGGGTGTTAGACAAAGCCGCCCCACTCCCCGCGTCGACCAGCTGCGCGGCGACGGCTTGTCGCCGGGGCAACGTTGGAAGTCCAGTTAGCGAATGAGAGGAGAGTGAGGAATCAGGGAGCGAAGGAACGGAAGTCGAGACGCAGAGTCCCCGCGGCGGTCTTCAAGCCAAGGAAACGAGGGGGGCAAGCATAAGTGCCAGTAGAGATCGAAGATGATGACCGGTGCAGTGACCCTAACAGTATCAAACACAGGCGATACGATAGGAGCAATACCTTTTCATCTGTATCACCTCTGAGCTGTCATATCTACCTCACGAGCCACGGGTTTGCCATGCCTCGGGCATTCGATCATCCACGGAAAGATGCGTTATGGGCAGCCCTAATTCCAACTACTACGAGGTTACGGTGCCTGTTTTGCAACGGCTCAGCGATACGATGAAATGACTGGATGAGAAAGTTTGATCCTCACCGTCTGTGAAAATGATGGGGCTACAACTTTCCAACAACACCTCCATTTCAATGTAACACGCAGTCACCCTAGTGTAGCCAAACGGGTCTCGAGTATTTAAAGATTGAATAGTACTCAACTGGACAATCAAGCGACCACGTGGACTCTGCGCGGTCCGCATCGCTGTTCTCGGAGATGAGCACAAGATTGGTTCCCCGCCTACTAGTACTGGCGGCCCTCGGTTATTTCCAGCGGAGTGGGAATTCCAGACTCTGCCTTGAGTTCCAAGACAAATGCTTCTTTGATTCGTCTCTGCGCGGCCCCATTTACTGCTCGGGTCAGTGATAGCCCTAATGATGATACGTAGAAGTAATATCGAAGACGCGCCCCCACGGCGGGCCACCAGAACTCTTCGTCCTGTGTTGTGATAAGGTCAAGGTCAAGAGTACCACGTCCAGATACCGTATCCGGGACTTACAGCAAAATCCAAAACAGGGGGCCCCTTGAGCAAAAATGGACGACAGCTGACCTCCAAATTTGACATGCGGGGTTCATAGTTAAGCCTAGTTTAAAATTCTCGAGAAATTTGGTATCTCGCAAATATATAGTTATAAAATAGTTATCTGGGGTATAAAATAATTATCCGATGGGAAACATCTTCGGCATGGGTTAACAGAGCGCCTTTCAGACTCAGCCTGTACGCCTAATGTGGTCGCAAGGGGCCCCCTGTTTTGGATTTTGCTGTAATTAGCTTGGGTCATATCGAAGGCGTTTTTCTATATTTTGGTGTGCCAATGTACAAATGCAAATGTCTCGTTGTTCAGCGTGCAGAAGCGCGGACCAAATGCAAGAAGGAGAAATCGCGCCTCTAGCTAGTTGCAGCCTATCACCGTATTGC
Organism: Lactarius sanguifluus; assembly: GCA_021527775.1. Taxonomy (NCBI): domain Eukaryota; kingdom Fungi; phylum Basidiomycota; class Agaricomycetes; order Russulales; family Russulaceae; genus Lactarius; species Lactarius sanguifluus. The sequence goes on from JAKEYF010000024.1 coordinate 442,469, forward strand.
TCGAAGTGAGGATGCAGGTGGGTGAATTGAAAGCGAATTCGGCGCTTCAGACCGTCATGTGATTTTCGATGAATGCCGCCTTATCAGAACAAAAGACCCCGATACCGCACTCCGCTCGGGGCTCCGCGAGCCTGGCGCCATATTAGCTCTCTCCAATCTCCCAAGGCTCTCTCCTTTCTTTCTCTCCTCAGTTTCTTTTCCTCGGAACGCAATAAGTGAACTGAACTCAGTACGTTTGAGAACGAGCTATGTGGGTGATACACCTTCTAACACCATACATGACCTCCCTGCCTCATACTCGGAGTTGGTAAGTATGTACAGATGCCGATGTTCTGTCCGAGTTTCTGGACCCAGATATCTCACCTTGTCAAAGATTACGAACAAATTTGGGCCATTTGATACGTCCAGCGCGTCCAGTGCCGCCCTTGGCACTTGCATATGCATACACTACAGTAATGTCTACACTTGCGACACGGCCTGTTGTTCCCAAGTTGTTCCACTACTTTGGATTTACATGTTAATGACAAAACCGCCGACCTTATCAATGATTCCTGAAAGGAGGATCAAAGAGATCATGTAAGTTAGTAAATCATATTCACCTCCAACAGATACATCGGCGGCGGTCAATCACCTTTGGCCGTATAACCGCCGGATCTCCGATCGCTAGTAAGGTACCGTAAGGAGTCGTTGGAGTACCTGGCGTAGTATACACTGGCTTCCTTCCCCGTCATCATGTTTACCAGTGGGCCCCGCATGTAAGACCGGCTAGTGCTTTAGCCACTTTCCCAGGGGACAAGGCGTGTGTCTATTTGGTTTCCTTGGCGGGACACAGGGACTCCGTAAGCTTACTGTACTGATGCTATTCACATTTCGTGCGAGGCACAGCCTGAGGATTCCATACCTCCAGTGTAACGGCATTCCCAAGCTAGGCTATACTCCATTGGGGTGATGGAAAAGATGACAGCGAGCCACCTTGATTTCGGGAAACGTGTATTCGGGGACGCCGGTGTTCGCCAGTGCGCTGTGCGCACCGCTATTCGTTCAGCATGCTTCTCGAGTGGTCTTTGGGACACTAGTACTAGAACGGCGCAACCTCGGTGGCTACGTACTAATACCGCTACCAGAGGCCTATTATTGATGCCACGATTTTCGCTTGCATGCATATGCATGGATCCGCTGGCAGTACCAAAAAGAAAAAGAGAAGAGACTCGGTGGTTGCTCGCACCATGGCACGGATACAGGCCCTGGGTACACGCCCTAGGGCCAAATGCACAAGGCGTTGTATCTGCTTCCGTGCTGAATGTACATAAAGAGTAGTAGCGCTTGCTTCTTTCCAAGGGGGTTCTCCGGGCGGTCTATTACCTCCCCACGCGGCGCTCCTTCTCCCCCTTGCTGAGAAGGCACTTTAAACAGGACAGCCGATTATCTAAAGCCGATAGTGCCCTCCTCCCCAATCCGTAGAGCAATGCTAATTCCCAGTGCCATCACTCCATCAGGCAGGCGTTCTTCTCCCTGATCGCATCATGGACATCTGCCGCTGGCCGCTTCGCCGTTAATTAGGGCTCATGTGCTTTATGCGGCGCGATTTAGCTAGCGGTGCAAGGCACTGCACTTATGTCTGAACACCCACACTACCAATTGTGTACAGTGCTAAGCCAGCACTACTGTATGTCTGCTGCTGTAGGCGCTAGGTTTCATGGTAACCTGGAAGCATACGTCGTACCATTGCGGGTGACGGCTTCGGGGTTCTGTTGTATGCATGGAGTGCTGGTTCTGTGATTCCAACTTTCCTTTTGTCGGAACACTGCGTACGGCCCCACCCTCATTCTTAGTCCAGTCTTTAAAGCGACGCCACCAAATTGAGCGGTCGCGTTGTCGTGCCGGCATGGAGCCCCCATGAAGAACCAAGTTAGTACATAAGCATGCGTTTCCGTAGGAGGGTGTCATTATGGACAGAAGGCTTCAAAGACGGCGTACTGCAGAATACGACAGACCAGGAAATAAAGTGTCCCCGGAGGAGGCAGGGAAGGTTAGAAGCTAGACTCGGATAAATCAACATGTGCGGTGGAGCGCCTCTCCAGCCCGTAGAGGCAGAAAAAAGAGGGTGTTTGGGCGTGACCCCTCCCTCCCCGTTCACTGCGATCTTTGTTACACAGTAAGACAATGATGGCGAGGTTGATTATGGTGATGCTGTTGAGAGCCTAAATGGCAGGGCTGGGCTTCGCTCCACGCCAACAACGAAGTATTACGATTGTATGATCGTTCCCCAGATTCAAGCTGTCGGTGCCAGTGCATACTCCGGGCCGCGTCGAGAGGGAGCAAAGAGAAATGATAGAACAGTGTGCAATGCGGAGTCGAGTGAGGGGACCGACTGGCTCTGGTGGTGGCGGTGGGGTGGGATGCTTTGGGTTGCCAAGGGGGCTGACTGAGTCTATCAACGGGGATGGGGAGTGGGGAATCGGGATGGGGGTGAGTGCGTATCGTGTCAGTGGGAGAGGGCCTCAACGGGTAGCTTGAGGCCCTGAAGGCGCGGAGGTGCTATATCGCCGTCGCCTGACTCGCTCTTAGAAGCGCCCATCTCGGGTAGGAGGTGCCGCCGCGGCGGGTTGGTCGTACTGTAGACTCGGAGGTGGCCCCTCGTGGTGGGCCATGTCAGTCGTATTGGTGTCCTTTTCCATGTACACACCGCAAGAACAGAGTCACGCTAGGCTCGTTGCGTTGCGCATACACCGTCCGGCCTGGGGTCACCGGCGCCCTGCTACGTGTATTTCCGTTTGATGCGCAGTGCGTTCGAGGGCTCTTCAGGAACCTAGGGAAGCTACGGTACCTCCATGAACGGATTTGGACACTCGGAGTCCCAGAGGCTCACTTCAGGCCCAAGCTGCCAGCCTGAATGCCGCTGTGATCATCGCACCGCACCGCTTCACCCACGACCGGTTACTCGGCCCGAGGCGGATCACCAACTGCTAGCATGTGGGCGGCACCGGCAGGCGGTGTGCGCAAGGGCGTGCGTCAAGGCGTGCGTGGGCTTTTGCCCAAATAAATGAGTTGAGAACCATGACACGAACGGCAATAGTACAGTGGTATGATTAGAAGGCAGTCCGGACAGCGTCCCTTCTATCTATAATAATAACCCCAAATTTCATTTGAACGAACAAATTGGTCGAGTTTGGGCAATGGTTAATGATTACCACTGCGACTGCAATTCTCTCTGGCACTTTCGCTAAGTGTTTCAGGGTCTCCATTCCGCTCGTGTAGAGCTGCTGTAGGTGGCGCCAGCCCAAACTTGAACGAAAACGGTTCGAAAAAATGAAATAGCGCCAGCTCAACGAGCGATCCTTTCAAGTATTCGTTGCGCTCGATCCTTCACACCACACCGGACCGATTGTCCTGGGCCTGGCGGACAGTCTCTTCGCTCGATGTCAGGAAGAAGCTCTCCTTGGCCGATGAGCTCACGAACCAAAAGTCGATTTAGAAGCGCCGGCGTGCTGTCCCACAGAGGTCCGCACCATATATGGATTTGAGGTTTTATTGTAGCGCTCAACACTTGTCCGGCGACGTGTGTCCGTCTCGTTCCGTTGACCCGGTTCAATATCTCTCAAGGAGGATCGTCGCGTGCGTGTCGGTATCAGTCGGCACACAGCCATGCCCCATGCCCCGTCATTTCCGTGTGACAGTACCCACTCGATCAAATGTTCATCAGCATGCGAGCACTACAAAAATAGGGTGGGAATTGGAAACGCTTCGGATCCGGGACAACGACGATATGGTTCGTTCTCGCAAATTCACTTTGAATAGCATGCGGGCGATAATGAAATCGCCATGGCCAGCACGATGGTCGAGACAAAGGAACACGCCTCTGCCGAAAACAGAGTTGGATACATGAAACGATACAGCAGTTCGACGGAGAGCAAGCGGAGAAGCGAGTCACAAGATATGTATATCACAGAGTTGGTGGATCTGAACACCTTTGCGGGCTGAGGAGAGCTGAGCAGTATGAGGGAAGTCTACGAAATGGTACGAAAGGAGGGGTGGGGGGAGACGCTGCTCCGAAACCTGAGGGCGAGTGGGGGGGTCAGTGCGATCAGAGGCTTGGTAACGTATGACACCAGAGACGTAGCGAGTAATCCGTATAGAGAGCGGAAAATCATTCAGAACTGTACAATCTCACGGGACTGACTGATGGTGAAAGGGTTGGGGGGACGCCAAGGTGGGTGACAGGTGGTGCATTCGGAAATCACGGGCTGCGAGAACGGTACGAGATGGGCGCTGCGGAACGGTGAGTGGGTCTGACAAGGGCGAGAGTATCTCAGTAGAGAGTAAAAACTCACCAGCCGGAGTTGTGGAATGGGGGAGCCAAGATTGTATTTGGGGAAGGACGTCACCGCGAGAGGTTGCATGTGCATTTTCACTCCGCGAAAGGAGAGGGGCGATAGAAGGGTGGTTATATTGGTGAGGGGGTAGGGCGCTGACGGGGGGGACTGCGCCGTGCTGGGGTGGTGATGTGCGTACTTTAAGCGATGACGTAGCAAGTGGGCCACGCTTGTGAGGAAACTGCTCTGGCCGCGCACGGTTGTGTGTCCGCTCGAAAAGTCCGCATTTATTGCATAGCTGTTCCTACATCAGATTGACGTGATTGTATGTAGATATGTGTGCACTGACCACTTTTCCTGGGTTTAGGCTAGATCTTCTCCAGGTGGATGTATCTGTAGTACAACAGTTGAAACACCGTCTACGTATCCTGTCGTTTAGCTTCGTCGTCGCGTCATCTGTATAGATAGCATTGAACTGATGTTGTCCCGGATAGTGATAAGCGAGATCGTGGGCCCCGCCAGAGATCTGGGACGGGACGACATGTACTGCCGGGGGGTACGCTGCAGCACGTGGATTCCCGTCGTGCGCGGAAACATAGCGTGGTTCGGTCCGTGGTTGAACACGATAGGGAGGCTCCGTGAGCCCAGTAGGTGGCTGGTAAAAAGCACGCGGTCGATCAGAGTCAGTGCCTGGATAGCAGACATCGCCATTGTATGAGGGGGCGAGGTGCACGCTTTGAGTGGAGCCGCGTCTGGTCGGTGCGGGCGACGACACTGAGGAACGGTCTAGGGAAGAAGATGAAAGAGAAGGAGATTGTGGCAACGTCGCAATGGGCGGGGGAGGGGACGGGTGTGGGTGGGCAATCCTCGCAAGACGGGCATCACTGCAAGAGCAAAGTGGTTTAGATGAATGTTCCGACGAATGTTAGATGGCGCTAACGTGGCATAAGGAGATTCGATACGATGGGTCATGTCAATTTTTTTGAGTTGTTCTGGAGGAATGGAGGGACTGCGTGCAGTTGACAGGTCACACGGAAATTTTGATGCGATGGCTAGCAAAGGGGGCTGTAGTATGAAAACAATACTTATTACTGACCGCTGCCAGGAAACGAAATAGGAAGGAAGTGAAGTTACCTTCGAGTACGTGGGGAGGGGATCGTGATGAAATGGGCGAGATATGTGGGTTCGATCACCAGATCCAAGATCGGGTAGAATAGGAGGGGGTGATGGAGAGTGACAAGCGTCAGGTGGGAGTAGTGGCGGACGAGGTGATAAGGCCGGTGACCGCTCGGAGAGTGAAGTGTGACTGCGGAAGATGGAAAGGTGAAGGGAGGGATGAGGACAGAACTGGACTGAAGAAGGTGGCAGAGATCAGACATGGAGGTTATAAGGACTTACCGCATCGTTGAGGCAGCTTTGATAGTGATGGAGGGAAGCCAACCCAGCAAAGCAAGAAAGGGCGCCGCCCGCAGAAACCGCGGAAGGATCAGAAAGAAGCCCCGAGCGCGTACCGCAGTTTGAAACTTGTTGAGGACTCGGAGGAAAACTCGAACCAGCTAGTGACCGACTTAGAGTTTTTCCCATCACGCTCTTCCCTTCCTTTCCGGGTAAGAGAGGAAGTGGAAATTGGGGTCCAGTGCTCGTTCCCAGCCACAGTCCCAAAGCTAGGACTGTACGAGTGGGAGGAGCGAGAGTGGGAGCTTTTCATGACCACGAGATTGGCGGACGCGGCGCGGCGGGGGAATCTTGTCCAATTGAATTGAAACTGGTAGAATTGGTATCCTGACACCGCGGTCCTGCTTCGGATCACATCCCTCACAGATTCCTTCCCAGTTGCGCTTTCCATTCGGTCATTCCCGAAATTCAGAAGATCTGACTTATATATCGAGATTCGTGTTATGACGTCACGTGAACCCATCGGAGATCTCGCTGATCCGAATCCTTATGAATTTTTATCTCTCCTCAATTGGGCAACTTGAATAACTTCAACACTGCTGTACTCAAGGCTGCACTTGAATGTCTCCTTTTTTTTGACCACACTTGCACTAGTCACATACCCCACACACTTTGGTCTCCATGAGGGTATTAAGTCCTAAATGTTCCTCCTCAGTGTTTGTGACAAATGAGCTTTATTCGATTACAAACCTAAATGTTCTGGAGAGGCACAGTTAAGTGATATAATACATGTGGGCAGGGGGACGCAGACTTACCCTCCTCAGTGTTCATGACAAACAAGCTGAGGAGAGAAAAGAAGTATCGTATGATGTGGTGATGTCAATGAGTTACAGTCAAACAAGTGACTTGCGAGTTTGACTCGTCACGTGACGAGTACTTGCGCCTATGAGTACTCGTGTCTGCGAGTATGCACGAGTACTCGTTTGCATTTTTTGGAGCATGAGTACTCGTGTACTCGCAGACTTATATGACTTGTTATGGGCCAGCATCAGTTTGTCTGAGTCGGCCTGTTTTGTTGCACAGGTTGCTACTGTAAGTACATGCGGCCACTAGTGTAACTAACTACTTGTATTAGCATCTGTAATTGCAGTAGGTGTTCAGAGCTGTTCAGAGCTGTTCAAGGACACTCTGAACAGCTCTGAACGCTCTGAACACCTAATTGTGTTTACAGAAGTATGAAGTCCCCGCCACTGTGCTCACTGTCCGAGTCGCCCTGCCTTCATAAGTTGATGGGTATTGCCTCGTTGTCGGAATCGACGGGCATTTCCCCGTTATTGTGGTTGATGGGCATTTGCCCAGTCGTCGTGGTCAGTCATGGTTGTGTTGCCTTGGTCACTGCGATCGCCTCATTGCTGTTGCTGTTGCTGGTGTTGTGGTTGTGGCTGCATTGGCAGGTGAGCTTGTGCAGCTCGAACTTGAAGCTGCATCGGTGAACTTGAAGCATGTCGTCGTAGTTGTCATTGATGCAAGGTTGGTGGTGCACGTGGCTTAGATTTGTCCCGCACCGGACCGCAACTGGCAATCACCAGGTGGGCGTGGAAATGTTGTCTCAGTCTGGTGGCTTCTCACGCTCAATGTTCAAGACTAACTTACCATGACAAACCCCCGCCAGTGCATGTCTTGTCCCAAACATGACAGTGGCCCTCCCAACAATGGCTATGACACAGCAGGCCGCGGCAGCGATGTGGTGACCATGGTTCAACCACAACGGCAAGGCAAGCTCGAACAATGACGACAACACGAGCATCAGCAATCCCTGGGTTGCGCAAAAAATCCTTGTAGAGACTGTAGAGACTGTAGAGACTGTAGTTATTTTGTAGTAGGCTGGTAGAGACTGGTAGCAAACCAGGGAAATCCTGGTTGACATGGTAGAGACTGTAGATGCCTGTAGACACCATAGTTGCTGGTAGTAGATGGTAGAGACTTGGTAGCAAACCCTGGAATTTAAGCTACTAAATCAACAATCCTTGGGCCTCTACAGTAGTTCTACAGTAGTTCTACAGTAGTGCTCATAGAGGCCATAGTGACCCATAGGTGGTGGTTGCAACGTTTATGTTCTATGTAGTACTACCATAGTTCTACTGTAGTACCCAGGCCTACTACCATAGTGCTACTGTACCCAGGCCTACTACTGTAGTGCTACTGTACCCAGGTCTGCTACTGTAGTGCTACTGAAGTGCCCATGTCTGCTACTGTAGTGCTACTGTACCTGATGAACAGTAAACATAGAGGTGATACTCACAGTGACAAAGGAGACTGTGGTGAGATATCAAGGTAAACTGGAAGCAGCAACAGAGTGATCAAGTAAGTGAAGCAGATGGAAGTCTGGCACACAACAGATGAGAACTGGTGTTTATACAAGAGGATAAGACATACCTGGCACACAACAGATGAGAACTGGTGTGGTGCCAGAGTGTACAGAGTACTCTACTTATACTGCTACAGAGGGTGACACTGGTAACAGTCAGTCACAGTAAATACAAGGTGCATTGTTCTACATAGAGACAAAGGAGTGTACTGTTCTAGAGAACAAGGTGTATAGAACAATAAGAGTTCAGACTATGATATCATAGTGACATCACAATAAAGATAAGAACAAAGGGAAAGTACAATGACAAAGTACAAGGGTAATCCAGAGTGGTCCATGATGTCATGTACATATGTGATGTCATAGATAAGAGAATACAAGAAGTCCGAGATTGTAAAGATCAAAATAATCTAATCTACAAGTCCTGTATATCTAATCTAAAGCAGTCCGTTATCTGCGTGTCCATTGAGCCGCTAAGTGTGCACAGGTCACTTATCAACATCTCCCTAGTGTTTCGGCAGCTCAAGCTAACCGGTGGCTGAAGCCAAAGCCACAGCCGGCAGCAATCCCCACCGAGCCAAGCCACGTGTAACTGAGCTGGGCATTTTTAGCCAGCTCCGATTGAGCTGGCTACTTCCGGCTAACCTCACTAAGCTGGCCATAGCCGCGCCTCCCTTGACGACGTCCATGACTCTATGTGCACTGCACTTGTCTCGTTCACTCATCCTCACCATCTGAATCCTTACCCTCACACATCCAGACGGGTTTCACATCCTCTTACACTCACCTCGGGTCGGGACAGACTGGCAATGTGCTGGTCCTGGAGCCACACTTTTGCCTCCGTCGTCAAGGAATTGGACAACGATCTTACCCACACAGTGAGTATTTTTTTTGCCATTGTCACAGCTCATTGACTCATAACTAACATCCACATTTATACAGATATGCCACCTCGTTCCCATTGAAGATGACATATCCATCCTAGATGATGCCCAACAGCCCCTCCACTCTTTCCATGAGAAGTCCGTCACCCTCAATTGGCATACCGTGTTGTCATTGGGTTTCCACGCCTCGATTTGTGTATGCCCACCTGCTGTTTCTCCGTTTTGGAATACTGACCAGCCCCGTCCTAGCTTCCTCAGGATGGCTGACTTCGTTCGTCATGTCACGCTCTCTCCTTTTTGCTTCTCACCCTCAAAACCATCGCAGAACATGTCACTACATCACCAGTCTCCACCCTCTTACGACTCCTCTCCACAACGTGCCAGTTCGTTTGCTTCTTCAGAAGACCGACATCGTTCATGACTTCCGTGAGGACGCCGACCAGTGCCACTTCTGGACGTACAAGAAGGGACTTCACCGAGTACACTGCTGACGGGTCGCATCCCACACACGGACATCCTCGAGCTGCTCCTTTCCCCCCTAGATTTACTACAAAGCATGCCTGTTATTAGAGTACTGAATTAATACTGCATGGTGTATCAAAAAAAACAACTATGGCTGCCAAAGTGTTCGGGCTGAGACCCGCGTCGTGACTGAAGTTGAGACCACCAGCTTGAGCCAGCTTCAAGCTAGAGCCGTGAATGAGCTGGCTTTTTGGCCAGCTTAGCTCAGCCCGGCTTAGTAGCTGCAGTGCCTAGGCTCAGCTCGGTCCAGCAAGCAATCTGGGCCGGCTTCTCACAGCTCGGCTCCGGCTCGGCCTGGCTATATGAGCTGCCGAAACACTACATCTCCCCGTGATCAGCAATCTCATACTAGCACAGACCCATGTCAACATTGTGTTGTTGGAGCAGAGTGCGCGCGAGCAACTTGGTAAAGCCGTCTGCGACCATTTCCAGAGTAGGGGTTCTAATAAGAGTGATGGTCCTCTTTTCGATGTACTCCCTAATGACATGATGCCTAATGGCAATGTGCTTGGATTGCCTCCCAGTGACAGGGTTCAAGGCCAAATCAATGGCACCCTTATTGTCACCATGCAATGGGATGGGGTCGTCGACCTTGTACCCGAGTTCCGCAAGGAAGCTCTGATACCAAGTGGCTTGGTTGGCCACATCGGTCATGGCCATGTATTCCGCCTCTGTAGTGTTTTGGGCCACTGTCTTTTGCTTTCGTGAAGACCAGCTTATTGCACCATTGGCTAATAGGAACACATAACCCGAAGTGGAGTGTCTATCATCAACCTGGTCACCCAGGGAAGAATCAGAGTAGCCGTGAAGGCCGTCTCCACTGGCGCCATCATAAACTATACACATGCCCACAGTGCCTACTAAGTAAGCCAGAATATATTGCACAAGCTGCAGATGTTGGGGGGAAGGATTTGCTGCATACTGTGCCAAATGTGACACAGCGAAGGAAATGTCAGGTCTAGTACCAATCTGAACGTACAGCAGACTACCAATGAGTGATGAAATGTGAGTTTGGAGACCGAAACTGGAGTAAAGGGTGGAACGAAGGTAGTGATCGAGATGAGACGAACCCCTGCTTGGCTACCAAGAAGAAATAAATACAAGTGTTCTTTCTTGCTCCATGCTTATTCCGCATGTAACGCCACCACGGACGTTTAGTCTGACTTAGACTGCGCAAGGGCGTTCACGACTTAGCAAATATTCCTTCAAGGGTGTCACGTGACTTGACACGTGATTGACCACGAGTACATGGCGCTAAACAGGGCATGTGACTCCTTCATATACCAGGACGTTCGTTAGTCTCTGGATACCTCGATGATAGACAACTTGCTCCAGGGAGACAAGCGAAACGTAGTAGAGATGGGGCGAGACAAGTGGTGATTGAAGAAGACCAGGATGGCGATCCTGAGTCTTCAACTACGACTACTTATACATGTATGAGGCAGCTTTAAAGCTCCTCCCGAAACTGTACAACAAATAGCTAAAGTAGCTTGAACCCTACTATAGTGATACTATGAAACACACCACATTGGCATGTGATATGACACCTGACTGGTGTGAGAAGTCCATGACTCATTACGACTTACTAAGGGGGTCATCACCTGTAAGTAAGCATCCATGTCGTTCGATCCGTAACATCACCCCCTTTTCAGCTGCGACGACCACGTCGTGTCCTCATGGGTCCGATGCCCAACAGCCACCCCTCCTGCATCTGCGTGACCCGTTCTATGGTATCCGCCATCTCCAACCTGTACTTGCACCTCTTCAACTCACCATGCACCCCTCCCAACGACTGAGCCAGTGAGTGCAGGCACTGCTCCACCCGCTCTGCCTCGTGCTGCTCCACCTGCTCCGCCTCGTGCTGGTACTGCCGATACCGCTTCAACTCCGCCTTCAAGCTGTGGTCCTTTAGCTTGTTGACGGCCCGGTTGAGGCGATGCTGCCCCACATGCCCGCTGATGAGAGCGTGCATGTCCTCAGGTGCATAGTGCGGCTTGCCAAGCTCCTGCACGTGGGGCTCTGCGTACAGCGGCTTGGTATATACCTTGTCGCTGTCCTCGATGAGCCCCACTACGATGGGGTCGGGGCCGTCGATGACCTGCACGTACGTGGCCTGTTGCATATGGCCCTGGGGGGTGGTGATAGGGAAGTGAATGAAGTCATCCCCGCGGTTGTGTTTGAAACTGTGGGGGGCGAGGTGCATGCTGCCCAGCTGATGGCGCAGGCGTGTGGCGGTGTGAAGAGGAGCCACTTCCGCCTCGACGGCGGCGCGGTAGAGGGGATGCCCTGTGGTGTCACAGGCGTATGGGGTCTCGTCAGGGTGGTCAGAGTCGGTGCTGTTTATGATTGAAGGGTGCTCAGCTGGGTACCACTCCCTCAGCTGCTCCAGGAGATCGTAGACAGCTCGCGCATCGTCACGTCAAACTGTCAGCGCAGCTCGAGGCGCACGGTTCTCCTTGTCACTCCCGTCGTCCTCCATCTCGTGGCATTGTCGAGCTGCTCTAACCTCCACATCTCCGCCATTACCTTCCACTCCTCCCATATCTTTGTCCTCTGTGTCTTCGACCTTTTGGATCTGGTACTTGACTCGAACCGGGCCAGATCCAGGTGAGGAGAGCGTACACCCTCCGAGAGTGTCACGAACCCCACCAACTTTGGCCTCCGAGAGGGGGGCGGCGTTGAGCCAGTTGCCGTTGTCGTTGAGGAGCCAGTAGGTGGGCTCTGCTTCGGGGTGGTCGAGGTCCGTGATGGGCTCGATGTGCACGATGGCATCGCACGTCTCTTGTGTTGAGATGCGACTGAATAAGTCACATGTCTCGTGGGATCTGATTGTGTCAGCCCACATACTAAATACGGTATCTGTCCCTTATGGACTCTTATGGACACCTCGGACTCATACGGACCGCTTTTGTTTATCTTTATTGACAGAGTCATATATGGCTCTTATTGTTCTTTATTGTTAAGATACCGGTATTGTCTGCTTTAGGCAGCTATTGTCCTCTGCCCTCCAATGGCATTTCTCCCTCTGGCGCACAGACCACATGTATTGTGTTTGGGTCACCAGTGCGCACAGACCATTCTTAGCTAAGCGTCCTGTATATAAGGACTGCTATTTACGCCTCTACACTTCAGAGTTCCCTTCACCTCTGAAGTGTAAGTCCCTTTCTCTCTACTTCTCATATTACCTTTTACTCATAGACGTTCCTTAGTAACTTGTCTATTAGGTATGCAGTTGTAATAGAGTTCCCTTCACCTCTGAAGTTAACTTGTCTATTAGCTCTTTGCTCTCACTCCTAGCTTGTTAGTTCTGCGCTTCAACAGGTTATGGGCCCTGACGCCTAATAACTAACTCGCGTTTTTAAAACAGATCTACTCGTGTCACCTTGCTCTCTCTGCCGACTACATCTTCTTTGTTGTCTTACACATCTTCAGTGAGCATCCTCTACCATTTTATCGACACATCCTTTCTTGTCCACCATGACCTAGTCATGTGCCTTTTTGGCTAGCCTCCAAAGGAGGTTCTCATGAGAGGTCCTACTATGACCTCAAATTCCTCTGTGTGCACTACTACAATATTTTCATTTCCCGGTCTTCGTCCGGAAGTGCTTTCATAGGCCAAAAGGGGAAGACCCTTGCGGCTATATGCCTCTCAAATGGTTGGGTGATACTCGGTTAATACCTGGGTCACTTTAAGGGGTGTGAAGGCCTGGTTAATAGTCAAACCCAGAAGTCCTTCCCTCTGATACAACTAGGAGACGCTACTATACTATAATGGTATCTACATAGTAGCTATGAGTAGACCTCTGCCAGGAGAAGTATTCGCTCCCTTTGTGCAGGATTCGCTGCATGGCATGTATCACTATTCTAACTACTTAGTACCAAGACCCTTAATGGTCTGTTCTAGAGACTCCACAGACGACAGTCGTGATTGTTATGGGAGTTGATCCCTATCATCACTTCTGGAATTCGCTGTTGGCTCCTCTCTAGGGTACTACCCTTTACCATAGTTCTTGGATGGCCCCAGCCTTCATGCTACTAGGCTAGAGATGGACTTGGAGCGTCCTTCGCCGGACAATGCTCCTCTGATCCTTCTTGCTCGAAACCTACGGCGTCGCGCATGACCATCCGCCCTTAGTAACATTTGGGCCAAGGAGACTATAGTATAAGGCAGCCATCATAAAAAATGATTCCACTACTATAACGTACATCCAAGTCGCACAAACTTGAGGCATGACACCTTAACGTGTTATGGAGTTATAGCGCTCCTAAGGCTGGACTTCATTTTTCCCTACCAAGATCTGGGCTGGTTCTGACTGCTCCTCGGAACCAGATTTACAAACATCTCAAATGTCTTTCCATCTCGTTTTCCCTCCGTCCGTCACCCTCGCCAAGTTGGATGGAACCAACTGGCAAACATGGTCGTCAACTTTTTCCTCCCTCATGCTTATGAATGGGTGCAGGCGCCACCTCACCCATTCAAATGTAGGCACTGTCCCCCACCATCCAGCACTCCCTGCAGGACAAGCAGGACCAACAGGTCCTACAGATGCAGGGCTGGCCATGATGGCCCTATGGGAGAGGCAGGAAGAGGTCATCACTGGCCTCCTATTTTTATCGGTGACATCGGAGGTCCTCTCTGGTATTCAATCAATGGCACTATATCCAAGTGTCCATGACAAGTACCAGCAGCTAGATCACCTCTATGGTCAGGTCGGCTCTATGGCCACCTTTAATTTGTGGGTGGGCTTGGCAAACACCAAGCTTCAGGAAGGTAGCCCCTTCCTACCTCAGCTCCAAAAAATGCTGGACCTGAGGAACACCCTCGTGGAGAATGGGATGCCCGTCTCGGACATGCAAATGTCCTTCATACTTTTAGACGCACTACCCCCCTCCTACAGCACCATAGCAGGCACGATCCTCGCCTCTGGCCCCCCTGCCAACCTCGTACCTCAGGACCTCATCAATAGGTTCATCAATGAGGAATCACGCATCTCTGGTCCCCCGGCATCTTTTACCAAGATAGCCCCCATCAAACATCAGCCTCCACGTGATCACGTGTCGCAGGCATCAGGCAGCTCTGTGTCTCCGGACATAATCTGCCACTACTGCAAGCGGGCTGGCCATAAAAAGCCAGACTGCTATAAACTCAAGCGGGACCAGGAGAACGCAAAGAAAGGGAGGGCTGGGCAGCGAGGGAAAGCTGCTCAGAATACCATATCTGAGGCGCCGGACTCCATTCCGGCAAACAGGTTTGCTGCGGCCAATAGCATACCTGTACCAAAGAGCCGATTATTTACTATAGTCAATGGCTCTGGCAAAATAGAAGAGGTACATGAGGTACCTCAGGTTTCCCTTTACATGATGAGTGCAAACCACACTCAAATAGCGTCAAGATGGATGATGGACAGTGGAGCATCAGCACATTTTACCCCACACATTGAGGACTACGACACCTATACCTCTCACGAAGGTGTTGAAGTCCTCCTTGGTGACAGCTCTCTACTCAAGAGTGTTGGCACAGGAACTATAACTATCCGCACCAATTGAGGTTTCAACCTCAAAATATCAAATGTGCTCCACCTCCCCAACACGCATTCGCGTATTCTGTCCACCAGCGCCCTAGCAGAAAAGGGCGCTATAGTTAGTTTTGACGCTACATCCTTTGCCATTAGGCACAATGGGGAAACCATTGTGGAAGGACACAAGGCTTCTGGCCTCTATTGGCTAGACGGACACTACATGAATTCAGTCCGAGCACCTGCATCTGCTAGCCTTGATGTCTGGCATCAGCGCATGGGACATATGTCTAAAGATGCGCTAAAGAGATATGCTCAAGAGTCTGTAAAAGGACTCAAAATTAATGATTCCCCTGTGGAAAACGGGCTTTGCCATGGCTGTGAAGTCGGCAAATCCACCCGTCTACCTTTCCCACCTTCCTCCAAACGTGCCAAGGAACCCCTTGAAATCGTACACAGTGATCTTGTTGGCCCCATGCAGAGCAATTCTATTCAGGGCAACAAATACTTCGCCACGTTCATAGATGACTACTCCAAAGCTGCAGTAATCATCTTTATGAAATCAAAGGACCAGTTTAAGGACGCCTTCCTACACTACAAGGCGTGGGCTGAAAAACAACTAAATAAGCCCATTAAATCCTTACACTCGGACCGTGGTGGCGAGTATGTCAACAACGATCTTAAGCACATACTTGAGGAAGCAGGAATCGAGCATATGCTCACAATGCCTTATTCTCCACAACAGAATGGGAGAGCCGAGCGATTTAACTGTACGGTTATGGAAAAAGGCACTAGCATGCTTCACCATGCAGGCCTTAGCCTCGGCTTTTGGGAACAATAGCGGGTCTGAGGCGAAGTAAGGAACGAGCGGAGGCTTAGAGCAGAGTCTTTGTGCGAGCGCACAGGGCGGCACGTGCCCTCCAATTCTCTCTTCCGTGCCGCCACCTGTCCATCCTTTTTCCAACCGGTTCAAAGAACCGTTAACTCTTTTGTTTTCATAGTTAATTACACTCCAAGTAATCCCTTATCATCTTCCAACCACCATCACCTTTCCAACTTTATCTTCACGTTATCACGGTCACTCCAGCAGACATGCCGCGTATCCTCGACGACCCGACCCGAGCAATCTGCCCGAGCTTCGAGAGTGCGGAATGGGGTTTCCTAGTACAATCGATGATCGACGCCCACCAAGGGCCCCCTCCTCTAACCCAGGACGAGGCTACCCAGAAACTGAAAGACACTTGGGCTCGTGAGAACGCCACCAAGATTGCAGCCTGGAATGTCCAGGCCGAGCAGGACCAGGCAGAGAAGGATGAACTAGACAGGCTGGCCCAGGAAGAAGCTGACACCCAACTGGCGCAACACCAGAAAGAGGCTGACGAGCTGCGGAAGGAAGCAGAGAGAAAAAAGCCAAAATTAAACCCCTTTGACCCAGATCGCGTCATTGGTGACTCCATTGA
Source organism: Lactarius sanguifluus (assembly GCA_021527775.1). Taxonomy (NCBI): domain Eukaryota; kingdom Fungi; phylum Basidiomycota; class Agaricomycetes; order Russulales; family Russulaceae; genus Lactarius; species Lactarius sanguifluus. The sequence continues at coordinate 458,927 of JAKEYF010000024.1, forward strand.
GCCCAGACCAGCCCCCTACGCTGTGAACAAGCTCAACAATCTCGAGTACATTGAGCTCGATTTCTTCACCACCAAGGGCTGCAGGGAGGCAAGCGCGGACATGGGCAGATCCATCAACCATGACACCCTTGCCTTCGCCCAGCTCGAGGACACCATCACCGTCCGCCCCCTAGCTGCCATGAGGTCGTCAAAGAACATCAGAAGTGACGAAGACCTCAGCTGGGAAGAGATGCTGCAGGCCAAGAATACAATGCTCCGCCTCATGGCTAAGTCCACCACGTGGTCAACCACCCACGCGCAGGCCCTTGCGGCCTTTTTCATTGCCCTAGAGCTCCACCCGAGGGTCCAGCAGCTCAACGGCAAGCGTACCCTCTTGCTCTACCAAAGCCGCGTCCGACGCGAATGGTTTGAAGCACTCAAACGCGATGAGGGCTTCAACATCGAGCACATTGGGGAACCCCTCCTCCGCTCCTTCGCTGAGGAGGTAGATCGCAAGGCCCAAAGAGAGGACTTCGACCAGGTACGAACTAGCATCCCGTCCTCGCCTTTCTCACACACGCTGACCGCATCGTCATCTTATTATTTTCTATCCCCTCTCCTTCCCGAACTTTTCGAAACCATCTCCCTCGCACGCCTGCCCCGCCATTTGCCACCTGCCATTTGCCGCTCTGCCATGCTACACCATGCCATGCCTGCCATTCCATCTCCCCTGCCCACGCCATGCCCTTTTCCTTTCCCCTGCTACCCTGCCACGCCACACCAGCTCCGCAAATCGTTGCAGGACGCCGTCACATCCCCAAACAAGCGCACCCCTTCTAGACGCCGCCGTGAGCGTGACCATGGGGCGCGCAGGCAATCCCGGTCCCCTTCCCCCCGCCATTCTGAGTCGTCGAGAAAACGTCGCCGCTCCAGATCGCCGCAAGGCTCCCCCCCCGATCGAGCAGAGAAGCGTTCCCGTGGTGCATCCGGGCGCAGCAAGCGAGAAAGGCCGGAGTTTTTTCAGGCCGGCGCAGGCCCGCGTGGCGGGGTCTGCGCGATCTGCCTTGGCCGCCACGAGCACGTTTTCGCCAGGTGCGAAGGGCCCAAGCTATGGGACGGAACCCCAGGAGCTGCCAAAAAGAACGAGGGAAGGCTCGTCGCTGCCGACGGCCTCCCCCTCTGCTTCGATTGGCAAATCCCACGGGGATGTGCCTCCGCGAGTCACCCCGACCGGCACAGATGCTCCGGGTGCGGAAAATCGGGGCATGGGGCCCAAGCTTGCCCTCGAGCAGAGAAGGCATGAGCCCCTCTCCCCGTATATTCACAACGCCTGGGCTGCAGAACTCGTGCGCCTGGGCCTGCTCCCTAGATACCCCTCCCTCGCTCGGGGCCTGGCACATGGCTTCCACCTGGGCATTCCGGATATACACACTACATACACCCCTCCTAATCATCATTCCATCAGACATCTGTCAAATGTATATAATGACATTGTGGAACACGAATTCACTGCTGGCCGCTATATTGGCCCTTTCACGCGAAAGCAGTTGGAGGCCGAACTTGGGCCCTTCCAGACCTCCCCTCTATCGCTCGTCCCCAAAACCTCCAAACCCGGAAGATACCGCGCGGTGCATGACTTTTCACACCCACACAACCCCTTGCCCGGCGTCGTCTCCGTCAACTCACAAATCAGTAGCGAGGATTTCCCATGCACCTGGGGATCTTTCACCACGGTCGCCCTTATCATCTCTCGCCTCCCCCCGGGCTCGCAGGCCTCCGTGCGTGACGTCGCGGAAGCCTACAGGACTGTCCCAGTCGCCCCTTCCCAATGGCCGGGCTTGGTCATTCGCCTACAAGCGGAGGACAGCTACGCGGTCAACGTCTGCAATAACTTCGGCCTCACTTCAGCGGGGGGCGTATACGGAATGGTCGCAGATGCCGGGGCGGACGTTTTCCGAGGCAACGGCATCGGCCCCCTCGCAAAGTGGGTTGACGACCACATATTTTTCAGGATACCGCGTCGGCATCTCCTTGAATACAATGCACGCCGGCTTGATTGGAGCAACGAAATCCTCTCCCATGGGGGCCGCAGGCAGAGCGGCGGCCGCATCTGGTTTGGCGGGAAAGACCTCCCCTGCGGTGCCTCGGAAGAATTCGATGAGGACTGCAGCGCAGCTCTACAGGACCTGGCAGATGCCCTCCCCAGATCCCCGGAGGACGCTGCCTTCGCCTATGCGGACGCGGATATCAACGCCATCTCCACGCGTCTCGGAATCCGCTGGGAGCCGTCCAAGTCCATCCCATTCGGGAACGAGGTCCCATACCTCGGCTTCAGTTGGAATCTGCGCACCGGCACGGTCCGTTTACTGGAGGAGAAGAAGTCCAGGTATCTGGCTGCCATTCTCGAATGGGAGAAGAAACGCGCCCACAACCTCCTGGAGACGCAAAAAACTGTACGGAAAACTCCTCCACACGTCGTTGGTCCTCCCTGCAGGACGCGCTCACCTCACCGGCTTGGAGGCCCTGCTCGGTTCCTTCCACAATAGTCCTTTCGTACCGCGCACCCCACCCCGGAACACTCAAAGCGATCTCAAGTGGTGGAAGCAGCAGCTCGGCAAACCAGAAATCGCCAGCCCCATCCCAGCCCCCCATCCCCTCACCAATTACAACGCCTACTCCGACGCCAGCTCCGGCTTCGGCGTCGCAATCACTATTGGCCCACGCTGGCGAGCGTGGCGCCTCACCCCCGGCTGGAAAGCCCAAGGAAGGGACATCCAGTGGGCTGAAGCCATCGGCTTCGAACTTCTTGTCCTCAGCCTATTCGAGCTGTCTCGCGAAGGCGAACACATCCTGGCCTATGGCGACAACAGGGGGGTCGTCGAAGGCTGGTGGAAAAGGTCCAGCGCTAACAGGCCCACAAACCGCGTCTTCCAACGCATTCTCCAATTATCGGAAGACCGCAATCGAACTGTATACACGAAATACGTTCCAAGCGCGCAGAATCCCGCCGACGCCCCTTCCAGGGGCAGCTACCCCCCCACCAGCCTCCTCCTCGAACGCATCGTCATCCCTGAGGAGGTCCGGCCTTTCCTCGCCGATATCTAACCCTCCCGAGCTGCTCAAGGAGGCCGCGCTCAAACGCCTAACCCCGGCGAGCGGCCCCCAGCCATCACCTGATACCAAGCCGAGGGACGCCAAGCGACAAAAGATCGCCGATACGAGGCCATGCCATCTCCCCATCCCTTCCTCCTCCACCCCGCACAGAAGGCCAGCGCCATACCCTCCGAACCGCACCCCCACTCCATCTCTCCTTCGACCACACTGCCTTGGCAGGGATCGCCTCAGATTATGGATCCCAGCCTACACCCAAACGCCCACCCCCGGCAGCGCGCCCCTCAGCGAAGCAGAGCGCGAACGTGTAAAAGACACAATGATACACGCTTGGGAAGAAGACACGCGCGAGGCATACGGTTCCGGCCTGCTCACGTGGCATCGCTTTTGCGACGACAAAGGTACCCCGGAGAGGGAGAGGGCGCCGGCCAGCCAGAGTCTAATATCGGCCTTCGTAGCACACATGGCGGCTGCCTACTCGGGGAAGACGATATCCAACTACCTGAATGGCATCCGGGCGTGGCACATCTTGCACTCGGTCCCCTGGAATTTGGAAAAAGGGGAGATGGACACGATGTTGCGAGCGGCAGACAAGCTGACACCCAGCTCGGCCAAACGGAAGCAGCGGCTACCATACACGCCCAGCCTCATGGTAGAAATCGCGAAACAGTTGAACCTCGGGGACCCCCTAGACGCAGCCGTCTTCGCCTGCCTCACGACCTGCTTCTACGCGTCGGCCAGGCTGGGCGAGTTCACAGTGCGCACCATCGGGAGCTTCCGCCCCAACACTCACATCACCACCCGGAACCTAACATATGACCAGGACCGCAACGGTCTTCAGGTGACCGTATTACACCTCCCCAAAACGAAGGCGGCCAGCCGAGACGGCGAGGATGTATACTGGGCGTCTCAAGGAGGCGAGTCCGACCCCTCGGCGGCCCTCCAAAACCACCTCCGGATCAACCAGCCCTCGGAATCCGCCCACCTCTTCGCGTATCGCGTCCAGAATGCTCGCCACTGTAGCGGTGCGACTGCCACGCTACGCCAAGTCAAGTGAAAACTAAAGTGAACCGCAACGGTGAGCACACTCAACTCGGCGCGGAGACAAGTCACGCGCCAACGTACAATCACTGTGGAGATACAGACGCGTGGAGTCTTTATGCAAGAACTCAAGTCTGAGGTGATCACACAGTGGCACGTCTGAGTGGAGAACCAAGAGGACAAGTTAGATTTGGATGGAGTAAGGAAGTACAGTGAGATGCGCACCTGAGTGGAGAACCAAGAGGACAAGTTGGTTCCACTCAGGACGCTACAGGGAAGCTTATATACACTACTGCGGCTGAGTCTAAACTGAGTTCGAACACTATTACTAAGTGTACAGTAAGGTCCTATGACTCAGGAGCTGACGCGTCGTGTCTATTAATAGTGTTATCTATGGTGCTGACGTGGCACTCTGTCATAACGCTTACGAGCGGCTCCGCTTGCTGAGTAAAACCTAATACAGCGAGTAAGCGTAAACTACTAAGCACGTTCTAGATCCTTCTAGTCCCTTCCATCCTTATCGTCCAATCGTATGAGTCCGTACTAATAAGGGATATAAATCCCACGATCACGTGCACATGGTGGCTAACACATGTGACTAACGAGTACCTCTGTACTTCGGCCCTTCATATCTTCACCGATTAAATCCGTATAAATACAGAAAAATAGGGAAAATAATACGCGTCCATGACATCACCCCCCTTCTTAAGGGTCGACGTCCGCGTTGGCCTCTGTGTACATGTGAGGAGACTGCCAAGGCAAGGACGCGTAAATGAGAGCTGCTATTTTTCTAGGTGCGCCCGGGTTTAATGAGTGGAACTCTTTAAGCTTTTCCGGGGCATGCGCTAGGTTTTTTGCAGGTTCCCAAGTGTCCTCGCCCTCTCCATAGCCCTTCCAGCGAACTAGGTACTTGAGAGTACGACCAAAGAGTTTTGAGTCTCTTATATGGTCAACTTCGTACTCTTCTTCCCCTTCAACTGTGACGGGTTCAGGTGGAGGTGGCAAAAGCCCATTGACTTCGTTTCCCTTGTAAGGGGAGAGGCGGTCTACATGAAATACATCATGGATCCGTAATGCAGGGGGGAGTGCAAGCTTGTAGTCGACGTCACTTCTAACTTCAGTGACTTCAAATGGGCCTAACTGTTTTGGACCCAATTTTGACGACTGCTGGTGTATCTTTATTTGCTTAGCTTGCAACCAGACTTTATCCCCGACGTTAAAGGCGTGTGGCTTATGCCTTTGTTCAACGTCTGTCTGCATTCGCCGTTTACTTTGGCGTAGAGCTGCCTCTGCATCCTTTCTAGAGGAAACTAAGTGTTGAAGACGCTTATCGAGCGTTGGAATACCCGTTGGCCTACCCGCAGGAATCGTGAAATCCGGCGTGTAGCCGTACAGTAGTTCGAACGGGGTGTGACCCGTTGCAGAGTTGAGCCTACTGTTGATTACGAATTCCGCCGTAGGGAGCAGGTCTGCCCAATCATCCTGCCTCTTACTAATGAACAAGCGCAAGTAGACTTCTACTTCTTGGTTTTTGCGCTCTACCTGTCCATTAGCTTGAGGGTGATAGGCTGTAGGTGAGACCTGCGTCTATTCCTAGTCGCTTGTATAGTGCCCGCATGCTCCTTGCAGCAAACTGGGGTCCTCGATCACTAATGATCTTTCGAGGTATCCCGTGCAAGGGGAAGACTTGTTCAAAGTAGATGGATGCTACCCCATCAGCCGTAATCTGAGAAGGTCACTGGAAATAGATGGATCTGTTTCGTATAATGATCCACTATGTTAAGGATCATATCCTTTCCACGTGACATAGGCAGAGGGCCGATTAAATCGATCCCAATTAACTGCCATGGACCCTCAGGTACTTCTTGCGGCTGAATCATAGCTTTTGGGTGTAGATCTTTGCGATAACGTTGGCATCGATCGCAACCTTCTACGTATGAACTTATGAAGCCTGCCATGCGTGGCCACCAATAATAGCGGCTAACTAGCTCGATGGTTCCGTTTTTACCGGGATGTCCTGTGGTTGTTGTATCGTGGCATGACTTTACCACGTCCCTTCTAAGGGTTCGATCGTTTGGGACATATAGCTTTCCACGGTGATAAACGAAACCGTCTTCTTCTTCCCACAGCGCAACTCCATCCGTAAGAGCCTTAGGAGCGGTCTTTTGTAAGCTTTTAAGACCCTCTATAACTTCGGCTTCTTTAATGGATGCGAGCTTGATGCGACTGCCAAGGGAGTCCACTTCTGGGCGGAAGTGTGCTTGGGCGGCATTGAGGAAATGCTTAGGTTGTAAAACCTGAACCTGGCGGTTATCCTCGTTGTCCTTGACGTGGTCTTTGGAAAATCTACTGAGTGCATCGGCTTGCATAGAATCTCCTTTTTTGTAAGTGATCTTAAAGGCGAAGCGACTTAAATATAATGCCCAGCGTGCTTGCCGGCGATTTAAGTCTTTCATGCTTGCCCACCATTCCATATTCTTATGGTCGGTGATCAGCTTCAAAGGAGATGCCTTCGAGGAAGTGTCTCCAGTCCTCTAAGGCGCGGATTAAGCCTAGCATTTCTCTGTCATAGATTTCATAGTTGCGCTCTTCTTTGCTCATTGACTCTGAGCGATACGCAACGGGGTGCCAAAGACCGTCTGGGTACTTTTGAGTAAGTATCCCGCCAGTAGCAAATCCTGAAGCATCTGTTTCGACGCGAGTCGGGAGGTTCGGATCGTACACCTTTAGAATAGGTTCTTGAACGAAACGTCCCTTGAGACCGTCGAAAGCTTTCTGCTGTTCAGAATGCCAGTGCCATGGAGTAGTCCTTCTTCGTGAGGTCATGTAAGGGTCGGGCGATAGCCGCGAAGTCCTTAATGAATCCTACGATAGAAGTTGGCGAACCCAACGAATGCTCTTACTTCTTTGAGATTCGTGGGTGTAGGCCACTCCCTTACTGCAGAGACCTTGCCAGGGTCCATCTGCACTTCTCCGGGACGGATAATCATCCCTAAGTACTCCATCTCGCGTTTCTCGAAGTCGCATTTCTCAGGTTTGAGATAGAGATCGTAGTCTTCGAGCCTTTTGAGCACCTCGCGTACGATTTTGCGATGGTGGTTAAGGTCTCGGCTGTAGATGAGGATATCATCCATATAGACTGCGACTTCTCCTTCTGCGATGAGATCCGCGAATATTGCGTTCATGAGGGCTTGGAAGGTTGCGGGGCTGTTGGTCATGCCAAAGTACATTACTTTTGGTTCAAACAGTCCGCGGTTGGTGACAATAGCACCCTTCCATTCGTCTCCTTCTCGGATTCGAATATTGTGATACCCCCATCTGACGTCAAACTTTGTGAAGTACTCCGCTCCTTTCAACCGGTTGATGATGTCAGCCGCGAGTGGAAGTGGATATCGGTTCTTAATGGTAATTTTATTAAGACGGCGATAATCCTGCACTAGACGGAGCTTTCCGTCTTTCTTTTTGATAAAGAATACTGGGGAAGCCATCGGTGACTTAGATGGTACCAGATATCCTTTAGCAATGTGCTCCTGCAGGAATTTGTCGAGTTCCACTTGCTCGCTGGGTGACATGGGGTACGTCTTGATCTTCCAGTGCTTGACTGCATCTGGCTCAAGATCTATGGCGTGGTCCCACGGTTGATGCTCAGGGAGCCTTTGGGATTCTTCCTCAGAGAAGACTTTTGCGAAGTCACGATAGTGTTTTGGCACCATTTCTTCGAATGTTTTCTTTGGCTTGGCTGCAGTAGCTTTTTCGGCTATCTGCTGACTATATGTAAAGCCTGCCAAACAGAAAACTTCATCTTGGGCCGTGTCTAACACTTTCTCCGCAAGGAGACAGCGGCGTTCCATACGGTTTGCCATAATGCGCGTCACCTCTATCTCAAGTTCCGGTGGCGCTGTTTCAGCGGTGGAATTGAGACGCATTGTGCCTTCCTGCCAATCTATTTCCGGGTTCCGTAATCTGAGCCAGGGTAGTCCCAAAATGACGTTTTCGGGGCCAAGGGAAGTGACTAAAAAGTCATGACTTTCTTCCGTTGGTCCAACTTGGAGATTGAGTCGAACTTTATGGGTGATACTACCGGCTTCGTTGAGTGTCCCGTCTATGTTATAGAGGATAATGGGATTCTCAAGGGGAACCTGGAACATCTTGTGGCGGTCAGCGTACTTTTTGTCGAGGAACAACGAAGTTGCCCCCGAGTCTACCATTGCTGCTACTTTTACAGTACGATGACGTCCTTTTAAATACACAGAAATATGAAAATGTGATTTTTTATCTTTTGTTTCGGGAATAATAGTTGAAGACAGTGCTGCATCAGAAATCATCACGTGCGGCGCTGCTTCGAGAAGGGGTGGAGCAACTGGAACACTACGTATATTGTTCATCTCCGAGGCAGATGTAGATGTGGAGGGGCCGAGAAGACAAGAAACGGAACCGACACTACTATCTAACTTACAGGTAGAGGAAGAAATTTTATGAATTACAGGAGATAAGTCCGAAACGAGGCGAGAGCGTAAGCATATTTTACAACTACAGGAAGCCGAGTCATCTACTGTAAATAAGGGGCCAGACGCAGCTATACTGGTCCCTTGCACTAAAAAGCCGCCTTGAGCGATTCGATCTGCTCTTGCTGCTTTTTCACCATCTCCATCAATTTGGCTACGTCTACCTGTGACGTCTTGGCCGGAGAGGTACTTGAGTTTGAGGAGGCGGATGCTACCGCAGTATTTGAAGAGGATGGTGGACTAGGGGAGTCCGTTGCTGCGGCCTTAGCTTTAGCTGGCTTCCCCATCTTCTTGGTCATGCAGACGGGTGCGCGGTGACCGACTCTTTGGCACCAATTGCACACGTCTCGTTCGTGGTTTCCATCCTTCTTCGAGTGTTCTGTTGACCCGCACCCATAACACTTCCCCTTCATCCACGTTTGGTACTCTGCTCTAGTTTTGAGAATATCAGCCTGCCCCGGTTTCTTGCCTTGCTGACGCGTGGCGTCTACTTGCATGGCATCGGGGTGGGCCGATGTAGGTACGATGCGGGAGCTTTCACCCCCCTTCTCTGCTTTCCGGGCTCGCATACGTTGATCGATGTCTTGCGAGGCCTTTCGCAGGTCTTTGTAGTTTAGAGCTATTTTCCCCGTGAATGCGAGGATGTCCTTGATTTCCTCCGAGAGGCCATCATAGAACCGGGTGCACAGGTCTTCTTCAGACCACTTCGTCTGTCCGGCGTACTGGTCGAACAGAGAGATATACTGGGTCACCTCCTTGCGACCTTGTTTTGTCTTTTTGAGCGCTTCTCGCGCTAAATCTGTGGTGTCCCGCGGACTAAACCTGAGGTTAAAAGCCTTGACGAAACCGGCAAAGGTTCCGCCAAATGGCGATCCACCTTGATTTGCCTCTTCCAGATATGGAAGAGCCCAGGTTTTCGCGTCCCCTTCCATGAGGTTGAGGGCGGCCGCGGTCCATCGACCTTCGTCAATGTACCACCTCTTATCTGCATCGTTCCAGGTGTTCATTGCGTCTCCCACGGAGCCGGCCCAGTTATGGTAAGCGGCAAGGAAATGACGGGCTTCTGTAGAGTCGCCTTTCCCGTCCCAAGGCTTTGGGCGGGCCACTATGTCCTTTTTGTTACCGTTAGAATGGGGCCGGGCGGCATGAGACGCGCCGACTGCTTGCGTGAGATCCTTGACCTCCTGGGCTATTACGCCCATGGCCAAGCTGAGTTGATGTATGAGGTCCAGGCAATCCTGGACTGTGGGAGGAGCGGGTGCAGAACCCGAGGCGGCTGCGGATGTGGATGCTGTGGGGTCGGCCATTGCGTCTAGCTGGGCCTGTCTCTCTTTTCTCTCGGCTTCTTCTTGTGCCTTTCGATAATTCTCTAGGAGAATTAATTGTTCGTCAGGCGAGATGTCGTCCCAGTCGACTACTGAAGAGGTGAAGACTTTTTCACTCTTCGTGAGGGGAGGGAGCGCGAATTTGGAGTGAACTCCGCGAGGATACTGGGCTTGAGCCTGCTTGGCTTTCTGCCGACCGCTGGGAGCCACTGTGAGGTGGTGAGGGAGAGGGCGGGGGAGAGAGGCGTGGGAACTAGGTCTGCTGCAAATGCGACCAATTGAGGAACGGTATACCCGGTTCCGTTAACTTCACCGCCGTAGCCGTAAAGCTCTAGAAGGCCGTAGTGATAGTTAGGGAAAGAGTAGATAGCCTGCACGTATTGTTCTGCGAGGTTACGAGGGGGCAGTTCTAACTGGAATCCCTGGTAACGGATGTTAACGCCGTCTTCGTCGACGAAACTTTCGCCGGACTGGGCGAGGGTTTCTTGGGAGGAGGAGTGTGCGGAATGGAATGACGCCGATGATGATACGTGTGATAGAGATGGGGAAGGAGCACGCTCGTTGGTGATTTGAGGTGTCCTTAGTACGTGGAGCGATGCCGAAGCAGAGGCTTGATTACTAGGTGGCGTCGGGATTGGTGGGATAGAAGCTTGTCTCCTCCTAAAGAGACGGCGCAGACGAGTGCGAACGTTCGTGAATATGCGAGGCAGGGTGGAAAATGGGTGTGAAGGTGGATTAGAGACGACTGGATACAACGAGCGCGCAACGCTAACTCGAGGGTGTGTGGAATGCCCTATCAAGCAAGACCAATACACAGTGATTGTTTCACACTGCGCGAGGCTGCGGCGATAAAGGGACACTCAGGAATTGGGTAGGGATATGTGTAGAGCCACAAGGCTGTCTGCCTCAGTCTTCTCGACCTGTTGGCTGCCTCTCACGCCGAAGCGCTCTCAAACTTTTCTGTTTACTACGCGTACAGCTGTCGCAGGCTAGGCCTGGCTGGCTCAACGTCTAACTGCAGCTTATCTGGCGTGGTGACCAGTTCTGCAGCCAGTACCCAGATGTCGAACTGTGACCAGATACGACAAATAAGGCAAGCACAATCTATGCCGATTTTACGGACACTAGAGTTGTACCACGAATGCACAGATTCTGCTTACGGAGGTCCACAGGCAAAGGATGAGGTGGATAACACAAGGGACTGATGGTCGTCAACCACCTAGAGGGAAAGATGATAAAAGAGGTAAGAACTGGCGGGTAGGGTAACCCGAGAGTGTGAAAGAGCAACTTGTCCTAATGTAGCGGTGCGACTGCCGCGCTACGCCAAGTCAAGTGAAAACTAAAGTGAACCGCAACGGTGAGCACACTCAACTCGGCGCGGAGACAAGTCACGCGCCAACGTACAATCACTGTGGAGATACAGACGCGTGGAGTCTTTATGCAAGAACTCAAGTCTGAGGTGATCACACAGTGGCACGTCTGAGTGGAGAACCAAGAGGACAAGTTAGATTTGGATGGAGTAAGGAAGTACAGTGAGATGCGCACCTGAGTGGAGAACCAAGAGGACAAGTTGGTTCCACTCAGGACGCTACAGGGAAGCTTATATACACTACTGCGGCTGAGTCTAAACTGAGTTCGAACACTATTACTAAGTGTACAGTAAGGTCCTATGACTCAGGAGCTGACGCGTCGTGTCTATTAATAGTGTTATCTATGGTGCTGACGTGGCACTCTGTCATAACGCTTACGAGCGGCTCCGCTTGCTGAGTAAAACCTAATACAGCGAGTAAGCGTAAACTACTAAGCACGTTCTAGATCCTTCTAGTCCCTTCCATCCTTATCGTCCAATCGTATGAGTCCGTACTAATAAGGGATATAATCCCACGATCACGTGCACATGGTGGCTAACACATGTGACTAACGAGTACCTCTGTACTTCGGCCCTTCATATCTTCACCGATTAAATCCGTATAAATACAGAAAAATAGGGAAAATAATACGCGTCCATGACAGCCACCCACTCACAAAGGCAAAGTTCCTCGAGAGAATAGGAAAAGCCACCCGCGCTGCTGGCCTAGAGCCTCTACAAGGGCACGGCATCCGAATTGGCTCCACGCTCGAATACCTTCTCCGGGGAGTGCCGTTTGACGTCGTCAAAGCCCAAGGACGGTGGGCCGGGGACTCGTTCCTCCTATACCTGCGGAAGCACGCCATCATTATCGCCCCCTACATCCAAGCCGCCCCCGCCATCCAAGATGCCTTCATTCGCTACACCATGCCCCCCCGTCCGCTAACTGCCCGGCCGAGCCATCCCCACCCCACTGCGCCGGCTCATCCCACGCTCCGCAGGGTAAGCCATTTCAACCAACTCTTCCTATGTTTGGGGGTACCGAGTCTCACTCGCCGCGTCATCGTTGCTTCCTAACAGTTTCGGGTGTCGCGACCTCGACTCGGACACAACAAACCACTATTTTTCGATCGAGAAGCACTTCGTGCTTCCGCCCAGTCTCTACTAGCTAACGCACTTGCATACCTATTCGTTTGCTACATCATACCCCGCCGTCCCACCGCGGCTCCTAGCACGCCCGCTCATTCCTTAATAAATTGTTTTCTTTCCCCCTTCCGTGCCCGTGCCACATGCGCCGAGTTTTTTTTTTTTTTTCCCCTTGCGCTTCGCCTGGCCCCTCCTCGCTCGGCGCTCGCACAGGGACTTCTCCCCAAGTAAGCCTAGTTAAGCGACCCACAAAGAGCAGTTCATACTGCTGCGCATATATATAACCGCACTCCCACTCGTTCTAATCAGTGGAAAACTCCGCTAGAGCTCTGGGATGGTACAGTCCCAGATGTCTCTTACTTTAGAGTATTTGGCTGCAAAGCCTACTATCATGTACCCGAACACAACCGGCGCAAACTAGATCCTAAGTCAAAGGAAGCCGTGTTTGTGGGCTATGAACCCTTGTCAAAGGGTTACAAACTCTGGGATAGACATAGCCGGTGCTTCATCTCTTCACGAGATGTTACATTTGATGAAGACACCTTCCCATCCCTGAGTGACCCGGCCTGTCACTCCACACCATCCATTCCATCTCCCTCCTCCGGTGAACCTTCAAGGGGAACCAATGGTGGTGAGTTTTTCTTTGTAGTGCCTGGCCCGCCTACACCAGCTGTTGCCCCTGCAGTACCACAGACTACACCAGTCTTCATACTACCACCAATGGTACCTGCAGCAACTCAACAGCCTAGCACCCCTCTCACACCCCCTAACATCACACCTGCCCCGGCAGACCAGACAATATATCACACTCCCCCTTCCCAAGCCCCACTACCAACTACTCCTGCGCGCCCTCGCACCCGCTCTTCTAGGCCTCCGGTAGTCTCCGCGCCTATACCTGCCCCGAACTTTAATCGGGAAGTGTCTCCTCCTAGGGAAACCCCTAGATCTCCCAGGAACACTCAGGTACCTTCGCCTATTCGTCCCAGGTGGAGCACAAGGGTACGATTCACGAATCCTCGCTATCTACAAGAGGAAGACGATGACTTCGTGCAGGGTAGTAGTAGGCTGGGAATGATGGACTTGCTGAACGCCGCTGAGGTCCCTGGTTACAAGGAACCTCAAACGTATAAGCAGGCCATGGAGTCTGACCAAGCTACTGATTGGCTTGAAGCATGCGAGTATGAACTCGATGCTCTCAGTAAGCTTGATGTCTGGAGACTTGAACCCCTTCCTGCCAACAGGAAGGTGGTGAAGTGTAAATGGGTGTTCAAAAAGAAAGCGGATGGTCGCTTTCGTGCTAGGCTAGTGGCAAAAGGGTTCACCCAACTAGAGGGGGTGGACTTTGACGAAACTTTCTCCCCAGTTGCCTGCTTTGAGTCCCTACGACTCCTTCTTGCGTTAGCCACGCTTGAAGATTGGCATATTCACCAGATGGATGTCAAATCGGCATTCCTTCATGGGGAACTGGAGGAAGAAATTTATATGGAGCAACCAGTCGGTTTCGTCACAGCTGGCTCCGAGCACCTTGTGTGCCGGTTACAGAAGGCCCTTTATGGCCTGAAACAAGCTTCCCGCGCATGGAACTTACAATTCCATGGGGTCCTTTGTGACCTAGGCTTCACGCGGACGTACTCTGATGCAGGAGTATACGTGTATCATCTTCAAGAGGGGGGTGACACACTATTCGTGATCTTATATGTAGATGACATCACTATACTTGGGAGCTCCCTATCAAAGATCAATGATCTGAAAGCATCTCTATCAAGTCGATATGAGATGACTGATCTTGGTGAAATCCAGTCCTATCTAGGTGTTAATATCACCAGAGACCGTGCAAACCGCACTATGGAAATCAACCAAGCAGATTACATCTGCGACGTGGTCGAGCGCTTTGGAATGTTAGATTCCAACCCAGTATATACTCCTCTTCCCTCTGGCGCCGAGGCACACTTGATCAAATATGATGATCAGGCCTCTACTTCTGAGATCAAGAAGTATCAACAGATAATTGGGTCTCTGCTGTATGCGCAGATTGGAAGCAGACCTGATATATCCTTCGCTGTTGCGCGCCTTAGCCAATTCGCTTCCAACCCCTCACCACAGCACCTACACCTAGCAAAATATGTCCTAGCATATCTAAACAGTACTAAGGACTATGCGTTGCGCTATGCTGGAGGGAATGGCTCAGGTGGAGAAGGCCTTCATGGCTACTGTGACTCTTCTTGGGGAGATCAAGAAGAGAAGCACTCTACCTCTGGTTACGTCTTCCTGCTTGCCAATGGCGCCATTTCATGGTGTACCAGAAAGCAGAAGACCATAGCCCAGTCTACCACAGAAGCTGAATACATGAGCCTCTCTGAGGTGTCAAATCAAGCTCAGTGGTATACTACCTTCCTCGGGGAACTAGGGTATGAGGTTACCTCCCCCATTCCCCTACACTGTGACAACAAGGGTGCTGTAGATTTAGCATTAAACCCTGTCACTGGAAGACGGTCTAAACATATCCTGATCAAACACCATGTAGTCAGGGAGTATGTAGAAAACAAGGTCATAGACCTGATACGTACTCCAACAGGGGAAATGGTTGCAGATGGACTTACTAAGTCACTGCCCAGAGAACCCTTCGACAAAATGGTCACCGATCTAGGAATGGTGTAAAGATTCAGGAACATCGTGCTGTGTACACAGTCAATGGTCGTCGATCCTTGGTTTATCAACAAGGACGTCACATTGTCCTGTAACAAGCACATCATATTCTCTGATCTTCAAGAGGTTAAACAGAAGGAGGCTTCAGGAACGTCGAGTTACTGCAAATAAGCAAGCGAAGCTTTTGCAGACTTCCTTTGGGTCTTTTACAACCACGAAAAGCCCTTCTTAGAACTCTGAAGGAGTTGGATCTTGACTTAGAGAGCCTACAAATTCTGGCTCTTGAAAAGACTATCATCTTGTATATAATAGTCAAAGATCTCTTACTTCAGAGCTTCAACTTTAACACACCTCTGTAAACTTACACTATGGACTGTCCCAATCATGGAGGGATGTTGAGACGCGACTGAATAAGTCACATGTCTCGTGGGATCTGATTGTGTCAGCCCACATACTAAATACGGTATCTGTCCCTTATGGACTCTTATGGACACCTCGGACTCATACGGACCGCTTTTGTTTATCTTTATTGACAGAGTCATATATGGCTCTTATTGTTCTTTATTGTTAAGATACCGGTATTGTCTGCTTTAGGCAGCTATTGTCCTCTGCCCTCCAATGGCATTTCTCCCTCTGGCGCACAGACCACATGTATTGTGTTTGGGTCACCAGTGCGCACAGACCATTCTTAGCTAAGCGTCCTGTATATAAGGACTGCTATTTACGCCTCTACACTTCAGAGTTCCCTTCACCTCTGAAGTGTAAGTCCCTTTCTCTCTACTTCTCATATTACCTTTTACTCATAGACGTTCCTTAGTAACTTGTCTATTAGGTATGCAGTTGTAATAGAGTTCCCTTCACCTCTGAAGTTAACTTGTCTATTAGCTCTTTGCTCTCACTCCTAGCTTGTTAGTTCTGCGCTTCAACATCTTGGTGGGTGAGGTTGGCCGCTGCATAGGCAGGGACAGAGGAGGGAGCGGTGTGAGCGGGAGAAGACATGGCGTTTGATAGGAATCCAGGGTGAAAGAGTGATGGGGACTCAGCATCGATTTGGATGGCCTTTATAGCTGTGGGGTGTGTCCTTTCGAACTCTGCTATGGCTTCTTCCGCAAATAGGTTGGCTTTGTTGACCCACTGGTTGTCCAAGTCAGAGTAACCTTTCCACTTCACGAGGTACTGGAGTTTACGTCCTCTTCTGAATCTTCTGGAGTCTAGAACTTGTTCTATTTCATATTCTTCTTGTCCATCAACTAGGTCCGGTGGCGGGCGCTGGAAGTTTTCCCCATGCATGGGTGTATCTCGGTAGGGCGTGAGAAGATCAATGTGAAACACGGGGTGAATACTCCACTGCGTGGGAAGTTCGAGGCGATAGTTGATAGGGGACATCACCTGAATGACTCGAAAGGGTCCATGTCTCCACGCGGCAAGCTTGGCAGTGGGTTGGTTAGTGTGCAAATGACGTCCCTCTAGCCATACTAGGTCCTCTTCGTGGTATTTGGGCGTGTCTCGGTGCTTGACCCACATGGATTGAGCCTTCCATATCAGTTCCTGGGCCTGTTTCCGCGCTTCTTGGAACTGCTGAAGTCTCGTGCTGACCACTGGTATGGGAGATGGTTTATCCATCCAATCGGCACGCGGATCGTATCCCATCATGAGTGCAAATGGGGATTTCTTTGTTGCCTCGTGGGGCCAGCTGTTGTGCACGAATTCTGCCATGGGTAAGAACTGCGCCCAGTTGTCTTGCCTTTCGTTGGTCCAGAATTGAAGGTATTGCTCTAGCCATTGATTGGTCCATTCTGATTGCCCATCCGTGCGCGGGTGATACGCTGTGGATATGTTCTGGTAGATTCCAAGGATCTTGCATAACTCCTGGGTGAACTTGGATGCGAATCGGGGATCTCGGTCGCTAATGATTTTCGCTGGTAATCTGAACCTCCGAAATACGTGAACTATGTACAGGGCAGCGGTTTCTTCTGCGGTTATTTCTTCCACACAGGGGATGAATATGGATGCCTTGGTGCAGTCATGGTCTGTGACCGTAAGGATCGAGTCATATCCCTGTGATACCGGTAGTTTAGTGATAAAGTCAAGCGCTATCACTTCGAAAGGCTTAGTGTCAGGGATTGGGGTAATAGGGGCTAAGGGTGCCCTTGTCGGTCGGTTATTGACCTTGTGGCATTGACATTCTGCGCATCCCTTGCATCAGTATCTTGACAGGTGGCTGCCAGGGATTTCCCAACTTTTTGCTTGTGCACCAGCAGGAAACCAGTGCAAGTTGGCAAGTTAAACATAGAGCTATTCCAAAATATTGTTTAATATCATTTTTATTAGAATAAATAATAACATAAGTTATTTTTATTGTTAATTACTACTACAGCACTGAAGGCACAAATTATTTATATTTTTAATTATTAATACAGACTATCCTGTAGCATGCCCCGCTGCCCCTATTCGCTCGCCGCCCTCCCCCACCGGCACCGTCCTGTCGTGGTTGTCGTCGCAATCCTCGTCGGCGTGTGGTTGTCGTCGTCGCGCGCCATCTTCGTCTTTGTCGCGTCGCGTTGTCGTTGTCGCGGTCGCTTGTGTGCCGTGATGACCCGCATCGCGGCGGGGATTTTCGGGCTTGAGCGGTGAAGCGCGGGCGGCGCGTCTCGCGTGTGCTGGGCATGTGCAGCGGTGAGTAGCGAGAAACGAAATAGCAAAACAGAGAAGACTTACGGGGCTCGCATGCGGTGTTGGGGTGGCATCGCGTCGTGGCGGGATTTGCGTGCTGTGACGGTACGGGGTCACGGCGGGGCTTTCGTACGCGGTTGGCGCGGTCACGGGCCTTGGGGTGACAGGGTTGCGGTGGTGGTGAACGAAGAGTAGAGCCGCGGCCACGAGCTTGCGTGCGGCGAATCGGAGGTGGTGGGGGACTTGCGGGGCTTGAGAGGTGAAGTGCGGGGGGGCACTTCTCGCATGTGCCGGGCGGAGGCGGTTTGAAATGCTGCAATGGCGAGAGTGAGAAATGAAAAGAAAGAAGAAAAAAAAACATACCTGTAGCACTACGCCGAGGCCCAGCTGGTCATCAGCCATGTATTGCAGGGCTCGTGTACCATGGCGGGACTTGCGTGGTGGGGTTTTCGCACGGCAGGTGGCGCCATATCGTGTCGTGCGCGCCGTGACGAGGTGGCGGACTCCCGCATGGCGCAAGATGGAGATGGAAGCCACGGGCTTGCGTGCGGCGACGCGAGGCGGCGGAGACTGTGCGAGGCTTGAGGGATGAGGCCCTGCAACACTGGTGAGAAACGAAGCGAATGAAACAAAAAAAATATACATATCAGAGAGTGCAGCGGTGGGTGTGGGGCTGCAGTTAGGGCCTTGGCAGTTGGGGTGGCAGCGTCGGAGAGGCGTCGGGGGCAGTGCGGCTGAGGGGGGATTGAGGCGACGTGGCGACGTGTGAGGACGGAAAAGGACGGGAATGAACTCTGCACGGCAGGGGCAGAAGAAGCAACAGCTACGTCGTTGAATTTGTGCTGACACACCGTGACACGTGTCAAGCGCTTGGTCGAGCGGGAGTTTAATCTGTGGTCTGTGGCCGTGGGAAGGTGCTGCGTTGACCCGCTGCGAACACCCCCGCTCACTCCCATCCCCAACCCTTCAACGCTCCCCAGCGGGAGGTTTTTTTTTCCTCTTTCTTTTTTAACGGATCTCTTCAAGGACTTCACCACACTTGCTCCTGGACGATCCCCACGGTCTATGCAAGAGGGATAACCACAATTCTGTCTGGGCATGAAGGTGCAGCTGACGACTGCAGAAGACGTGTAATTTTTTTTTGTTTCACTCCGTTTCCCCCACTCACCTCTGCTACAGCTACAATACATCCTTATTCAACCACCTCGCCTCTCTGACGTATGCATGAAATGCCCACTCTCCTCGTGACTAACCCTGTTGAGTTTTTTTTCTTTTTTTTCTCTGCTCCACTTTGAACCGTTGCAGGACAATAACCCATGCTGCCTCCTCATGCACCCACTTGCCCTGCACTGGCGGGTCGCCACCGTGGTACCACACATGCCTCGCTAATGTTAAGTTGTTTTCTTTTTTCTTCTTTTTCTTCTCTAACATTGTCGTCCCTATGCGCCTGCCAGCCACCCCTGCCCGCCTGCCACACCGACACTGCCGCTACCACCCACTCACACTCCGCGGCATACTTGATAAGTGTCTTTTTCTTCCCCTTTATCCGTTCACCACAAACTGTTGCAGGATATGGCGCAACATTGCCACCACTTCGGCATGCCTGCCGTACTATGACGCTGCAATCCCGATACCGCCGCCACCGCCACCACCTCAACTTCCCCACTCCCAGCCCGCCATGCACCAGCCACGCCGTGGCACCACTCAACACAGCGCGGAAGACCCCACGTCACTCCGACACATGCAAGCCATGCCACGATCCCGACCCCATGACCGTTGGCCCGCTTCCACCGACATGCCACCCAACACGGCACAGAAGCCCCACGGTGTCATGTCGCGACCCTGACCCTGCGACCACGACTGTCACCACCACTGCGCCTGCAACATTATTTCTTAGTAGTAATCCCATGTATTCATTTATTTTAAAATATATAATTTTTATGTGCAAATTTGGTGTGACTGTGACCTGGTGCATATGACTAATATATGATATGACTAATATATGGTATGACTAATAGATATGATAATGTGTGATATAACTGATACTTGGACTTGTATGACTTTCTAAACTTGTTCTACTTGCTGGTTATCGCTCTATAAGGAGATTGCTGAAGATTTGACATGGCTTGTGAACTGGTCAACTTGCCAACTTGTGGGGGTTGTACAAGGTTGTACAAGGTGTCACAACCTTGTACAACCCATAACAAGCAACCTGTCAAAATACATCAGTGATGTATTTGGTCACGTGCTCTAACATCCTTGGCCACCAGTAATGTCTCTTGATGATCCTCACAGTCCTCTTGATTCTAGGATGTCCGTACATGGGGGTGTCGTGATGATTTCATATGATGGTGCGGATGTCGTCCGTGTTTCCAGTGATGACCCTGGCTCCCTGTCAGTACCATATTCCGTCGAACTTCTTGAGTTGATGGGGGTCTACCCATGGGTGTATCTGCTCTTCCTCTTGTACGTGAGATTCGGGAAGTTGGGTGACCGTAGTTCGTGTGAATACTTGGTTGGGGAGCACTACTACTCCTTCGTTATCCTGTTCTCCTTGGTCGTAGTCCGGTCTCCGGGATAACGTGTCCGCGCGTCCATTGCTAGTTCCCTTGATATGATGAATATCGAAGTCATACTCCATGAGTTTGAGTACTTCCTGGGCAACGCGTCGACTTATCTTTTGCGCCGATCTCCAGTGCGTAAGGTTGAGGTGATCCGAGAAGATCTTGATCTTGTGCGGTGATCCGGCGAGTAGGGGTCTCCAGTGTCTAAGGGCTTTGACGATTGCGAGCAACTCCAAGTCGTATATGTCATAGTTGCATTCTGCTTCGTTAAGCGTCACTGAGTAGTACCCGATAGGGTGTCGCTTCCCATCCTTCTTCTTCTGTAAGAGTATGCCTCCTACAGCAAAACCCAATGCGTCCACTTCGAGCTCGAATTGGTCTGTGAGGCAGGGGTGCGCCAGTACTGGCTCTTGGGTGACGAGTGACTTGAGCTTCTGGAATGCTTGTTCTTCTTCTGTACCCCATTGCCATGTTGAAGCGCAGAACTAACAAGCTAGGAGTGAGAGCAAAGAGCTAATAGACAAGTTAACTTCAGAGGTGAAGGGAACTCTATTACAACTGCATACCTAATAGACAAGTTACTACGGAACGTCTATGAGTAAAAGGTAATATGAGAAGTAGAGAGAAAGGGACTTACACTTCAGAGGTGAAGGGAACTCTGAAGTGTAGAGGCGTAAATAGCAGTCCTTATATACAGGACGCTTAGCTAAGAATGGTCTGTGCGCACTGGTGACCCAAACACAATACATGTGGTCTGTGCGCCAGAGGGAGAAATGCCATTGGAGGGCAGAGGACAATAGCTGCCTAAAGCAGACAATACCGGTATCTTAACAATAAAGAACAATAAGAGCCATATATGACTCTGTCAATAAAGATAAACAAAAGCGGTCCGTATGAGTCCGAGGTGTCCATAAGAGTCCATAAGGGACAGATACCGTATTTAGTATGTGGGCTGACACAATCAGATCCCACGAGACATGTGACTTATTCAGTCGCGTCTCAACATGCCATATGGCCTCTTTACATGTGAGTTTGAGTGCTTGCGCGTGCGTGGCAAAACCGCGAATGAAGAGGTGGTAAAAATTGCAGAATCCGAGAAAGGAACGGACATCTCTGACCTTTGTTGGGCGTGGCCAGTCTTTGATGCCCGAAATTTTTACTGGGTCCATACGAGTTACCCCCTTTTCAAGGATTACCCCCAGGTAATCCATTCGCGGTTGGTGGAAGAGGCACTTCTCTGGTTTGAAGTAGTGTTTGAAAGTTCAGTTGCAGCAACTGAAAAAGACTGCAACTCAACTGAACTGCAACTGGAAACAACCGGACTTTTGGTTGCAGTTGTACCTAGTCCTAGAAAGTATCAGTTGCAGTTGCCCGAAATGGCAGCTGACCTCCAACTGGTTGCAGTCGGTTGCAACCGGTTGCAACCGACTCACATGGGACTAGCCAGGCTCACTCACGGGTATGGCTACTGGGTATGGGTACTTGCAGTCGGCGAGTTGGCACTGCAGGACAGAATGATGAATGCTACACTACTATACAAAGTACTACTGAGTCTACTGTAAGATAACTACGAATCCCACGGTGTCGTCATCGCCCCCCGCTGTCGTTGTGTCACCACTGCCGTTTGTCGTGGTCGTGGCAGCATCGTCGTCGTCGTCGTCGTCGCTGCGGCATTGTCGCCGTTGTCGCCATGTCGTTGTCACCACCGTTGTCACCAGCGTCGCTGTCGTCGCTGTCGCCATTGTCACCGGCGTTGTTGTTGTCACCAGCGTTGTTGTTGTCACCAGCATCGTTGTTGTCGAGTTGCTTGGAAAGACAACAACGATAGCGACGACAACGACAAGGCAATATCGACAACAACGAGGCGACACGAGCGAGTCGGAGACTCAGAGCGACACTGTCGCTGACACGAGTCACACGACAACTTGGCGGACGGCCACCAACCACCACCACCACTGCCACCACCGCTGCCATCGACAACAGCAAGACCGACAACAACGACAATGACTCGGACGAAGACGAAGACGACTCGGACAATGGATGGCGACACCACCAAGACGTGTCGACAACGACAACGTGACTCGACGACCCGGGCGCGATGCGAGATCAGTAGCTAGTAGTAGGCTAGTAGCTAGTATACTAATGTACAACTGTGCCAAATAGAGATTGTAGTGTACTCGAATGAAACCTGCCAAACCCTGTCATACACGTGCGGGTTTACATCAGTTGCAACCGGTCTCAACTGACTGCAACCGACTGCAACCAAGTTGGGTCACAACCGGTTGACACAGCCTGCAGAAAGGTGGTGCAACTGGTGACAACCGGTTGGCCAAGGTTCGGTCACGGTTGCACTGGGCCGGGCCAAATGACCAACCGGTTGCGGTTGCGGTTGCAGCCAAATTAGGAAAAAACTGGACTCAACCGGACTTTCAAACACTAGTTTGAAGTAGAGGTCGTGGTCCATGGCTACCTGAAGAACGTCACAAACTGCTTTGATGTGCGCTTGAAGGCCCGCCATTTTGTGTGTCGCTATGCTGATGTTGTCCATGTATACTTGTATAATGGTACCTTTGCCTTCATGTTTGGTAATAGTAGGCCCCAGAATCTCATTCATCATTGTTTGGAAGGTTGCCGGCGAATTGGTGAGTCTGAAATACATGACGAGGGGTTTGAAGAGTCCGTACTGTGTCTTAAAGGCTGCTTTTGGTTCATCTCCTTGTTTGATGCGTATGTTGTTATACCCCCATCTGACGTTGAGTTTCGTGTATAGGTGACCGTTGCTGAGATCGTTGATGAGTTCTGATATGAGTGGTAATGGGTATTGATTACGGATGGTGCATGCGTTGATCTTCTGGTAGTCTTGGACAGGTCGTAACTTCCCATCTTTCTTCTTTATGAAGAAGAATGATGACGTGTATGGCGACTTGGACAGGTGGATGTACCCCATCTTGAGTTGTTCCGCTAACCATATCTTGAGTTGGCTGTCTTCTTCTTGTGTGATGGGATAGACTTTGCAGTCGATTGTTGCCGGGGTACCCTCTTTGAACTCGATAGCGTGATCCCATGGTCGCGAAGGCGGAAATCGGTGTGACGCTTCTTCGCTAAATATCTTCGTGAAGCGTTGATATGGTGCGGGGATTGCTGTTGCTACCATGTTCTTGTTAGCAGCAATAGCGAGTTCCGTAGCCATGGTACATAGCTGGCACTCTTCCTCAAGTTCGTGGACTATGCATTCGCGTTCGTCCTCCGTAAAGGTCCTATTAATGCAGCTTTCTTCTTCTGTCATCATTCCCGTGATTATTGTGTGTCCGTCTTCAGGATTGATGGATTGGATGACAATGGGAAGTGCGTCTTCATGTATGGTGGCGTGATTCCAGCTGATGGTTGGTTCGTAGGTGGCCAGCCATGGATATCCAAGTACGAGGTCTTCGTTTCCAATGTCTGTAACGAGGAATCTCATGGTCCTGTGTTTGCCTTTGGTCTGTACGTCTAGGTCTATGAAGTGTGTGATGGACCCAGCTTTGTTCTCCGTATTATCGATATTCCATATTTTCTTGGGGCGTTCTAAGATTTGTAGCCCAAGCCCCATGCGTTTGGCGAACGCTGGTCTTATGAAATTATCTGTGGCTCCTGAGTCGACGAGCCCTTTTATGTTGGCCATTGAGTAACTTGTTCGAATCGAGACTGGAATTCTAAGCGAACGGAAGCGAGTCATGATTACAGTTGTTGATTGCCCTCACCCAGGCCAATGGGTTCAGGCGTCCGGAAAATCCCCCTGATTCCACATATCTTGGAGTATCAGGTCCTTTACTTTGTCGCTCGCTCCTCTTACTCCATCTATCCACTCCTTTGCCATCTGCTGTGGGGTAGACGTGCTTGCTACGCAGGCCTCGGGTTGTTCTTGGCTGTAGTAGTCCATCTCCGCCTTGCGACTTGTCGACGGCTGCCACTGCTGCTGGCGTGGTTTTCTAGGATGAGTGCAGTTTTGTGAGATGTGTCCAGGGTTATTGCAGTTATAGCAAATGACTTCCTGCATGCTCTGGCGTTGACCGCCTCCTCTTCCCTGTCCCAGGCCTCCTCTTGGTGGGAACGGGGGTCTTTGCTGATATGGTCCTCTGTTTGGGTCTCCTACCTCCGCGAGTTGGGCGCGTGAGCGGTCTGCTGACATGTCCATTGCATTCGGATCGTATCGTGGAGGGGGGTTGCGTGGTGCATTCCATGGTACTCCTCCAAATCTGGGCTGAGGTGGGAAGCACGGCGGTGCGTTCCTAGTAGGCGTAGTGATGTTGAGCCGCGCTTTCAGGTGGATATACTGTTTTTGTCGTCGGAGCGCCACGTCTTTCCATTCAGTGAATGTACGGGGTTCGTCCATTTCGTATACCTTGGTGAACAGCTTGCCCGGCAGTCCTGCTGTGAACTGGTCAATCGTTTGTTGGTCATTGAGATGATAATTAGCCTTCCGCGCTAACTGTTTGAATGTGGTGACATACGTGTCTATGTCGTCTCCTGCCATCCTGAATCCCTTGGCTAGGGTGGCTTGTGCTTGTTCTTGCTCCAACGTGTTGGCAAATCGATCGGCGAATCCGGCCGTGAGCGTATCCCAGAGGTACTTGTCATACCAGTCTGTGCCCCCTCTGACTTCGTTGTTTAACCACTGGAGGAATCCTAGCGTCCAGTTGCTGACTAGGGGTCCTTTGATGTATCCTAGGAACAGTAAACATCTCTTGTAGACGTTACTCATAATGGGGGTGTCGAAGTTGAGGCCCATGTAGGCGTGCCATTGGGTCAGAAACAACTCGTATTCAGCGCGGTCCCCTTTGAACACTGACAGGGGTTCACCTTCGAGTCTAGGCATTGGGCCTCCTCCACCTGCTGTGCCTCCCCCTGGTCCTCCTCCCGGTGGTCCTCCTCCCAGTGGTCCTCCTCCGAAGATTCCTCCAAAGTTGCACCTTGGCAGTCCTCCGCCTCTGCCGTCTCCACCTCCTGGTGGTCGTCCGGGACCCGATCCGGGCGGTGGGTTGCATAGTCTTCCCAGTGGTGGATCTGGAATGTCTGGTCCTATGGCCCTAAATATGGCGGCGTCGTCAGCCATCATTCTATGGCCCGTGCTTGGGTTAATGGGTTGGAGGTGTGCTTCCACTTCTTCTGCGATTCTTCAGATTTCATCATCTATGGTGGTGTGTCGGAGTTGTTCGGTAATGGTTTCGGTAGCTGTTGCCATCGCTGCGGCTGCTGGTGATAGGATGTGGATTTCCTCCGGCTTGGTTATGTGGAGGGACTCAGCTTGTTGCACTACTGCTTCTGCTTCTTCTTCCTCTTCTCTGGATTGGCTTTCTTCTTTGCCACTAGTTTCCAAGGGGGCTGGAGTTCTAGGCTCTGATGTACTGGGTTCTTCCTCTGGTTGTCCATCAATTCGTCCGTATTGTTCTCTTGTGGGCAACCCTCGTGTGTCGATATCGCAGTTGTAATTTCTGCCTGCCGGTCGTATGGCATCGTACCTGTTGTCGATTGGGTTCCATGTAATCTCTACCCAGCACAGATTCTCGAAGTTGAACTCAACTGGTCTGTATCGCGTGGGTCCTGTCGCGAAATCTACAAAGTATCCGAGTTCTCCTCTGAACTCTCTCCACCTAGCCGCTCCTAGGAATTGGATGGGTACATTGCGGTCTCCTCGCCTTTTGAGGGAATAGGGTCTAAACTGGGTCCAACAATCTCGAGTTGTGAACGCCACGGTGAGTGATCCTGGTCTTAATGTAACACCACCACAGACGTTTAGTCCGACTTAGACTGCACAAGGGCGTTCACGACTTAGCAAATATTCCTTCAAGGGTGTCACGTGACTTGACACGTGATTGACCATGAGTACATGGCGCTAAACGGGGCACATGACTCCTTCGTATACCAGGACATTCGTTAGTCTCTGGATACCTCAATGATAGACAACTTGCTCCAGGGAGACAAGCGAAACGTAGTAGAGATGGGGCGAGACAAGTGGTGATTGAAGAAGACCAGGATGGCGATCCTGAGTCTTCAACTACGACTACTTATACATGTATGAGGCAGCTTTAAAGCTCCTCCTGAAACCGTACAACGAATAGCTAAAGTAGCTCGAACCCTACTATAGCAATACTATGAAACACGCCACATTGGCATGTGATACGACACCTGACTGGTGTGAGAAGTCCATGACTCATTACGACTTACTAAGGGGGTCATCACCCATAAGTAAGCGTCCACGTTGTTCAATCTGTAACACTGCACAATGAATATGTGAACAGTCGCATGCTGCACTCAAGAAGACTGAAGGTATGTACTTCTGCATCTGTAAAGACCTGCTGTTGTTGGCGGCAAAGTGATCTTTTCACTAAGAATCTGGGTTGCATAAAGTTCCTTAAATTCAGGGAACAGCTAGGGCTAGAGTTTGGCTCACCGTTGCTTGCCTAGAGCATGCCTAGTCATAGGGAGAGTGTGAAGGAGCTTTTTGTACTCCCGTGTCCATCGTTTCTTCTTTACGCTGAACATATGTTTCTCTATGTTCGCAAAGGAGAGCATTACGAGCAACTGTCTCCTGATGAAACAGGACAGAATCACCTTACTCTCTTAAGACATGGTGCGATGTCACTTCTGCAGCTGACTCTAAGCCTTCTCATTGAACTACCAGAGGGGAGTTCACATGTCCACTCCCTGAAGGGGACGTAACATCACATATGACACGCCAAGTTGGAAAATGTCATTGATGATAGCCATTCACAGCATGATGAGACGTGTTAGAGACAGGTTCTCTCACCGACTCCTACGCAACCCTCAGACATTTAAGAATCGAGGCTTCCTCGCCTCATTGCTCATTCTGAATGTCTTGAGTAGACACTGTTATTGCTTAGACGTGCTTTAATAGCTGCACTAAGCAAGGGGGAGTGTTGGAACGTGATAAGTACGTAAGGGCTTATCTATAGCAGTTACCACGGATTGAATGGTTTACTATCCGCGGCATTGTACTCTGAAATGGGGTGTCTAATGCCGCTTATAGGAGAGATCCCTATGTGCAGTTAGTGTTTGAAAGTCCGGTCCAGTCCGGTTTTTTTACCTAATCGTGTAAGACCGGGACCGCAACCGGTCCACAATTTCTCGGCCCAGCACAAAAACTGGACCGGACCGAGTGAGACCGGTCTCTGTCGGTTGAGTTGCGGTCTTTGGACCAGTTAAGACCGGTCCCTTCACCAACCGGTCTACAACCGGTCTATAGCTCTGCCAGTCGTCGGTCTACTACAAGTCGTTGTATTCTTTTCTTCTAAATAGCTACATGTGATTATTACTATAGTACACTACCAAATCTAATACACCCATCGTCGTGCCACAGCGCCGTGTCGGTATCGTGGTATCTCGGCGCCGTGGCGCTGTTGGTAGCGTGGGGCGTTGTGTCGGTGTCGAAGCGCCAAGGTGCCGTGTTGCTGCGGCGCCGCGTCGTCGTGGCATCTCGGTGCGGTGTTGGTGTCGCAGTGCTGTCACGGCGCAGCCGGGACGGAGCCTATACGAAGACCCGAAGTACATGCGAGACGACCCACGATGGGACCAAGAAGTCCGCGGAGCCACAGCAGTGCTCGAACGCCTGCTAGAGAGCTGGGAGAAAGCACCACGCGCAGAAGATCACGTGCGAGTTGGACGCGCGGTGAGCACACGTGACCCTTACCCGCCATCACGTGACTATCAGGAGGCGTGGGATTAGGTCCGAGTTATTGGCCGTCACGTGACCCCGGCACGTGACCTGCCTAGAATGGTCCGGAAGAGCCTAGATGAGCTTGTGCCTAGGCTAAGGCTAGAATGTGAGTCCGGATGAGCTTGAGCCTGGACGCGGTCTAGATTGGTGACTCGTGTTGTGTTATCTCTGACTCATGCCATGAGGGCCTTACGCTATTGGTGGGTTTCGATGTGGATGACTGATGCGAATCGAGGGCCTTATGCCATTGGATAGATATATTAGGGTTTCGGATTCGGGCTGAGCTTGAAAGCTCCCCCTTGTAGTATAAGTAGAGGGCTTTGGACGCGTTATAGTCCTTAGCTTTGATATCTTGTGTCAATCCTTCCCAGTGTGGAGGTTGTATAAAGCTAGATTGCCTCATTGACCATCCCTTCCTTTGTCCTCTTTGCTAGTGTGCTGGAGTTCTCGCCACTACGTGTTCCGCTATAAGTCGTGCTTAGTCATCGCCGACTTCTTTATCTCATCACTATCGACGTTATCTTGGTCCCTGTGCACGACGAGCCACTTGGACGCAGCGAACCGGCAACGGCCACGTATTAGGCAGCAGACGTCCGGAAGGAACGTAACAAGTGCCATATTGCTGCGGTGCTGCGTCGGTGCCAGTGTCGGTGTCGCAGCACCAGCACCATGTTGCTGCGGCGCCGAGTCGGTGTCGTGGAACCTCGGTGCCGCTTCGGTGTCATAGCGTGATGGCACAGTGTTGCTGCGGCGGTATCGTAGCGTCGGTGTCGCAGCACCAGGGCGCCATGTTGTTACGGCGCCGCGTCGGTGTCATAGCATGATGGCGCCGTGTTGCTGCGGCGCTGCGTCGGCGTTGTAGGGTGATGGCATTGTGTCGGTGTCGCAGCACAATGGCGTTGTGTTGCTGCGGCATTGCGTCGGTGTCGTAGCGTGACGGCGCTGTGTCGGTGTCAAAGCACCAGGACGACGTGTCGGTGTCACAGCGCTAGGGTGCCATGTTGCTGCGGCACAGCGTCGGTGTCATAGCGTGACGGCGCTGTATCGCTGTCGTAGCGTCACAGCGCCGTGTTGCTGTCGTAACGTCGTGGCACCACGAGCTTGCACCTGGTGAGGTGGTGAGAACCTATTTAAAAACCTAGAGAGGAAAAAACACTGTAGTTAGTAAAAGGAGAAGGAGACAAATAACTTAGCTTGTTTGAGGGCCAGTACAACGCAGTCGAAGTCGACATGTTGGTTGAGGGTCATGTGTCGGCGCTGTGTCAGCATGTGTCAGCGCTAGTGGTCGTGGCTGATCCGAAGTGGCTGCTGGCATCATTGATGACATAGAAAACGAGCGACGAGAAACGAGATCTAGTGAGATGGGACGATGGGGAGAGAAAGGAAGAGGTCGGAATGAGTGAAAATGGAAAGAACCGAAAGACTGGTTGAGCCCGGTCAAGACCGGTCTTTCATCGGTCCAACGGATTTCGAAAACGTGACAAGACCGAGACCGGACCGCGGTTAGCGGTCTTCACCGGTCTTACTAATTTCCGGTCCTGATCGGTCCAGGTCTGGTCCAGTCTCAGTCTTTTTCCAGTCTTGAGACTGGACTTCCAAACACTATGTGCAGTTGCCTCTATGATGTCTAAAACCAGACTCCTTCCCTTGTCAATGCGCCGTGTAAGAGACTATGATTACGCATCACATTTTTTTTCCCACACCCACTTTCCTTTTTTATTGCAACTTCACGTCTCGTTACACTCTGCAACGACTGGGGACATTTGTCTCGGTGGTTTCCAGGCATGACACGCTTTGCTCTTTCGTCATAGTATCTGTCATTTTTTAATCTACATGTGTGTGTCCTTTTTAGGAAAATTTGATTTTTAATTTGTGTGGTCCTCAGTTGTTACAAACGCGCAAAGCTCTATCTTCGTGGACACTATCCAACTCTGTACAATGGCTCTGGGCTCCTTTGTTCTACCATCCCTAGATGAAATGTGAGAAGCTGTGAACCAGCGCTTTGGTTTCATTCTGTGTACTTGGCAACTCGAGGCTGCATTGACGCAACTGGGGCAGAGAGACTTAGTGACTCTGGCACCAACGGGATCAGGAAAAACTCTGACATTCTGGATCCCTCTCCTCTTCAACGAAGATGGGATTACCATTGTAATCACACCATTGATCGTTTTGGGTGAAAAGAACGTCAACAAGCTATTAGATGTGTCAATTGCAGCAATAAATCTCACTACTACGTCTGCGTCTGATGAGACCTTCAAGGTACTATATCAGTATATTAATTTGCTTGTCTAATGCAAGTGGGGCAACTAGGATATTGAATCGCTGAAGTACCGCGTAATCATTACAAGCCCCGAACGTATTCTAAATGACCGGAGGTTTCTTGACTGTGGAAATCGAAGAGATTTGTCAACAAACTGCGGAGCTTCATATTCGATGAAGCTCACTGTATCAGTCAGTGGTCGGGAGACTTCCGACCTGACTATGCCCTTGTCAGTAGGCTGTGCTGGATGGTCCCTGCACACGTTGTCTTCTATGCTGCTTCGGCGACAATGCCTTGCTACGTCCTTGCACACGTGAAGACCCTCCTTCAAATGTGCTCTGATACTAGGGAGATCAGGCTTACCAATGACCGTCCGAATATCCACTTGACTACCCTGGAGATGCTCGATCCACTGAACTCATCCCATGATATCACTTGTGTGCTCAGATTTGATGGCGACCCTCCACCCCCACTCTTTATGGTCTTCTGTAACGATCGCAAGGAAACTGAGCGCATATGTCTGTATGCTCGCTCACTCATGCCTGCTGATTCTGTTGACAAGTTACTGTGGTTCCATTCTGGGATGAGTACTGATTTTCGAACAAAGACAATCGAGAAATTGCATACCAATATAATCTGGGGTATTTTTTGTACCGATGCTGCTGGAATGGTTAGTTGTTCTTGCGTTGTCGTCGCACGTGTTGACCATGTTCTAGGGTCTTGATCTGCGTGATATTGAGATCGTTATCCAGTGGAGGTATACACAGTCACTATGTATGCTCTGGCAGCGACTTGGCTGGGCAGCCCGGGACCCTTCAAAAGAAGCTACAGGCATCTACATGATTGAGCCACAGTATACAGATCAGCGAAGAATCTGCGCTGACAAAAAAGTGTCGGATCAGACCGAGAAAGCCTGACAAAAGACGTCACAAGGCATAGCGAATGCAAATAGTGGCCCAAGTTGCCCAACCCATAAGAGGGTGCATTCGCAGGAGGAGGGGGCAGGTCACAGCATGCGGAAGAAGTCCCAAGGCCATGTTGGATGCCCTGAAGTTCTTACACCACAAATGGCTGGTAAGTTGATCGTCAAGGAAGAGCACCATGAAAGCTATGAGGTGGCTGCGATGGATACTTATATCAATGCACGTCAACGTGGGATCTGTCGACGCAGGGTATCCGACGAGTTCTTTGGGAATAGACCTGGTGCGTCTCTATGTGTTGGTGGGTACGTGACACCATGTGACCCGCAGCCAGCATCTCCTTCCTTGGCATGTTCCAAAATGGATTGCCCTCATTGTATTGGCATGCCCTCACGTCTGTGTTGTGATACCTGCAACCTGGGCTCTTTTATCCTCCCAGTTCCTGCAACAGTCGCTCTGAAGCAATCTCGTGCTCCTAATAAGTACAAGGTCAAAAGCTGCAGATACCTGGCAACTGAATTGGACCGCAAGCTCAAAGAGTCTTTGCGCAATTGGCAGACGAGGGAACTGCGGAATTTGGGAGTCACCACT
This sequence comes from Lactarius sanguifluus, assembly GCA_021527775.1. Lineage (NCBI taxonomy): Eukaryota > Fungi > Basidiomycota > Agaricomycetes > Russulales > Russulaceae > Lactarius > Lactarius sanguifluus. The sequence continues at coordinate 490,750 of JAKEYF010000024.1, forward strand.
GGCAACAATATGTTTGGGTCCCAGTTCATTATGACTGACGAGGTCCTGGAGCGTATTGTGGACTTGGCTCATTATGAACAGATCGATGATCTCGCAACACTCCAGAGCCAAGTGAGCTGGTGCAATTGCGATCGCTGGGGACCAGAGATCCTTATTATCATCAGGGCCCATGCGCCCCCTGTCGCTACACCTTCAAGAGAAACCCTGCGTCCCACCGAAAATCTCCCGGAGCTGTCCACAGGACATCAGCCCTCCACTGTCCCTGGAAGCGTCGGGCCCATGGCTTCCGGTTCCAAATCTTGTGCAAAGAGCCAGTATCAATGTGGGAAGTGTGGTAGACACTGGTAGTACAACCCATATAGGTAAGCTGTCTCTTCCGAACTCAGATTTGTCCTGTTGAATGCTCATCGTCATCGTCGTCGTTTATCAGCTTCAAATCGTCTATGTCCAAATCACAAATCACGCACAGGGGTCAACGTCGTTCCGAACGCGAACGAGAATGTATTCCGAGTCATGGTTAGTGTACTTTTGAATCCGCAGCATCTAACTGACATCCTCTTGTTTTATAGGTAGAATAGTCTTGTTTGTATGTACCACCTGTTTGCCGGATGTTCAATGCAATACCCCATTTCTCGTCATACGACCCGAGTTCTGTCCATTGCCCTACCACCAACACGAACAAGTAGTGCCACCAAACACCACTTGGCGCCGTATTAACGGTAGCGTTATCATATGTGTCTGCATTCGCAGCGTCTTGTCCTCTCGTATGTCATCTGGTTCTCATTCCTGCATGGCACCCACTGTGCCTTCCTCCGTCCGATCTGTCTCCAGATTTGCATCCAACATCAGCCCAGAACCACACAACGTCGAGGACCCTTCCACCAAGATGTGCACACAGCGATGGGTCCGGACTTGTCACGACTTCTTTGATTGAGTCGATCACTACGCGAACGAGTACAAGACATCCGCAACGTCCTATGCGCCCACACCCACACATGCCCGTGCAAACCCTGCCCCGCCATTGCCCATCAACCCACCCACTAGGACACTCGAGGGAAAGTACCCGATCTCATGTATCGACGCACGACTAACGGGCACACACAGACTGATGCCTGTCTGGCCTCCGATCGTCTGCCCGTCGTACGTGTCCGGCGGGGGCGTGTTCAGTGCCAATGTGCATCACGTGCCAGCAGCCGCGACTCCCCAGTAGAGCCAACAGGATGGACTCAGAGTTTTGTCAAAGGTGTGCGTCGCTGGCGCAATTCTGCTATATCACTGACTCACTCACTTGCTCCAGTGATCATCAAAAAGTCCGCCATCGAGGGCCAGAAGACGTGCCAGAGCAAGTTTGATTCAGATGCCGAGTTCATCACCATGGGCCTTGACGCCACTGACGCTGTACAGGCCCACCCCCTCTACTGCTTCTCCTCACCGTGAACTCTGATGCTCCTGACTTCTGGACACTCATACTTCTCAGAAAGCGCGATGATATGGTGCACCGCAAGGATCCCTGTCCGCGTCCAGTCGCCATCACGCAAGGACTGAGGATGTTCCAAATAACAAATGTGTTCACAGTTAGTCTGCCGCTAGATCCGCGGCAACAATCTCACCAGCCTCTTTGTCTACAGGTAAACTACTAGTCTTTTTTGTGTTTACCACGTGAAAACCCTTCACAAGATTATCCGCTATTTCTTGGTCTACAACCCTCCCTTGCCGGAATTCACAGGTGCCCGATGACTGCATATACGCATGCAGTCTCTCGATTGTTGCGGTCATATCCAGAGGCATATGTTTGAGGGTGCAGTGTGTAAGTTGAAACACGGACTCGACCATGACATGGCAACTCCTGAACACCTCAATCAGAGGTGATTGCTTACAGATGTAGTCGATGTTGCTATTCGGGCCACTCCCCGAATAAATGACCTGGAAGCCAGCGGCGGTAAGTCAGAGTTTGTAACCCTTGTTTGCTCACCTTTGTATATAGGTTATTCCACTCTACCAACCAGTCGACAGGACAGAAGGCGTTGGGCTTCCCTGTTGGGTTACACAACAGATTCATTCAGATGAGATGACTGTCATTCTTCAAATGAGCACCCCAAACCGCCAACTTCCACATGGAACTCACCTCAGAGCAGGAGGATACACCTCATGCAAGTTCTTCATGAACCTTGCCAGCTGTGACACATACTTGTGTTTTCCCATGGTGCAGAATATATATATCCACGGCAGGAATGAGGCCTCGACGTGACTGATGTCCCCAGCGTTCATGGTGTTACAGAGGTCAACATAGAGGAGGTAGTCCCGGTTTCGCAGAGTCTGGTTCTCGAATTGCTGATCTCTTTCGGTTTCAGGTTTCATGCGCGCCTGTGATAGGCCTTCTATTGTCGCCACATATTTCTGAACGATCTCTTCGGAAATCTTGACAACTAGGTCCCAGTCCAGCTTCGATGCTGTGAATGCCTCAAGAGATGTCCAGTTCTCTGGGTCCAGTGCAGAGACCTCAATCCACCAACACTCAAGGATGGTGGCGCATAGTTCGTGATGGACCACATCATGCATCTGACAAAAGCCTGGCTTAGTGGTCATTATGCCAGTCTCGCGGGGCTGTAGAATCCCCACATGTTGGTACGTGCTGTTTAAGTTGCTGCGCCCTTCCTTTTCCTGAACATAAGTCCTCCACAGAGCATCCGCGCAGGCCATCTTATAATGAAACAGCCCCAACAGGAAGACGACGAACTGAAACCGATTTTTAGGTGTATCCTCTATGTGCCGAGAGTCCCTGATCGTATCAAGGTGTTCCTTCGTCAAGAGATCTCCATGGATGAAGAGTACAAACTCAGACATGTCTACATTTCCACTGGTTGAGAACTCAGGATCTGTAGCGTCACCTAGACCACCTTGCTGGAGTAAGTTGTCCATAACTTCAATATTTCCGTTGACTGATGACTGTTTTATCTTCATGGACCTCATAGGTATCTGTTCTGTCTTTGTCAGTGGAATTGCGAGGATCGAGTCAATTGTTCCAAGACTTTTGGACAGACTTCCAAAACCCTGGCCGTGGTTCACCAGGATTTCTCATATGTGCCACACGAATGCCTCTTGTTGTGGACTGATGTCTCTTCCCGGGCTTGGTTGATTGTAGCGGTCCGTCAGATGGTATTTCACCAAATCAAAGTCATCGAATACCACAGGTGTGGCCAAGGGTGAAGGATTTCGAGGGTCCTTTTTCCACAGCTCCTCAGAACACCGCAACACCTCAATATCTTCGACGCACGCAAGTGGTATTGCTGTAGCAGATGTGGCGCTCACAAATGATGACTGGTGAGTGAGTGTTGGCTTGGATGTCTTGAAATTGATGTCGAAATTATCGTAGGCGATGGCTACTTTGAGTGTGCGCAGACTCTCTTTGATCCTGTGCGCGCTGTCATTCGACATCGACTTCACGGCCCTCTGGATGGACTTGATACTTATCGACAGACCCGCATGTGCGAGGACTTTGATGATGTGCTGAGGAACATTTGCCGAGTGCACGAAAATCCCCATGACGCTCTGTAAGTGATTGCAGTTTTTGTTCGCACTTTTAAGGATGATACTGGCACAGACAACTGTTTTCTATTGACGTATGAGTATGTTGCATGTAAGTAAACGTATGTGACAATTTTCTTACTGAATTACTACGCACAATAACCCGAAGGGCTGTATTCCTCGCAGACACGTCTTTCCATACTCTCTTCCAACGCTGCCTCAAGTTGTCTTCCAAATCTGAATCTGGGTCAGTACCATCATCCCCCTCGGTCTCGCTGGCTGGTGTATCTTCGCCAAGTTCTCCAAGATTTCTTTCAGACTCGTCAAAGACCTTGGATAAGTTGATATCCATGGGGTCAACTGCGCGACACGGATCCCGCTTGTCGAGTGTGCCGAGTAAAGCGAAAATGAAAATGCCCACAGAGTCGGAGCAACGTGCCGAATCTTTCCTGCAAGGTGGGGCATGAAAGAAGACTCGACTTGTTCCACGGTTGCAGCGTTTGCGTGAAAATGAAGGCCATGATCCTTCTTCATCAACTCTTCAGCTTCTCTCCTCAGCACCAGTTGTGTATTCTGAAGAGCCCAAGCAGATACCGAAGCAGAGGTTGGGACGTGATTGACAAGGTAGGTGCATATATTAACAGCCTCGCGTTCCAGATGATCTTTGGCTGACTGCACTGCTTGATGCCTTAGATCGCGTGTGTGGGAAGCAAGGACGTCCTCCACCAGTGAAGATATCGAGTACCCGTGTTCAGAGATGTGACAAAGGACGGTGATGAGTTCAGGGCGCATATGTACGGTGTATAGTGTAACGCCACCAGCAGGGCGACGTCCATGGTTCATAGTACCCGCAGCAGGTCTAGCAGAAGACGCGTTCGGCATTATCGGACAACGGCGATAATGGAGACTGATATCGGTCGAAGGCACACGCTCGAAGAGGCGAGGCGAGAACGGTGATGCACAAGTAAAGGGGAAGGCTTAAGACAAGGCAGAGCAGGGTTCCCAAGATACAAAGCTGGTATTGCTAAGTAAATCAAGTCTGAGGACTCGAGTACGAAGACAAGCCTGGTATATATACATGCAGGTACATAAGGTTCATACTCAGCTAAGTCTGCTCTATCTGGGGTCTGGGTCCATGCGCAGTCATGGAACCTACCAGAAGGTCACATGCGTATTGCGCCATCTATCGTCATCGTTCTAGGTCAGTCTAGACTCCGGTCATGTGATCATACCGTCATGAGTCCAGACCACGCCTGAAGATCTCCCTAGCGCTCCGTAAGGTCCCGCTAGTGGCGTCTGAGCCATCGGGAGTCTCCGCCCGGCTAGGCGGTTCCTCCGGCCTGCATCCAGTAGCGTCGGCGGTCAGGATTCATAACATATAGCAAGGTATAGAGTCCACGGTCTGGGACTCACAGACTTCACACGTTCACGCATATAATAGGCATATGTATGTTAATTAAAAAATCCCAATATGGACACACGCGTCTCGACAATAAAACTACGGAAATGGCGATGAAGGACTTCGATGTGTCACGCCCCGGAAAATGCCGACACAAAAGTCCCCAGTCAGTCCCAAGCGTAACGAGACACGAAGGTTGGATATAATAGGAAGGTGGGGTTGCACGTGTCTCTTATGCGCGGGCCGATGGGAAGGAGTCTGGTCTAAAACATGATGTTATACCGTGGATAGTGAACCATTCAATCCGCGGTACCCTAAAACCTATATTTCGAGTACAAACACATACACATGGTCTTGTAAGGTGATCACTACAGATGCCATTTTATGTACTAGTATATCAACCAGTATACACAGGTAAACCCTAATGACTATGCATGTGTTTGTACTTGAAATATAGGTTTTAATGTACTGCGGATCGAATGGTTCACTATCCGCAGTATAACGTCATGTTTTAGACACCATAGAGGCAACCACACATAGGGATCTCTCCTATAAGCGGCATTAGACACCCCATTTCAGAGTACAATGCCGCGGATAGTAAACCATTCAATCCGCGGTACGTTAAAACCTATATTTCAAGTACAAACACATGCATATTCATTTTAAGTTACCTGTATATACTGGTTGATATACTAGTATATAAAATGACATCTGTAGTGATTACCTTACTAGCACATGTGCATGTGTTTGGACTCGAAATATAGGTTTTCATGTACCGCGGATCGAATGGTTCACTATCCGCGATATAATATCATCTTTTGGACACCATAAAGCCTGCCATGAATAGGGATCTCCCCTATAAGCAGCATTTGACACCCCATCTTAGAAGTACAATATATAACCCACTATCCTTGCAACATATATGAGACAGTACTTCTACATAGGGTTAGGGTTTATATGTGGTTAGATGATGCACATTGGGTGTGCTCATATAGGCAGCAGCTTTTGAATACATAAATGTCCCTTTTATTGTGATCTGCAGGTCTTCCCTCTCATCTTTGCTATGCCATCTGCAGTTGATAGTCATGTGACCTAAAGGTGTAACACAGTCTATAATTTTTTATCATATAGTATTGTAATTATAAGTTGAAGAGCTGTACTTTACAGCAGTGAGTGAGCAAGGCAAGCAAGCCATGCTGTAAAGTACAGCTCTTCAACTTATAATTACAATACTATATGATAAAAAATTATAGACTGTGTTACACCTTTAGGTCACATGACTATCAACTGCAGATGGCATAGCAAAGATGAGAGGGAAGACCTGCAGATCACAATAAAAGGGACATTTATGTATTCAAAAGCTGCTGCCTATATGAGCACACCCAATGTGCATCATCTAACCACATATAAACCCTAACCCTATGTAGAAGTACTGTCTCATATATGTTGCAAGGCTCTGCAGCAGCATGTGGCAGGTGGAAGCAGGGGGGTGCAACAGGCATGATGTGGCAGCTGTTTCCCCACCCCTGCAGCTGTAATGGTCTGAGTCAGCAGCAACAGAGGCTGAGCGACAGAAGAATAGGTGGTACAAACAGCACATAACAGTCTAGGATGTGAATAGATGACGATGGACAGTGCTTAAAGAAACGATCACAGGTGATAACAACAGGAGTGGAATGATGGTCCAATGGCACAGATGGCACAAAAAGGGACTCAGACAATGGTCATGAGTGATGACAACAGAAGTGGGATGATGGTCTGATGGTGCAGATGGCGTAAAACAGGGCTTGGACAATGGTCACAAGTGATGACAACAAACAAGTGGGACAATGGTCCACAATAACTGGACGATGGTCTATGACAACATATGATAACAACTTGAAGTGAACAATGGCCCATGAAAAACAGGAGACAGATATAAAGGAGTGGGAAGCAGTAGCAAATGATGGCAGTGCAGGGCAGCACAGGGCCCATAACCTGTGAAGTTCTGCATGCCAGGGACTGGAATAGTTGTGGATAGATGTGATAATTGACCTTGTGTATGCTACTCAGGTATTTGTATGCATCATACTTTATGTATACCAAATCTTAAATGCCCCTCACCACTGACCAATTTGGGCTGGTTCTTACAAATGGTCCCACTAGATGTCTCTTGAATCACATCAGCTAGGAGTGACAGTGATCCCAGTGATCCTGTCCTCAGACAACTTGAAGACTCAGCTAACCCTCTTCTGTGGGAACACTACATATCCTATCTACATGACCATCAGGAATGTTCCAAAAGAAATCCATCAAAAACTGTTGCACTGCATGCAGATACTCATGGGCTACATCCCAACAACTAAACTAACTAGCCTCACCAACAAGGCAGCTTGGCGATGTGCCCTTGCTAACCTATTCCATGCCTGCGTGCAAGTAATACTAGCTCTGATTGCAGGCTATGGTGAAATGGGGGTTGTGATAAAGAGTGGAGATGGGACATGGCACTGATGCCAGTTGCGTACTTTTTGCAAAGATCTCACGGCCCAGTCTGCTCTCGACCGTCCTCAAAGTTCGATCTCCGCCCAAACACGCATTTTCACTGCTTACTCAGGCAAGATTTTCACAACTATTAACTAATAAATAACATCATAATCACGAGTACTTTTTGGCACAATATGTATTTATGTTTCTTAGCTAATTTAAAGTCACATGAGTAATTAAGGGGGTAAATGCGAAGCCTATATTGAATGATGATAAAGCGATGCATTGGCGTCTTAATAAGCTTGCTGTGAGGTGAGGCGAGGGCGGGCAAGGGTGGGAAACGGTGGCAGGCAAGGGCGAGGGCGAGGGCAGGCAAGGGCGGGGCGAGGGCGATTGGGCAAGGACGGGTAAGGGTGGGGGTGGGCAAGGGCGGGCAAGGGCGAGGACGGGCAAGGGTGGCGGGCAAGGGCGAGGGTGGGAAGGGGCGGGCAAGGGCAAGGGCAAGGGCAGGCAAGGGCGGGCAAGGGCGGGCAAGGGCAGGCAAGGGCAGGCAAGGGCAAGGGCAGGAAGGGGCGGGCAGGGCGGGCAGGGGCAAGGGTGGGCAAGGGCGGGCAAAGGTGAGGGTGGGCGAGGGTGGGCAAAGGTGAGGGTGGGCAAGGGTGGGCAAAGGTGAGGGTGGGCAAGGGTGGGCAAAGGTGAGGGTGGGCAAGGGTGGGCAAGGGTGGGCAAGGGCAAGGGCGAGGGCGAGGGCGAGGGCGAGGGCGAGGGCTGGTAAAGCGGAGGGCGGGCAAGGGTGGGCAAGGGCAAGTGCGGGCAAGGGCAAAGGCAGGCAAGGGCGGGAAAGGGCAAGGGCGGGAAAGGGTGAGGGCGGGAAAGGGCGAGAAGGGTGAGGGCGAGGGCAGGCAAGGATGAGGGCAGGCAAGCGCGGGCAAGCGTGAGAGTGAGCGAGGGTGAAGTGAGTGAGGGTGAGTGAGGGGGGAGGTGAGAGCTCACGGCGAGCCAGCGAGAAGATAGGGGTGCGTGGTTGGGGGGTGGGCAAGGAGTGCGAGGGGTGGGCATGAGGGGGTGAGCGAGGCGGCGAGAAGATGGGGGTGGTGGTGCGTGTTTGGTGAGCGTGAGCGAGAGGGGGAGGTGAGCGAGGTGGCGAATGAGGGGATGTACGGTTGACTTACAGGTTTCATAGTAGTGGGTATTGAGTGGCCTTGAGGGAAGGGGTGAGCCTCAATGGGGCTTGATTGTCGAAGCGACCTCAACACCTGCGCATCAGACAGGACCGGGTGGGCCTCTGAGGGTGGACAGCGAAAGGAGGGGAAATGAGCGAGAGTTGACTTACATGGGCCGCGGAGAATGCCTCGTTGAGGCTTGAGTCCCTCAGAGCCGAAGCGACCTTGACGAGTCCAGGTCGCATCGGGGAGGCATTTGTGGCGATGCCGACGACACTGGTGAGGTAGGGGCCGAGCGATGGGCCTTGAGGATATCTGGTGGGTAAGGAAGGGTAAGTGATTAGTGGGATGAGAATGTCGTGAGGCATTTATGATGATACCAAAGACACTGGTGAGGTGGAGGCTGAATGAGAGGCGCTGGGATAGGGTATGAAGCGATTGGAGGGCTGAGGACGTCGAGAGGTGTTTGTGGCGATACCGAAGATGCTGGTGAGGTAGACCGAATGAGAGTCCTCCGGGGTATGGGCAAGGAGGGGTATGAAGTGATCGGAGGGTTGGGAATGACGGGGGCGCCCTTCAGAAGAGAGACGCAGGCCGTGAAGGAATGGAGCTGCTAGAGTTCACACAGTCCGAACTGTGCTGGGGCAGTGAAGAACAACAGTAGGGTATGGCCCTGGACCAGCGAAATCGTGGCGAACGTGACTCTCCAAGTCACGCAAAGTGGCTGAGGGATCGACGTTTAGTTGTCACTCAGATCTCAGAGCTTGTAAAGTAAAGACGATTCTCATGGAAGGTAATGCATATGAAGGTTGTTGGAGAGAATGATCATTGATCTTGCAAAAATGACTCAAACGTTATGGTTACGCCTGGGCAGATGACCTTACAGATAGATCGAAAGAGTACTGTGATGAGTTGTAGAAGTTTTATGAATATGCCTCGTAAAATTACTAGCAGCAAGCAGCTGAGGCTAACAAGGTAGGCTACTTGGGTATTTAAGCATGAATCGAAAGGCACGGAGTACCGTACGTATCGTATTCACATAGTATAGGTAGACTGTGATTCTATGAACGGAAATCGTGGCGAACGTGACTCTCGAAGTCAATTATCACTCGAGATTTAAAACACATCTTGCGCACCATCTGGTTGATCTCCCGGAGAGTGAACATATCTTGACATGTCTTGACGACCGACGATACACCAGGACTTGTTCGAGTACATGTCGTCGCACCGATTGATCGATGATCTTGGAGGTATAAAGGCTGAAATAAATAGAGAGGATCCGCAGTGCGAGTCGCGCGAAAGTATGTCCACGTGTGCAAAGCTCAATAGATAAAAGAGCAGATATTGTATTCACGACATAGGTATGTGAGATTGAGAGGACAGGAAATATATATGAGGCCAGTATACAGGGTATGCCAAAGGTCCCGAGGGATATGGGGTGTGTGCATGTGCGTACATTCCAGGAGGGTAAGCAGTGGGAATAGGGAACCACGCGGGGGGGGTGGAGGAAGGCAGGGGAGTAGATGAGGCAGGTGCGGATAACGTTGCCAGTGGGGTGTTTGCGTACATGGGGCGACGGTTCAGGGGCTCTGGGGGGGGACAGTTTTCACTGTTGGCTGCAGCTGCTGTGGCGTGGGTGCGGGCCTCAGCGTTTTGTGCTGCGGTTCGTGCGTCTGGTGCAGCATTTCAGCCGGAACTGACTCCACCACTGTACAGGTCTGTTATCTTCACACGCGGCTTCTTGCGATTGAGATCCCCAATGCGTGCTGTTGCTGAGGGTTCTGGAGACGATGTGGTGGCAGGATGAGGTCTCGTCTGACATCACTTTGCCCCCATTCGTTCAGCGGTCTCGGTCCACGTGCCTTGATTGGGTGGTACTAGTGATTTAAGGTCCGGTCCAGTCCGGTCTTTTACCTTCCTAATAAGGCAACCGGACCGAGACCGGTCCTAATTAGTCAGGATTATTCAAAAGACCGGACCGGGACCACTATGGACCGGTCCTGGTCGGTCCTGCAGCCGGTTAAACACCGGTTGCAACCAGTCTTTTGTGCAACTGGATTTGTCATCATGGGTTTCGCTGGACCGGAAGTCGTGTTGTCAACAACGGTCAACATCGACGACGTGTCAACCACCATAGTCGCTTTGACGTCCAACGCTCCCAGTCAGCGTTCGTTGACTGCTTTACTTTGGCCCAGGAAACTCTCAAGAAGCTAAGTACTCCTTCTCCTTCTAGCTAACTTATTAATTCTTTCTTATTTTATTTTCTAGGTTTTAATTGTGGTGCCGCAACATCACGACACCGCCGGCCCATGGCACCGCAAGACCACGGTGTCAACGTGGCGCCGCAAGACCATGACTCCGACCCGATGCCGCCGCAGGATCATGGAGTTGACACAGCGCCGTGACACCACGACATCGACGCGGTGCTGCGACACCACGACACCGACACCGCGACACCGACCTGGCGCCGCGACACCGTGACACCGATGCGGCGCCACGATACTACGATACTGACGTGGTGCCGTGACACCATGACATCAACCCGGCGTTGTGACGCCACGACACCGCAACGCCGACCTGGCGCCGTGACACCACGACACCAATGCGGCGCCACGACACGGCGACACCACGACACTGGCACAGCGCGGCGACACCATGATACCGACGTGGCGTGGCAACACGACTTTGACGCAGCGTGGCAACACCACGACACCGCAACATCGACCTGGCACCGCAACATCACGGCACGAACGCGGTGCCACGACACGGCGACACCACGACACCGACACGGCATGGCGACACGACAACACCGATGCGGCGTGGTGACACGACTTCGACGCGGCGCAGCAACACCACGACACCGCAACATCGACCTGGCATGGCAACACCACGACACGAACGCGGCGCCACGACACGGCGACACCACGACACCGACACGGCTTGGCGACACCACGACACCGACGCGGCATGGCAACACGACATCGACGCGGCGCGGCAACACCATGGGATCGACACGGTGCCATGGCAGTTCTTAGATTACAGTAGTACAGTAGTAGCTAATATATTATGGATGAAATGTGATCTAAATGTGTGAAAAGACCATTGGGTTGGTTGCAGTAAAGACCGGTTTCAACCGGTCTTTTGTTGGTTGCAGAGGATTGTTAAAAATTGAGCAACCGCAACCGGGCTGGGTCCAAAAAAGGTGCAACCGCAACCGATGGTCCGGTTGCAAGCCGGTCCAGTCCAGTTGGGTCCTGGTCTTTTTCCGGTCCTATGGACTGGACCTTAAAACACTAGGTGGTACGATGTCCTTGTCAGGGAGGGGGCTCTCAGTAGAGTGCGAATTCTGAACAATGGCAGTCAGGTGTGACTCAACCATCTGGAGACTTTGAACGGTCTCAGGGGACGTCACCACGCCGTCACTTAGGAATGCCCTGGAGATGGTGATTACGTTCTCCAGGATCGCAGCGGCGCTCGCCTCGCTGCACACAGGCTGCGTCAAACCTTCCTGAATTGATTGCGCTTGCGACGCCTTGGGGGCCACCTCCACTTCAAATTGTTGGCCACCGTTCCCGAAGAAATGGGCAACGGCAGTGACATGTTTACACAGTTCCACCCTGGGCCAGTCCGGGCAGTCACAGGACTGTGTGGTGAGCATAACCAAATACATACGTGATGAATGGGCGGATTGCACGTAATATTGGTTGTCGCCTAGCTCACGGATTGACTCGGCTTTAACTTCCGGGGTTTCCGCGAGAATTTCCTTGCGACGCTTGCCGGCCAGATTTAGACCCTCGAACCCTAGCTCCTGGCGGACGTGCTGAATCGCGTAAGACGGAAGCATAACCGTGACGAGCGTGTGAACGAGATGGTCCACACACCGATTCCTCTTTCCCTCAAGCCACTTTGATTTTAGAGTGTGATAGTAGCTAGATAAACATAGATTTGAGCAATCCAGGCCGATCTTTTGTGCGATAAGACTACTTATGCCTCAATAAGCATATTTGTATCGCCTTCTTGAAAGATCGTCCGATTCTGTCTTGATATCCCTGCCCAGAGGGGTACAATGCCCATCCAGTTGGTCTTAAGATAATCTACAAAACTTTGGGGGACCAAATCATTGGTCTGGATCCAATCCCATGCGGAATCAAACATCGATTGATCAGACATTTTGACCCATTCTCGGACGCGATCCCAAAGTACCGGGAATTCTTCTGTGCGGAAATGCATCCGCATGGCGTGGAGCACGTGCCACCAACACAATAGATAGAAGTGTGGTCTCCGGATACACGGCCTTGACTGCATTCATTTGCGCCTTGTCATGATCACTCATTGTGATCCGCGGTGTAGTTTCAGGGCTGCGCTTTTTTACGAAATTAAGAAAGTAATGTATTGTCGCTTCTGTGCCATTTGATGACAGCATCCATGCGACAGGAACACCTGCCGGGCGGAAATGGAGTAAGCGTCTGTAAATGGAGAAGCGCCACAAAGCGCACCATGGCCCCACAAATCCCTCACAATCAGGGTGAATAGTTGGACCCCTATGTACTGAGTCGTATTGTGGGTTGCATCTATTGACAAAAAATCGCAGCCAAGCGCCCGGAAGCGGTCCCTCTGGTACTCAGTTTGGATGCATAGGACAAAAGATTCTGGAGATAGACCAGATTCGGGGGGAGGGGGATCCCTCTTGTCCTTCAGGACAGCCTCAGCACCACATTGCCGGAGCCAAGCGACCCACAGCCTAACAGAGATCGTGTCATTATCGTCCAGGCGGATCTCCTCATTCTCCACTACCCGATGAAGGCGGCTGATGTCACGCATGGTCATGTGGTAATCGCGATCTGTTGGCTTGCAGGATTCGCGCACACGTTGCAACTACACGATAGCTGTTCCGTTAGCTTGGCAAAAATATTATTAGTTGTTGCTCACTATTGCCTTGGGATCTATGCCTGTATGAATCATATCCATCACAAGGGTCCAGATGTCGTCTGACAGTCTGAGAAATCAAAGGTTCTCATCGCCAAGCACATGATCGTGCCGGCCCTCGTACTTCCCAAGAATTGTGTTGGTGTGCGGATACTGTTTGACAATCAGGTGGCACTGACAACCCGTTTTCTTCAAAGGGATCTTCCGATCCCATTTGTGGGTGCATTCACGATCTGACTTCCTGCCCGAGAATTCCTGCGAACATCTGAATGTGTGTGCCCGCCAATTTGGTGAGTCCGATTCCTCAGTGACACTCACAATTAATTGAATTGTCTTCTCGTGTTCCTCAGCAGCAAGCCAAACCAAAAACTCGGCCTCGTTGGCCCACTCAAGCAGCATACCCCCTTTCTCGCGGTCGTAAGTAATGCTTCCATATGCGGGCTTCGGTTTGCCATGGCGCAACCTCGTGTTCGACATGAGACGAGCGCAACCCCTTTCAGTAATAGGGGGCCCAATGGGGATTTCGAAGTCGGGCATTAGTGGGGGATTGGAAACAAGGTATTGTTTGTCCCTCTCCCTTCCTCCCACGTGCGACCCAAACCGATACACAGACACGCGTTGTTTACGTGCTGTTTACGCGCTATTTAAGTTTATTTATTTAATCATATCATATATTAATTTTTACTGTGAGGAAAGAAAATGCGAAGGGAAGAGAAAGTCGAAGAAAGTGGAGTTGGAAACTGAGTGGTGTGTGAATGGTCAAGAGCGGACCGGGCCGTGAGATCTTTGCGAAAAGTCAAAGACTACTGATGCCATCACATCTTCACTCTCTTTGTTGAGGATTATCCTGAGCAGATATTGATAATGTGCATGTATAGCAGCCAGTGCCCCAAATGCATCATACCTCACACTCAGTAAAAAAGAAAAGTCAGTGAATAGTCAGAGTCTAGTCAGAGTCTAGTCAGATGGAAGTCAGATACTTCACCAAAGTCAGGAAATAGTCATTCTGTAGTCAAATAAAGTCACCTTATAGTCAGTTCAAAGTCATAATGACTTGGAGAAAACTTCAATTATGGGGATAGGGCCCATGGGGGAGGGAAACATGGGGAAGGGGAATATAGGGAAAGGGGAGGGGGACATGGGGGATGGGGATTATGTAGATGGGGGAGGGGAACATGGAGAAGGGGGATATAGGGAAGGGGGAGGGGAACATGGGGAAGGGGAATATAGGGATAGGGGAGGATAATATAGGGATGGGGGAGGGGAATATGGAAAAGGGGAATATATGGAAGGGGGAAGGCAACATGGGGAAGGGGGATATAGGGAGGGAACATGGAGAAGGGGAATATAAGGATGAGGGAGGGGAACATGGGAAAGGGGATTATGTAGATGGAGGAGGGCAACATGGGAAAGAGGAATATAGGGAAGGGGGAGGGCAACATGGGAAGGGGATTATGTAGATGGGGGAGGGCAACATGGGAAAGGGGAATATAGGGATGAGGGAGGGGAACATGGGGAAGGGTGATATAGGGATGAGGGAGGGGAACATGGGGAAGGGGGATATAGGGATGAGGAAGGGGAACATGGGGAAGGGGGATATAGGGATGAGGGAGGGGAACATGGGAAAGGGGGATATAGGGATGAGAGAGGGGAACATGGGGAAGGGGGATATAGGGATGAGGGAGGGAAACATGGGGAAGGGGGATATAGGGATGAGAGAGGGGAACATGGGGAAGGGGGATATAGGGATGAGAGAGGGGAACATGGGGAAGGGGGATATAGGGATGAGGTAGGGGAACATGGGGAAGGAGATTATGTAGATGGGGGAGGGCAACATGGGGAAGGGGGATATAGGGATGAGGGAGGAGAACATGGGGAAGGGGATTATGTAGATGGGGGAGGGGAACACAGGGAAGGGGAATATAGGGATGAGGGAGGGGAGCATGGGGAGGGGACTATATGAGGGCAACATGGGGAAGGGGAATATAGGGATGAGGGAGGGGAACATGGGAAAGGGGATTATGTAGATGGAGGAGGGCAACATGGGA
Source organism: Lactarius sanguifluus (assembly GCA_021527775.1). NCBI lineage: Eukaryota > Fungi > Basidiomycota > Agaricomycetes > Russulales > Russulaceae > Lactarius > Lactarius sanguifluus. The sequence continues at coordinate 506,274 of JAKEYF010000024.1, forward strand.
AAGGGGAATATAGTAGGGAAGGGGGAGGGCAACATGGGGAAGGGGATTATGTAGATGGGGGAGGCAACATGCCAGTGGGAAAGGGGAATATAGGGAAGGGGGAGGGCAACATGGAGATGGGGGATATAGGGATGGGGGATATAGGGAACATGGGGAAGGGGATTATGTAGATGGGGAGGAGACAATAAGGATGAGGGAGTAGAACATGGGGAGGGGGATTATAGGAATGGGAGAAGGGAACATGGGGAGGGAAAAATGGGGAATGGGGGGGGAACATGGGGAGTGATGAGGAAGGGGGAGGGGAACATGGAGATAGGGAGGGGAACATGGGGATGGGGATTATATAGATGGGGGAGGGCAACATGCCAGTGGGAAAGGGGAATATAGGGAAGGGGGGAGGGCAACATGGAGATGGGGGATATAGGGATGAGGGATATAGGGAACATGGGGAAGGGGATTATGTAGATGGAGAGGAGACAATAGGGATGAGGGAGTAGAACATGGGGAGGGGGATTATAGGAATGGGGGAAGGGAACATGGGGAGGGAAAAATGGGGAATGGGGGGGAACATGGGGAGTGATGAGGAAGGGGGAGGGGAACATGGAGATGGGGAGGAGAACATGGGGATGGGGATTATGTAGATAGGGGAGGGGAGCATGGGAATGGGAAAGGGAAATATGGGGGAGGGGAGGGAAACATGGGGAAGTGAGATATGAGGAAAGAGGAGGAGAACATACCACTGGTGATTATTATATGTGAGTTGAACAAATAAAAGATCTCTGTTGAAGATGAGCAGCTTATTTAAGTTAGGAAAGAGTAAATGGGTTGTGTTTCAATCAAGAGTGTTGCTTTGCCACAATTCCTGAGCATATTTATGCATACTCCATGATTATTTCACTAAGTCATTTTGACTTGAAGCTGACTACAAAATGACTACCTTCTGACTTTGGTCAAATTTCAGACTATCATCTGACTACTATCTGACTTCTGGCTGACTTAGATATTTTGTTGGCTCCTTTCTTTCTGATGCAACATAAGTTCCTAGAGAATTGGGGAAGTACAAGTACAAGACAGCCATTTTTATTTACCCTACTCATCTTCTGCTAGAATCTCTTCAAATCCACATTCCTCTGCACTCAGCATATCCAGTCCTGGATGTCTTCTTAGGATATGAACCCTTGACTCAAACTCTCAAATTCCAATCAGATTCATCAGCCTAGATGTTTCCATCACCCTTATCTCTTCTGACCATCTCCCACACCACCTCCCTACTACACCAAACTCCTCCACCACTGGACAGTAGACCACCAAACATAGGTTGTATTCTGGCACTGAGTAAAATGCTACTGCCTCTCCCCAAGTAGGTCTTTTTGCTTGTATGTCTCTCTGAGCCTCAAAATATCTTGAGGAGCATGAGGATTGGCCCCTTAGCTCAGAGATCCTACTTCTCAGAGTGACACCTTTAATTGTGCACTTTTCCCATCTCTGGACTTTAAGATCCCAATTGAAAGGCACATCAAGACATCCACAAATTGCCTTAAGATGGGTATAAAAGTCTGTTCCCCCTTTTTTGTCAGTCTTCCTTATAGGAAGGGACTGAAAAAGGTGCTCTTTTTGTCTCTTCTCCTTTCCAGGAATAGACAAGACTGGGTACTTTAGAGTCAACATCTTAGTGGTTGCCCTTTCAAATAAAATTGTAGACATATTGGCAAATGGTGCCTTTTTAGATCTGATTTTGTGGCCCAGCTCTTCAATTGCCCTCTCTACTGTTGCTTGAGAGCCAAATCTGATTGAGCCATGCCATAGAATATGATATGGGACATGGACTAATTGAAAGATGCACAGTCTACATCTTGAGACCTTCATTGGGTCATCACCAACATATAGCCTTTCAAACTCATTCAAAAAAGAACAAGCTTTTCCATGTAGCTCTGCCAAATCCTCTGATGACCTTGGGGAGATGGTCATGGCAGTTTCAACAATGTCTGCAAATTCTCCAAAGTTTTCCAGAACTTCCTGATCAACTTGTAGTTCCCAAGCAATTGGTATAATATACCAATGGAGGAGTGCCATCCATTCATAGACTTTATATTGGCTTTGGCACTTTTTATATGGGTTTCTAATTGGCCCACAAAAAGATGGAGGGAGAGTCTTTACAGCCTTCTCAGCCTCTTCTCCAAGAAGTTCTGCAACTCCTTTACTGAGGTAGATCCTTTCATCACTGGAACTGTGTGTTACCCACAAGTCCCAGATATGTAGCATGCAGTTCTCATAAAATAGGTGGAATGGATCCAGTGGGAAGAATGATGGATGAGAAAAGGCAGAGCTGGTAGAACATAGTGTGAGGCATGATATTCCTGTCTCCCTCACAATCATTTGTTGCTCCTTCTTAGTCTTTGCAGATAGAAGCCTATTAATGGTCTTCCAGTAATGACTCTGATCCCGCATTGGTAGGAAGTAAGGATCAATATCAGGGTGAGTTGGATTAAACTTCTCCCCTTGAGGTGGAGAGAGTGGATAATATTGTGCCTTTGCACCTTTCTCTTTGCTAGTGCGTGCACCTTGCACCATACTAAAGCGATCACTATGAAGAGCTGCATGTCCAGCCATTCCATTTAACTTGGCTGAACCCAGCATATCTCCTTTGACACCACAGAGATATGGCTTTAAAACAAAGCAGGATGAATCAATTATATCCCATGTCCATATTCCTTCACTAGCTGTCACGGCGCAGCCGGGACGAGACCCACGCAGCAACCAGAAGTACGCGCAAGACAACCCGCAGTGGGATCAAGAAGTCCACGGAGCCACAGCAGTGCTCGAAGACCTGCTGGAGAAGTGGAAGAAGGAGCCGTACGCGCGAGATCACGTGTGAGTTGGACGCGCGGTGAGCACACGTGACCCTTACCCACCATCACGTGACTATCAGGAGGCGTGGGAATAGGTCGAAGTTATCGGCCATCACGTGACCCCAGCACGTGACCTGCCTCGAACGGTCTGGAAGAGCCTAGATGAGCTTGTGCCTAGGTTGAGGCTGGAATGTGAGTCCGGATGAGCTTGAGCCCGGACGCGGTCTAGATGGTGACCCCATGACTGTATGGCTGACTGATGCGAATCGAGAGCGAGTTATGCTATTGGATAGGTGTATTAGGGTTTCGGATTCGGGCTGAGCTTGAAAGCTCCCCTCTGTAGTATAAGTAGAGGGCCGAGGACGCGTTGTAGTCCTTAGCTTTGATATCTTGTGTCAATCCTTCCAACTGTGGAGATTGTATAAAGCTAGATTGCCTCATTGACCATCCCTTCTTTTGTCATCTGTGCTAGTGTGCCGGTTATTGCCACTAAGCGTTCCGCTTGCCGTCGTGCTTAGTCATCGCCGACGCCTCGTATCTTATCATTATCGCCTTCATCATTTTCATTGCCTTGGTTGGCCACACCCTGCGTATCGCCCTAGCCGTTGCCTACGGGATACTGAAGACGTTCAAGCACGTGCAGCAGCAGCAAACAGGCATTTAGAGGAAACGTCCGAAGGAACGTAACATTAGCCATGGCCATCTCCTGGAAAAGAGGATATATGAAGGACTCAATATTTCCAGGAGATGAAGGCCCAGGAATGGCAAGGGGGATGATAATATTCTTTGCCCTATATCACCTCTCTGGTGGGAGATTGAGTAGCACAACAACCAAGAGCCACACATTGGATTGTTTCTTCATGGTGAGCTGAGCACCATCAGTAGAGATTGTAATGGCAGTATCTCTGGCATCTTTAAATAGCCCCATATTTTTATAGTGATCAATATGATTTGCAGAGTTGGCAAAATCAGAATATGTCTGCCTATTGGCACCTGAAGCCACTGCAAGGAGTTTGAGAGTCTCCTGCAAGCACCTGTCTCTGTATCTCATCTCCTCTGATGTTTCTGCAACTGAATAGTGTGACTGAATGATGGGAATGATGGGAATATAAAGCATTTGTGCCCTTGGCTTTTGTGAAGCCCTAGGACCCAGCTTTTGCTTATAGCGTGGTTCATTGCAAATTTTTCCATCATGGGAGTGTGTGCAAAGGGTTTGAGACTGAAAGTCCCCAGTATAAGCTATGCAACTCCTGGGGCACATGTCAATAAATGATGGTGTAAGCCCAGTAAGCTTCTCTGCCAACTTTTGCACAGCATAAAGGCTGAGGATCTCCACATCTGTGGCCTCTGAAAGCACTTTAGCATGAGAGCCATAGGCTTTTACTGTGCCTTGAGACTCTGTCCATGCAAAGTAGTGCTGAAGGGACAGCACTTCTGCCCTAGATAGAGCATATTCCCCTGGGGGACCAGAAGGGGGAGGGGGAAGAGCGTAGTCCTCTAACAGCTTCTTCTGGAGCTGTACAACAGCCTCTGGCAAAGAGGGACTTGCCCTGCTTGTCTGACTAGACTCCTCCAATGCCTCAGATAGTAGGGCTGAGTCTTCTATCTCAGCAACATCCTCCGCAAACATATCTGAAAAGTCAGAGTCATAACCCAAGTCCACAGACTGAGGGGGGGCTTCTAAGATCTCCTCAGCAACCTCAAATAGAGCAGATTGGCCATCAGAGCTAGATAGATCATCCTCAGAGCCAGACATATCCCCAGAGTCAGATGAATCCCCAAAAATTGCAGAGGCAAGCACAGAGGGCTCCATAGGATCACTGGCACTATTGTAGCCTGGGATGTTACGAATCCCGACCGCCGACGCTACCAGACGCGGGCCGGAGGAACCGCCTAGCCAGGCGGAGACTCCCGATGGCTCAGACGCCGCTAGTGGGACCTTACGGAGCGCTAGGGAGATCTTCAGGCATGGTCTGGACTCATGACGGTATGATCACGTGACCGGAGTCTAGACTGACCTAGAACGATGACGATAGATGGCGCAATACGCATGTGACCTTCTGGTAGGTTCCATGACTGCGCACGGACCCAGATCCCAGATAGAGCGGACTTAGCTGAGTATGAACCTTATGTACCTGCATGTATATATACCAGGCTTGTCTTCGTACTCGAGTCCTCAGACTTGATTTACTTAGCAATACCAGCTTTGTATCTTGGGAACCCTGCTCTGCCTTGCTTTAAGCCATCCCCTTATCTTGTGCATCACCGTTCTCGCCTCGCCTCTTTGAGCGTGTGCCTTTGACCGATATCAGTCTCCTTTGTCGTCATTGTCCAACAATGCCGAACGCGTCTTCTGCTAGACCTGCTGCGGGTACTATGAACCATGGACGTCGCCCCGCTGGTGGCGTTACATGGGAGATCTGTAATTGTGTAGCTTAGATACCAATATATCAAGAGATTTTACTTACCATCAACATCTGTCATCACAGCATCAGCATCTCCCACTGCACTCCCAGCAGCATGAAAATCTTATTTAAAAAATTGAGCTAGGAACCAAAGCATAATAAAATTGTACCAACCATCAGTCTCCCTCTGAGCCCCTTCTGGGCCTTCATGGAGTGATGCTGGTGCAACAGAGGTATTATCTAGATTAAGATCAATATCAAGGCAAATTAGTTTTGATCAAGGGCATAAAAAAAATAAACACATACCATCAGGATGAGAGGATAGGCTAGCTGTTTGAGACTCCACAGCTAAGCCAGCAAGCAACTGTGCAGTCTGGTCATAACAGCTCTGCAAGTAGTTGATGGTGTGCTGAGAACCCCGCAAACCAATCTGATCTAGTAGCTGAACTTGGTTTTGCTTAAGATGACCCTGTATTGTCCTTCTGGTGAGATGCTTCCTTGAGTTGCATTGGAAGCATGGACAAGGGTACTTTGGCGCAACTGAGGCCATAGTACGTGGTGTAGATGCATGAATGAGTGTCATTGATGGCCCGCAAGCCCACAGATAGCAATCTTAGGATCACAGGAACTTCAGGCCATCACTCGATGCACCGAAACAATGTGTAGTAAGCATTGCTTTTGCATGACTTGTTGGTTTACTCTCGTTCACACTTGTCACATATTTTTTCTCTTGCCTTTTTTTTTTTTTGCAATGTCTGCTCCCCGCTACGACCTTTCTGAAGATGAAGATGATGACCTCTTTGGGGATAATCCTGGGTCTGACAGTGATGATAATGATGATACTATGCACCCTCCCTCTTCGAGTCGCTCAAATCGACGGCCCCCCCCACAGTTCCCTCTCTGGCAGCATGGGGGTTTGTACTCTAAGTGTGCACATCCCTTGGGTGCCCTTCCCAAACACCCCAGTATTTTGCTGGACCTCATTGCAGCTCTCACACACAATGAGCTTTATCACAACCAACAGTATCAGAAGACACACCAAAAGATCGCCAAACTTGAGCACATGGTGTCTGAGATGGTATGTGAGATTGTCGAGCTGTGACGAACTTGTAAGGGAATTGGTAAGTCATCGCCTTCCTTTGTTTTTTCTTCTTTAGCTAATACACTGTTACCCCAGCTTTGTCTACCCCTCCTGTCATGAACGATACGTCTCTCACCCCAAGCAACTCGTTTTCGCATGTTCTCTCTGGCACCGTCAGTGACCCTCTGCTTCCACCTCCCTCAGCTGGGTTAGTTCCACAGCCTCTTATCCGCCCCCAGTACCTCCCACAATCAGTCCTCTAGACTTCTGAGGACGCCAAGAATGACCCGCTGGTCAGAATCAAGGAGAACAACAAATCGTGACCACTGATGGACTGGGCCATCCATCTCCCAAATGGAACTGGCATCTTGAAATCCCAATGGTTGTCAATCCATGCTTCCACCTGGGCCATCTTGCATTTAAATCTCAAAAGACTTCACAGTACCGACCTGCACGCTATTGACCAACCCTGCAAAAAGAGGTATTTCAAGTCGTTCTTCATCAAAGAGTGGAACACCGCTGTTGCTGAGCTCGAAGCCACCGCCCCTCTTCTCACTTTGTGTGCGAACCATTGGAAAGCCGATGTGACTCTTGGCGCTGTATTGAGGGACAAGCCTCTTCCTTCACAGCCTCCCTCTCCCCACTCGCTTCCTCCCCAACAATCCCATCCCTCATCCGAACTGTTGTCAGTGCCGGCTTCATCAGGCCCACAGACCCAGAAGACAACTGAAGGCGGCAAGTCCAAGCGTCCCCGTGCTCGATCCCTGATGCAACAGCCCAACAAGAAGGTGAAGCATGACAGGCAGAAGGGCAAGGAGACGTCTAAGACAGGGACAGGTACGCACACACGTTTTATCACATTTTGAAAACACTAACTATGCCGCAGGTGTTTCAGGCGGTCTGCCCCAGTCCCCACCTTCACCCCCTGCTTTCCTTGCCATGGCTCGGGCTGCAGCGCCTTCGCTACCCCACGCTCGACCTAGGGCTAACTTCAAGGACATTATCATGCGTCCTTCTGGTAGGTTTCTTTTTATTGTTTTTTCTGTCACCTCACTGATTAATTCTCTACCCCAGCTTCCAACTTAATAGGTATGCTCCATCGGGCCATCAAAAAAAAACCTACTCACTTTCAAATAGATGTTATTACCAACAACTTTTCAACAGTCCCTGACACCGTGGACCTCCTCTGAGCCATGCACGATGCCACTGACTGTGAAATGCGCAAACCGTCCAATGACGTCGCAGCACTACTCGATTGACTTGACTCTGCAGATCCCGATGCACTGGATGTTGACGACAATGACTCGAACAAGAATTGGGGCCATGCGCAGTTTACTGCAGGTGGTCTGACAATTCGGTCAGCTCTTGTGGATTGGGAGTCGGTGGGTAGTACTTTGACCACGTTCAAGCTGATTGCGGCCACGGTTAGGACCTGCAAGGTGGCCAGGGCATTGTGTACCACAAGAGGGCGGTCCTCTACGACATACCTGGCCAACAACTATCTCGAACTATTGTTCGAGCAGCTCCAACGCTGCTGGAAGGACACACAGATAAGTCTAAAACATTGTCACTTATATTTGCTAACTATTGAACAACTGCCCCACCTTGTACTCCTCCTTCAACCCAGTCATCATCTGCCTCACCCCTCGCCCCTGCTGCTGCTGCTTCTGGGTCATCAGACGCTGAGCCTCCCCCCTCCAAGTCCAAGCCCGCCCCCAAGCCCAAGCCTGCACCCTCCAAGCCCAAGGCCACACCCTCCAAGCCCAAGGCTGCTCCATCCAAGTCCCAGGCTGGCCCCTTCAACTCATTGGGTACTGCACCCACCACGCCCGCTGAACCTTCCCCCATGTTACGATTTTCCCCTCTTCCTTCTGTTTTCCTTTCCTATCGCGTGACTCATATTCTGTGCCAACCTTCCATTGTACGTTTATGATACGATCCGCTTCGATCCGCGCCTAGCGCATGACCGTTATGACGCCCCGTGGCGCGACTTCCAGAACCCGCTGACGACTTCTGATCCACGCGTCGTCCCGCGGGATTCCCTTGTTCTCTTTTCGTACCATCCCTTTGTTAGCTCTCTAGGACCCGGATCCTAGGATCGCGCCATGTGTTTGTCTCTGACAAACATCGTGTACTAGTATATAAGCCTCACGCTACCTAGCTTGTACGGTAGACTTGACTTCTTGTGTAATACCACACCGCTGTCCATTCTCACGAACCGATCCCTTGAGTCGCACTTTCGCTTGACTCCCCGTCTTCGCTCGCCGCTGCGCTTGAGCTTGCCCTTGCTATTACCCTTGTGTCCACGGAGGCCAAGTGGTACTTGTTCACCATCGAACTAAGTCGTAACTGACTTACTCCTGTCCCGTTACCGTCCGTGACTTAACCGAAGTACACGTCGTACTTAACGCCCCTGTGGTGGCGTTACATTAAGTCAAGTCTCTCACAGTGGCGACATCTAGTCGTGCCAGATCCACGTTCCACCCAGAATACATTACTCGGTTTACAACCGACAAGCTCTCCGATCGTATCAAAGGAGCAGCTGTCTGGGCAGAGATCAACGGCGTTGAAGGATATTATATCTTCAACCCAACAAAGAAAGAGTATTACCAGATCCATTACCTAGAGGACAAACGTCTCTGGGCTTACATCGATTACTCGCCGAACGAACGAAGCTGGTACACTATCAAACCAGTACCGCTTGAATTGAACGTTGGACCACTAAAGAGTCATAACCCGAAAGGGATTGACATTGACTCCGACCCCGATAATTCACCTAGTGTCTCGGTGCCAACAACCACGTTTACCCCCTCTCTGTTCATAAATCCCCCAGACCTACCCGGTTCTCAACCTACACCCCAGTCCATGTCACAGACTCATGCCTCGGCCAGTACAACCCTTACCAGCGGAGGACCAGCTCCTTCTGGTAGTGGAGGCGCTCCTAGCGGCGGCCTGTCAGGTGGAGCAGCGGCTCCTGGAGGCGGAAGCGCAGCTCCTGGAGGAGGTCTCTCGGGTGGCGGCGCTGGTGGAGGAAGTTCGCCAGGCGGTGGAGGAGGCGGCGCAGGTGGCGGAGGAGGCGGGGGCGGTGGAGCAGGTGGCGCTCCTATTCCCCCCGCCGGAGCCGCACCAGCTGCGATCCCGCCCGCACCCAGAGGACATGGACGCTTAGGAGGGAACCCACCCCCCGAGTTCAACGGAGACCGAGAGAAAAGCAAGCAATTCATGCTTGCATTCAACTTATACCGGGAAATGAACCCCACCGTCGACCAGCTTGCTATCCCCTACCCCCGCGCGATGACCTTTCTTTCCTACATCCGCGGACCCCTTGTCGACGACTGGGTCACAGAGCAGTTCGCTTGGCTCGAGGACCAGCGAAACACAGGAGTCTTGATGACTGAGATGAACCTGTGGAACACCGTCCGTGATCGGTTTATACAGTCGTACACTGATACGGCGGAACGAACAAAGGCCCGGAAGAGTTTGCAAACTCTAACCATGAAGGGCGAAGACATCGACACTTATGTGGCTACGTTCTCCAACCTAGTCCACAAAGCCGGGTATAATCCCGATGAAGCTACCACGCTGGACATGTTCCAGGACGGACTCCCAGACCAGTTAGTAATCAACGCCACACGCTTCCAACATCCGATCACATGGGATGATTGGAAGGCGGCCGCTCGTCTACAGCAGGCTGAATATCTGGTTTTGAAGGACCGCCTGGGAAAGAACAGATCCCAACGCGGAAAGAAGAGCGGACACAGCCGAGAGCAGTGGGTCCAGGCTCTTAAACAGAACCGAAACCCGAACGCCATGGATGTTGGACGCGCCCGAGCCTCCGTGGCGCTTACCGACGGGGACCGAGCCCAGCTTCAGAAGGAGGGACGATGTTTTAGATGTCGTGCTCAGGGGCACGTGTCGCGTAACTGCCCACAAAAGGGAACGCGCGCGGCTACTACCTCCTCCTTCGGATCCCCCTCCCTTACCTCGACTCCAGACGTACCAACTCCCACCATCACTACTGTCGCCGTATCTTCTAATCGCGTACTTTCGAATGAAGAACAGGTGGATGCGCAGATCGCTGCGATGAAAGCGCAGACTCAGGAGGTCAGGGACCTCATGGTGGACAAATTATTCGGGAAGGAGGGTTTTCCCGACGCTTGAACCCGGCGGCCTGGGCTAGAGCGTTAAATCTAAACGTGTACACTAGCAGATATCGATCCATGCGAATCCCAGTTCTGTTCAAATCTGCACACACAACGGCCGAAAGACAAGTCCTAGTGGACTCCGGAGCAACCGACAACTTCATTTGTTCAACATTGCTCAAATGACTACAGATATCCACCCGAAACGTCTCGCATCCCATCCGCATTTGGAACGTGGATGGGACGAACAACCAGGATGGAGAGATCACGCAGTACACTGATCTCACCGTAAGAACAGGGAAGGAGACCAAGACGCTTCGTTTCCTAATCACGAACTTAGGAAGAGACGAAGTGATCCTCGGGTACCCCTGGTTCACGGCCTTCGAGCCGAAGATACGATGGGGAGAAGCGACGTTGAACGAGGAGTTTCAACCGGTCGTTATTTCCAGCCTTCATCTGTCAGACGAAGCCACGCCTATGGAAGCATCCATAAGGGCGTTGGAGACGTATGAACTTGATGAGGAGGCGTGGGAACAGCTCATAGACGAGGAGCGGGATCCCTGCATCGCATTCCTACGAAAAACAACAACCGCCTCAGAATTAGCCCAGCGTGAGGCGGCAAAAAGACCCGAATGCACATTTGAAGAGCTGGTACCCGCGGAGTACCGGCGACACCATAAAGTGTTCAGCAAGGAAGCATCCCACCGATTCCCTCCCTCACAAGTGTGGGACCATGCCATCGACCTCCTACCAAATGCTCCGCCAGCGTTAGACTGTAAAATATACCCGCTGGCGCAGAATGAAGAGGAGGCGCTCACCACGTTCCTCACCGAACAACTTGAAAAAGGGTATATCAGGCCCTCCAAATCCCCTTACGCATCACCATTCTTCTTTATCAAGAAGAAAGATGGGAAGCTGAGACCCGTCCAAGACTATAGGAAGTTGAACGAGATCACCGTCTGAAACCACTACCCCCTTCCCCTCATCCCTGAACTTATCGACCGCATACGAGGAGCCCGATTGTTCTCTAAGCTCGACATTAGGTGGGGCTACAACAACGTGCGGATCAAACCGGGAGATGAGCATAAGGCAGCGTTTAAAACGAACCGGGGACTGTTTGAACCCCTGGTCATGTATTTCGGCCTTACCAACTCCCGTCGACCTTCCAAGGGATGATGGATTACATTTTCCGGGACCTTATCCTGCTCGGGCTTGTGATCGTCTATATGGACGATATCCTAATCGCCACCGCCCTCAACCACGCCCAACACAGGAATGTGCTGCATGAGGTACTACGCCTCTGCGAAGAGCACGACCTGTACGTCAAACCAGAGAAATGCGAATTCGAGGTACTAGAAATTGAATACCTCGGACTCATCATCGGGCATGGGAACGTCCGGATGGATCCCGTTAAGGTACGGGGAGTCCTGGAATGGCCAGCCCCGAGAAGCCTCAGGGAAGTACGCGCCTTCCTCGGCTTCTGTAACTTCTATAGGCGGTTTATTCAAGGATTCTCCACCCTCGCCCGCCCGCTACACGACCTCACAAAGAAAGATACCCCCTGGCGTTGGGACCAGGACCAGCAAGATGCATTCGATAATATCAGATGAAGCATTGGCCAAGAAACCCACACTCCTCTTCCCCGACCTCACGAAACCATTTGAACTCGAAGTAGACGTGTCCAACGTAGCCCTTGGGGCGGTACTTAATCAATTGGGACCTGACCAACGGATGCACCCGGTTGTGTTCCACTCAGAGTCGCTAACGGAAGCGGAACGCAACTACGACATCTACGACAGAGAGCTACTAGCGGTAGTCAAGGCGCTACGAGCCTGGCATACCTACCTGGTCGGCTCCCCTCACAAAATTATCATCCACACCGACCATGCCAATCTACAGTATTGGAAAGACCCCCGAAAGATCAGCCAAAGAGTGGCACGCGAGTTTTTGGAGTTATCAGAGTACAACTTCGCACTGAAGCATGTACCCGGTATAAAAAACGGTCGCGCGGACGCCCTCTCGCGACGAGCTGACTATGAACCCAACGAGGAGGACAACAACGATGTAATCGTCCTCCCCGCTGACCGATTCATACGCGCGACCCAGATGTCAATGCACGACATGGACATCTGGACGCAGATTGCTCAAAATATGGACGAGAAAGCCGTCCTCACGTGGGTCGAACCCCACAACCTGAAAAAGCACCAAGGTCTCTGGTGGAAAGGAGACGCTCTCGTTGTCGTGGGCGACAACGATCTTAAACGGGGGGTAATTACCTTTTTCCACGACACGCCGAGCATGGGCCATCCAGGAATCGCAAATACGCTAGAGTTGGTGCGACGCGACTACTGGTGGCCGAACATGCGAAAGGACGTGGAAGACTATGTCAAAGGGTGTGTGACGTGCCAAGCCAACAAAATTAACCCCCACCGACAAAAGCCACACCTCTTCCCCATCACCACAGACCCCGACGCCGAACCATTTGAAGTCGTAACAATGGACTTCATCACAAAGCTACCCCCGTCGAATGGATACGACTCCATTCTCACCATCACCGACCACGATTGTTCAAAAGCGGCCATCTTCATCCCGTGTAATGAGACGATTACCGCAGAAGGAGTGGCGCGACTCTATCTCCACCACTCTTACCCGCACTATGGCATTCCCCGGAAGATGATCACGGATCGAGACCCGCGCTTCACGTCCGCCTTCATGAAGGACTTGTGTAAGACGCTGGGGATCCGCCAAAACATCTCCTCCGCATACCATCCACAGACGGATGGGCAGTCAGAGCGGACCAATCAGTGGTTGGAACAGTATCTTCGCCACTGGAGTAACGTGCAACAGGACAACTGGGCGGAGGCACTCCCAGTAGCGCAATTCGCGCACAACTCGTGGCCAAATGCCACAACTAAGCATTCCCCATTCTCGTTGATCATGGGATGGGAACCACGTACCATGTGGACGTCGAAACCCACATCAACTCCGTCCGTCGATCAACGACTAGAAGAAATGGGGGATAGATGCCAGCACGCACAAGACTGCATCAAGCACGCGCAAGAGCTTATGGCAAAGAGGGGGAAGACGCGCTTCATACCTTACCTGGAAGGCGCTCAAGTATGGTTGGAGGGGACGAACCTCCGGACCTTCTATCCCACCGCAAAGCTTGCACCAAAACGCCACGGACCGTTCCGAATCAAGAAAGTCTTATCAGTGGTCTCGTACGAACTAGACCTTCCGAAGACGTGGAAGATACATCCTGTGTTCCTTGCGAACCTCCTTACGCCATACAAGGAGACGGAACTCCATGGAACTAACTTCACGCGACCTCCACCTGACCTTATCGAAGGAGAAGAAGAGTTCGAAGTGGAGCGCGTGTTACAATCTCGCCTTCATGGCCGAGGGCGCAAACTTCAATTCCTGATCCAGTGGAAGGGATTTCCCATGAGTGACAGCTCGTGGGAACCACTCGATAATGTCCGCCACGCACCTGACTTAATCGCCGAATTCTATCGGCAAAATCCTACCGCCGAAGGGGCTGGACGAAAGATATAAAAGACACACCCTCTTCGCACACTTTCGTCACCTATGATCATCCCCGGAAACCTCATGTCTGATACACCCGTCATCACCACTGTGCCCGTCCGTCCCCATCTCAGATCATTCTCGAAAACTTGACCGTACCGTCTCAAGAAGCTGGTATCCCGGTTATGGGATACGACGCCTACACCCCCCTACTCGCGCATCGTAACTCCGGAACCTCTGCCAGAGTTCACACTTGACCCTACCAATTCCCTACCCACCATTGCTGAACCGGCTGAGTCGCCGGAATCCCCCGAGTCGACGTCTCCACCCCCCACTTGTCTCTCAACCAACGATGAGCTCACTCCATCACCCGAGTCTCCCACTACCCCCGTTCCCGCCTGGTATAGACCACGTGTTCACCCCTCGCCCTACGGTAGAGCTTGCAGTCCCTGACCGTCGCTTCGCCCTCCTTGACGATGAGGAGGAAGACAAGTCAGGGGAACCGGGCATCCCCTACTTCCCTAACGACCCTACTTCCCCGCGTTTCCACCCGCTCATGATTGGCGAGCCGGGAAAGAAGGAAGTGGCCCGGTATATCTATTACCGGAAAGATTACCAGGAGGTCGTAGGCACCATGGGCAAGGGGGAACCCTGCTACGTCACATCTGTCTACCTGCGTACGGTCCAAGCTAACCAACTCCCACAACACATCACGGACCAGCAGGTGGACCTATTCCACCCTCACGACCCTCGCCGCATCGTAATCGATGAGGTTATCTCCTCCCTCCATTACCCCGCGCTCCACGCAGACGTCTCCCGCCTGCACACCTGCCTTGAGGCACGAGACGCGCTCAAGGTGCGCCGGGACGACCTTCGCAGGCTGGAGGCTGAGGCGTCAAAGGACCAGTTCCACCTCGACATGAATATGTCGAGCGTACGGAAGAGGTTGCAGTACGCCCGAATTATCCCACTCATTAGCGACCGATATGTGGAGCTGATGACAAATAGTGGTTTGCAAGGCCTGGCCTGAAGCCCTAAAGCCTGGGTAGCCAAGCCCTCAAAGCCTGAGCCCAGCTGGGCCCTTGTACCAGGCTTTGGAGGGCCTACAGCTCAGCTCAGGTTATTGAAAGCCTGAGCCAGGCCCTAAAGCCCAGGCTTTGAGTATACTGTAGCTCAATTTGTGGAATCAAATGCAGAATCAAAATCATCCAAGCATCTGTAAACACAATTAGGTGTTCAGAGTGTTCAGAGCTGTTCAGAGTGTCCTTGAACGGCTCCGAACAGCTCTGAACACCTAGTGCAATTACAGATGGCCTCAACTGCCCTCAAAAGAAAATAGAATAACAAATAATGTACCATCGCATTGTGGAGGCACATGCCTGCTGTTACTGCATTGTTCAACACCCTCCAATGCACGGTATGCACCTCATTGTTGGAGAAATGTTGCAGGGCCAACTTTGAATGCTTCTGGTATTCCCACCACCTCTTTGTTGTCTTCTTCATCTGCTGGCAAGTCCATGGTATGTTCTGCATGATCAAGCCCAAACTGCCCACCATTCTGCTCTCAGTGGGTGTGTTTGAGTCCATGTTTGATGCCCTGGACTGTCCAGTTTACAAAACCTCAACAACTTGAACAGGTACATTGGTTCCAAATTCTGTGTTGTTGGGCCTTTGCTAAAGTACAAGGTCACTCAGGTTCTCCAAGTCCCCCTCTAAATGATGTGTCACCCAATTGCAGGTACAAGTGTGTAAGTGACCTTCTTTTTGGAGTGATAATTGCCACTGAGAGGATCTATTAGGGTTGGATTTTCTTCAGCCATAGCAGGAGGACCAAAGATGGGCCCAGTCATGAGGTGCCAGTGACAGTGAAAAATGGCAGATATAAGCAGGTCAAGTTCACTTAAAGCCAAAGAGAATACTAGACATGGCATCATCGAGGTGAGTTAGTTCTTGCATCACACTAACAGACTGTTTTATCATGTTGAGACGCGACTGTATAAGTCACATGTCTCGTGGGATCTGATTGTGTCAGCCCATATACTATATTCGGTATCTGTCCCTTATGGACTCTTTTGGACACTCCGGACTTGTATGGACCACTTTTGTTTATCTTTATTGTCAGAGTCATACATGACTCTTATTGTTCTCTATTGTTAAGATACCAGTATTGTCTGCTTTAGGCAGCTATTGTTCTCTGCCCTCCAATGGCATTTCTCCCTCTGGCGCACAGACCACATGTATTGTGTTTGGATCACCAGTGCGCACAGACCATTCTTAGCTAAGTGTCCTGTATATAAGGACTGCTGTTTATGCCTTCACACTTCAGAGTTTACTTCCCCTCTGAAGTGTAAGTCCCATTTATACCTCTCCTTACACTACCTTTACTCACAGACGGTTTGTAGTAACTTGTCTATTAGGTGTGTATATATAAAGAGTTTACTTCCCCTCTGAAGTTAACTTGTCTATTAGCTTTCTGCTATTATTTCACTTGCTTGTTAGTTCTGCGCTCAACATATCATAGGATTGCCAGCCACCACCACCACCCACACCAATACTGGCTGCTCCCAAGGTGAATGGGTCGATGCTGCTGTGGAGACCCTCTGTGCCACATTCAATGCTTTCTCACAGGGCCTGCTCTTCCATGACCCAAGCAACGAGTTGCCAATGACATAGACATGTGGGAGGAGTGCATATTCATTGCTTCCTTGCCACTGATAAGCAGTACATGTGTTATATCTTGCTCAGTTATATGGCATGTTAATTTGTCATGGCAGGCACTTTAATCACATTTTGTCAGTTGCAGCATCAAGGAACTGTGTATGTGCACACAACCCATACGCAAGACAGGAGCCTATGAGATGCTAAGGTCAAGCAAGGTGTGTCTCAGAAGACATACTTCCTGATAGAAACACTCATGTTTGGGCTCACTCACACAGTGCATTGACACCATCTTGGGCACCAAGACCCCAAGTGCCTGCAGTACTGGTGAGGGCTATCAAGATTTTGATGACAATGATGTCTTTGTTTGGAGTATCAAGTAAACATGATCTGCATGAATAAACAATTGGTGTTGCTTCCTCCTCAAGCCCTGGCCTAAGCCCAAGCCAAGCCCAGGCCAAGCCCAAGCCCTTTACCTGGGCTCAGCTCAATGTTTACTGAGGCCTGAGCCCTACTAAGCTGAGCCTAAGCCCAGGCTTTTGAGCCAAGCCTGGCCCTGTAAACCACTAATGACAAAACCCACTCGCCCCCGCCACTCATCTGAGCTCCACGCCGACAGCGCGGACGAGATGCCCTTACCGCCACGTGCAGGAGGACCTAGCGAGATGCCGCGCCTTCACGGAGAAGGCAGCACGCGTCGTCACAGGTGTTACGAGTGTCGGTCTAAGGACCACCTCGTTAGAGATTGCCCCGAGCGAGGGCGGCGAGATGCATGCCAGTGGTGTGGCAGTCTCGCCCATCGCGTGGATGTCTGCCTCATAAGGCGACTCTCCCCGATGTCCGCCCGGTATGAGAATCCCACGCCGCGCACCCGTTGGTGTGGGAAATGCCTCGACTGGAAGGCGACGCACGACAAGATTGACTGCCCGCAGTATGAGGGTTGCCGTAAGTGTGGCCGGAGGGGGCGTCACATGTTCTTACGGTCTCACACCTGTCCCCGTTCCCCCTCTCCTGACCCCGCTACCGTTATCCCCGAAGAGGACTGTTACTATACTAGCAACTAGTCGAAGTCGTGGCGACTTCGAATCTGAAGGGGGGGTAATGTTACGATTTTCCCCTCTTCCTTCTGTTTTCCTTTCCTATCGCGTGACTCATATTCTGTGCCGACCTTCCATTGTACGTTTACGATACAATCCGCTTCGATCCGCGCCTCGGCCCTTATCTTGCGCCTAGCGCATGACCGTTACGACGCCCTGTGGCGCGACTTCCAGAACCTGCTGACGACTTCTGATCCACGCGTCGTCCCGCGGGATTCCCTTGTTCTCTTTTCGTACCATCCCTTTGTTAGCTCTCTAGGACCCGGATCCTAGGATCGCGCCATGTGTTTGTCTCTGACAAACATCGTGTACTAGTATATAAGCCTCACGCTACCTAGCTTGTACGGTAGACTTGACTTCTTGTGTAATACCACACCGCTGTCCATTCTCACGAACCGATCCCTTGAGTCGCACTTTCGCTTGACTCCCCGTCTTCGCTCGCCGCTGCGCTTGAGCTTGCCCTTGCTATTACCCTTGTGTCCACGGAGGCCAAGTGGTACTTGTTCACCATCGAACTAAGTCATAACTGACTTACTCCTGTCCCGTTACCGTCCGTGACTTAACCGAAGTACACGTCGTACTTAACGCCCCTGTGGTGGCGTTACACCCCACCAAGCCATCAGGTGCCAAGGCTGGCCCATCCAAGACTAAGGCTGGCCCCTCCAAGTTGGCCAAGCACACCAAGCCCGCTGCCACCAATTTGCCCACCAAGCCTGCCCCCAAACGGGTAACACGTTCACATGCAGCCAAGGCACACCGTAGTGCCCTGATGGATCAAGACGAGTTGACTTCACCAGAAGCCTCATCGGAAGGCTGAGCCAACTCGGTTTTGTTTTGTTTTGTTTAGTTTAGTTGGCAATGTCAAATGTGATTTTGTTTGGCCATAATTACTGTGTGAAATTCAAATTAGTTTGAAAATCTGTGTGACTATTACTTGACTATTACTTGACTATGAAATGACTATGAAATGACTATGAAATGACTATGAAATGACTATGAAATGACTATGAAATGACTATGCAATGACTACAGATGATTTGAATGACTAAGAAATGACTAATCCCATTCTCAAAAAAATTGACTACAAATTGACTATAAATAGTCATCTAGAAGTCATTTTGTAGTCACTAAAAATGACATTTAGTCATTTTGTAGTCAATTGACCACCATCTGACTTTGTACTGACTTTTTTCTGACTTTTTTCTGACTTTCCTTTTTTACTGAGCCTCACAACCAACTTGGAGAATTTGTTAGGTTCCCACTCTGCAACTATGATCAAGCCACACAAATATATTCATTGGTGGATGAAGATGTACACATGTTCTATGCCGCATGTTGTGAGGTGGGCCTCAAGCCCATTTTTCACCCTTTCTGGAGTCCCTGCTGCTTGTCAATATATTTATTTCAATCACCCCTGACATCCTGCATCAGATGCTCCAAGGTGTAATAAAGCATTTAATCACATGGCTTACTTGTTCTATGGTTTTTGGCCCTGGGCAAATCAACATGCAGTGTCAATCCTTGCCACCCAATCACCATATCAAGACTTTTTTGAATGGGATAACAATACTATCTTGTGTCTTGGGACAGGAATACAAGGAGATGTGTTAGATCCTACTTGGTCTAATTGTAGACCTCCCCTTCCCTCTGGACAAGTCACATCATGCATTGTTAGATCTATATGTGTGCTCCTCAATTTCCTGTATCTTGCACAGCTCCCTTCTCAGACTACTGATACAATTATACAACTCAACTTGGCTCTGGCTCAATTTTACAGCAACAAGGCTGTATTTGTTGACTTGGGTGTTTGCAAGCACTTTAACATCCTGAAGTTCCACTTTCTGATGCACTACAGCACATCAATCACACTTTTTGGTACTACAGATAACTATAACACTGAGCAGACCAAGTGGCTTCCCTTTATATGCATGTAGTGGTTTACAGGGCCAGGCTTGGCTCAAAAGCCTGGGCTTAGGCTCAGCTTAGTAGGGCTCAGGCCTCAGTAAACATTGAGCTGAGCCCAGGTAAAGGGCTTGGGCTTGGCCTGGGCTTGGCTTGGGCTTAGGCCAGGGCTTGAGGAGGAAGCAACACCAATTGTTTATTCATGCAGATCATGTTTACTTGATACTCCAAACAAAGACATCATTGTCATCAAAATCTTGATAGCCCTCACCAGTACTGCAGGCACTTGGGGTCTTGGTGCCCAAGATGGTGTCAATGCACTGTGTGAGTGAGCCCAAACATGAGTGTTTCTATCAGGAAGTATGTCTTCTGAGACACACCTTGCTTGACCTTAGCATCTCATAGGCTCCTGTCTTGCGTATGGGTTGTGTGCACATACACAGTTCCTTGATGCTGCAACTGACAAAATGTGATTAAAGTGCCTGCCATGACAAATTAACATGCCATATAACTGAGCAAGATATAACACATGTACTGCTTATCAGTGGCAAGGAAGCAATGAATATGCACTCCTCCCACATGTCTATGTCATTGGCAACTCGTTGCTTGGGTCATGGAAGAGCAGGCCCTGTGAGAAAGCATTGAATGTGGCACAGAGGGTCTCCACAGCAGCATCGACCCATTCACCTTGGGAGCAGCCAGTATTGGTGTGGGTGGTGGTGGTGGCTGGCAATCCTATGATATGTTGAGCGCAGAACTAACAAGCAAGTGAAATAATAGCAGAAAGCTAATAGACAAGTTAACTTCAGAGGGGAAGTAAACTCTTTATATATACACACCTAATAGACAAGTTACTACAAACCGTCTGTGAGTAAAGGTAGTGTAAGGAGAGGTATAAATGGGACTTACACTTCAGAGGGGAAGTAAACTCTGAAGTGTGAAGGCATAAACAGCAGTCCTTATATACAGGACACTTAGCTAAGAATGGTCTGTGCGCACTGGTGATCCAAACACAATACATGTGGTCTGTGCGCCAGAGGGAGAAATGCCATTGGAGGGCAGAGAACAATAGCTGCCTAAAGCAGACAATACTGGTATCTTAACAATAGAGAACAATAAGAGTCATGTATGACTCTGACAATAAAGATAAACAAAAGTGGTCCATACAAGTCCGGAGTGTCCAAAAGAGTCCATAAGGGACAGATACCGAATATAGTATATGGGCTGACACAATCAGATCCCACGAGACATGTGACTTATACAGTCGCGTCTCAACATGATAAAACAGTCTGTTAGTGTGATGCAAGAACTAACTCACCTCGATGATGCCATGTCTAGTATTCTCTTTGGCTTTAAGTGAACTTGACCTGCTTATATCTGCCATTTTTCACTGTCACTGGCACCTCATGACTGGGCCCATCTTTGGTCCTCCTGCTATGGCTGAAGAAAATCCAACCCTAATAGATCCTCTCAGTGGCAATTATCACTCCAAAAAGAAGGTCACTTACACACTTGTACCTGCAATTGGGTGACACATCATTTAGAGGGGGACTTGGAGAACCTGAGTGACCTTGTACTTTAGCAAAGGCCCAACAACACAGAATTTGGAACCAATGTACCTGTTCAAGTTGTTGAGGTTTTGTAAACTGGACAGTCCAGGGCATCAAACATGGACTCAAACACACCCACTGAGAGCAGAATGGTGGGCAGTTTGGGCTTGATCATGCAGAACATACCATGGACTTGCCAGCAGATGAAGAAGACAACAAAGAGGTGGTGGGAATACCAGAAGCATTCAAAGTTGGCCCTGCAACATTTCTCCAACAATGAGGTGCATACCGTGCATTGGAGGGTGTTGAACAATGCAGTAACAGCAGGCATGTGCCTCCACAATGCGATGGTACATTATTTGTTATTCTATTTTCTTTTGAGGGCAGTTGAGGCCATCTGTAATTGCACTAGGTGTTCAGAGCTGTTCGGAGCCGTTCAAGGACACTCTGAACAGCTCTGAACACTCTGAACACCTAATTGTGTTTACAGATGCTTGGATGATTTTGATTCTGCATTTGATTCCACAAATTGAGCTACAGTATACTCAAAGCCTGGGCTTTAGGGCCTGGCTCAGGCTTTCAATAACCTGAGCTGAGCTGTAGGCCCTCCAAAGCCTGGTACAAGGGCCCAGCTGGGCTCAGGCTTTGAGGGCTTGGCTACCCAGGCTTTAGGGCTTCAGGCCAGGCCTTGCAAACCACTATATGCATGCCAAGACCCTCTACAATAAGTGATAGAAGATCACTCATTATCAGAGACTCCTATGTTGAAGTGTGTGATGCTGGCAGTGATGACATAGTCAGGAAACTTTATAATGAGTTTCAGTTCATGAAGAACAATATGATCCTCTTATAAATACAACACATAAACCATTTAAAAGGTTTTCACTGGTAGTTGTCATAAAAACACAGTATAGATAGGTAGGGCCTTTAGAGATTATCTTTAAACTTATATGAGAGGAGAGATTTAGCAAGTCTCTTATAGTATCTATAGAGCTTTAAAGTGGCAAAAGCAGCTATTAAATGCTTAGACATAAATCTAAGTACTCACTATTGATATAAGATGCAATTCTGATTTGATTTTTCATTAAGTTATAACAAGATCTGATTTGTTGTAATGAGCTAAATTTATAGGGAGCTAACAATGAAGATGAAGATTTAAACTTTAATATGGACAATGCCTCCCATCCCAGTCATTTCCAAAGCCTGCATCCATGTGACACATCACATATATTATACATATGAAGGTAACTTCATCAAATTGTATGTATATGTGTACTTATATTTATCAGGGAGAATATAGGCTAAGAGAAGATGATGGCACCATTGAACAACTTACTGCTTTAGAGTAAATATATAGGTATAAGAATTCTTGTCTTTTATTCTTTTAATTAATAACATATAAATATTATAAAAATAAATTGGTCTTAAATAATTGATGACTTCCTCATAAAAAAGAAAATCACAAGCTGGTCTGCTATGTTATTACAAAGATTATATCAATTAGAGCTTTATCTGTGGTTAATAATTTATTCCCTAAAATAGAGGATAATTTAAATCTGATATTTGATTATCTAACAATTCATTTAAATATTTGACCTAAATAATTCACTTAATACATTTAAAAAAAATTAATTTAAGTAATAATAATCTATTAATGGTAGTTGGCTACTTTTCGCATCGGTCCCACGGACCGGTCCGCTCTGGACCGGCCTCAAAGTTTAATCCCTGCCCAAACAACTATTTTCCTTCCAAAGGAATTCATCTATTAGCTAATAAAAAAACATCATCTTACGAGTTATTCACGAGG
The DNA here is from genome assembly GCA_021527775.1 of Lactarius sanguifluus. Classification (NCBI taxonomy): domain Eukaryota; kingdom Fungi; phylum Basidiomycota; class Agaricomycetes; order Russulales; family Russulaceae; genus Lactarius; species Lactarius sanguifluus. Next base: position 529,290 of record JAKEYF010000024.1, read on the forward strand.
ACAGCAGAACATAAATATATATTATTAGATAATTACAAGTCACATGAATACGCCTGATATGTAATAATAGTGAATGAGTAAGCAGATTGGAGAGGCAAGTGGAGGCGTGTGCGGGGAACGGAGGCAGGTGTGTGGGAATGGAGGCGAGTGCAGGGAACAGAGAGCAGAGGCAAACCAGTAGTGAGTGGAGGCGAGCGCAAGGAACGGAGGCGAGTGTGGTGAACGGAGGCAAGGGTGGGGAGCGGAGGTGAACGTGGTAGTGAGTGGAGGTGAGTGAGCGGAAGCGAGTGCAGGGAAGCGAGTGCGGGGAATGGAGGCAAGGGTGGGAAGCAGAGGCGAACATTGTAGTGAGTGGAGGCGAGTGCGGTGGTGAGCGGGATTCTGCTCGCGCAGCACCTCAATGGCCACGTGGCGCTCGTGCAGGGAGCCTAACTCTACGACGCGTGAGCTCACCACGCAGCATGGACCAACTGGCCTCTTCTGCGTCGTGTTGCGAGAGGTGCGCCTGTGCAGTCATCTGGGCATCGAGAGCTGATTGCAGACGAAGGGCCTTGGTGCTATGTGCGGCCGCTGCATTGTGTGATGCGCGGAGCTCTGCGGAGGGAATCGACTTGGTGCTCACAGGAGGTGAGCTCCGGGGCTTGCGCAGCGAGGTTCTGGGAGTGGAAACCCTAAGTAGTAATAGAGCGAGCGCGTAAGAGGGGGGGAAAAGGTTAATTAAAGAGTACGAGATTACCAGACAGCCGTGTCACGTACGCAAATTGACTGTGAGTGGACTTTGGTCTTGAAAGGGAGGGCCGAGGGTGTAAGGGGTGGTGAGCGGAGGCTGTAGGCTGACGCTGGAAGTAGAACACCTAAGAGGTGAGTAAAGCGTGTAATAGGGGGGGGGAAGATAATTAAAAAGTATGATATTAGCCCATGTCACATATGCAAATTGACCGTGGGTGGGCTTTGGTTTTGAAAGGAAGGCCCGAGGGAGTAATGGTGGTGAGCGGAGGCTGACGCTGTGAAGGAGACCCCTAAGTAAGAAGCATGTAACGGGGAACAAAAGGATAATTAAAAAGTACAAGATTACCAGACAACCCGTGTCAAGGTGGTGGGCGGGGGCCGACGACGCTAGTAGAACCCCTAAGTAGAGGTGAGGCCTGTAAGTAAGGAGCAAAGCGTGTGAGACGAAAAAAGATAACTAACAAATTAGAGGTCAAAGACAGCCCGTGTATGGAAATTGACCGTAAGTCATGGTGGCCTTTGGTGAACAGCGGAGGGAGCGACTGCGAGGGCGACAGTGAGGTGTTTGGATACCAACGACTGGTGTGGAGGACCTTGGAGGATTCGGGGTGTGAGGAGGCGTCAACAGAACGATTGTGCACAGCAAACAAGAAAGTACAGTAAGCGGAGCCGGTGAGATGAAGCGCATAAAGATAAAGACAGGAAGAAAAGATAATTTAAAAAGTACGATGTGATTACCAGACGTATGCAAATTGACCGTGAGTGGACTTTGGTTTTGAGGGGGAAACATCCACTCGGGTTCCGTATAGTAACTCAGAACGAATTGCAATTCTGAGTGGAATAATGCGGAATGTCTCATTAAAAGTCGTTGCTCTTAGGAATACCATGATACAGCAAACAGTCTAAATTGCACAACCTGAATTGTTTAACTTTACAGTAAGTCACGTACGCAAATTGGCCGTGAGTAGACTTTGGTTGTTGAGGGGATTGAGAACTGGGACGGGGCGACAGTCTTCAGTTTCGCGGAAAGAAAAAGATGAATGCAATGTATAAGTCAGATCAGTAAATGTTATATACATACATAAGGAGCCAGTGAGGATCCTGCAAGATTATGTGAAGCAGACAAATAAGGAGAGAAAAAAAATGAGAGTACCACGAACGAAGATCCGTGTAAGAGACGAAAAGAAAGAAAAAGGTAATTAAGACGTACGAGGTGATCACCAGACAGCCCGCGTTGCAACATAACTTGACCGTGAGTAATTGGAGGGCTGGGAATGATGACGCTGGTGGAGTAGAGGCCAAGTGGGGATGGGTACGTGATTGGCGGGCTTGGAACGACGATGCTGGTGAGGTAGAGGTCGAATGAGCCTTGGGTATCGAGGAGCGGCTGGGTATGTGATTGGAAGGCTGGGAATGACGGGGGCTGTTCATTGCGAAGATACCGACGATGCTGGTGAGGTAGAGGCCGAATGACCCTCGGGTGTCGAGGAGTGGCTGGGTATGTGACCGGAAGGCTGGGAATGACGGGGGCTGTTCGTCGCGAAGATACCGACAATGCTGGTGAGGTAGAGGCCGAGCGAGGACGCGGTGGTGAGCGGAGCGACAATACTGAGAGTGCCACAAATGTATCGGAAGAGGGCGAGGCCGCGAGAGGTGAGTGCGGTGGTGATGGAGGAGAGAAGTGCAAAAGAAAGGAGGCGAAGGTGGCAGTGAGCAAACAATGAAGCTGAGAGGGTAACAAACGCACGCACCAGTAGGTCCATGTCGAAGATGAGGTCTTGGTGCAGGACGTTGAATCCCCTAAGTTCACGGAAGGGTTGAGACAAGTGCAGTGAGCGAGCAGCGAGACAGAGAGGGCAGAGGCAGAGAGCCGATGAGGTGACGGAAGGGCAGAGGCGAGTAGTAGTAAACGAGCAACAACGCCGAGAGGGCCACAAACGGATCAGAGAGACATTGGAAGAGAACTGGGGCAAGTTGGAGATTGTGGGACTTTCACACTTGTTCGCATATTTACTACACCGCGCACATGCAAAACGGGCTCAAAAGATGTTATAAATGGAGAATACAGTTGTACTGGTATATAGCAAAGTTCCGACTCTAAACATCTACTTGGGGGGCGTAATTGAGGTCGGGAGGGGAGGGAATAGCCATAAGGCCAATACGCAGGGTACGTGGAAGGGTATGAGGCGTATGCGTACATTCCAGAAGGGTAGGTAGCGGGAATGGGGTACCCTTGGGGGTACCATGCGGTGGGTACAGAGGGAGGTGGGTGAGCAGACGACGTGCCCACATGCATGATGTGGGACGGCTCCAGGGGCTGAGAGGGAGTGTTCCCCGCAGGCGGAGGAGCGGATGGGGCTGCGCGCTTGGACCCATGTTTTGGGGGCTGTGGGGGCTGTGAGAGAGGGTTGGTAACGACTGCAGCGTGCACACGTGTTTCAGCATTCTGGGCAGCAGTTTGCGCGTCTGGCGCAGCACTTTGTCCAGAGCTAACCCCACCACTGTATGGGTCAGTAATCTTCACACGCGGTCGCTTGTGATTGAGGTCACCGATACGTGTTGTTGCTGAGGGTTCGGGGGGTGATGCAGAGGTGGGCCGGGGTCTCTTTTGTCATCGCATAGCCCCCATTCGCTTTGCTGTTTCCGTCCATGCTGTTACGGTTTTGCCTGGAGGCGCGCGAGCATCGCCTAGGGAGTAGGCGCCGGTACGTGATCCCGGCACGTGACCCGCTGATGCCAAGAGTCCGGAGGAGCCTAGAGGCGAGATGCCTAGGCTGTGTCTAGTAAGAGGGTCCGGATCGACCCAAAGGTCTAGAGTCACGCCGCATGTTCGTTATCTGCCGCGTGTTCTCTTATCTCTGACTCGTGTCATGAGGGCGTTATGCCATTCGCTATCGCTTATCAGTTGTATTAGGGTTTCGGTCGTTGAAGTGGAGCTTGAAAGCCCCTTCCCCTAGTATAAGTAGTAGACGGTTAAGCTTGTATTCGGTAGCTTAACTTTCTGGATTGTCACGCCAGAAGTAGGAGTATAGAGCCTTGTCCCCCTCTACTCAGCTGTGTGCAGCCTCGGAGCCTGTCCAGCCTCAGCTTCCCTTCCTTCATTATTGCCCTCTTCAGGAGGCGCGTTCCGCTACAAGTCGTGCATGACCGCCGACTTCTTGTTATCATTGTCATTACTGATGATTGCCGGTCGTTACCGAGGGAGTTCACTAGCCTCTGTGTTCATTAGGTCGAGAAGCCACACGACGTGCGAAGAATGCCCGTGTGAGCGTTACACATGCTGTATGTTGATTTGGAGGGATGGCCTCTTTTTCTGGGAGCGGGCTGCCTGAGGAGCGGGAGTTGTGAACGACAGCTGTGAGATGTGCCTTGACCTCCCGGAAACTTCGGACGGTCCCTGGAGACGAAGGAACTCCGTCATTCAGGAATTCCTTGGAGACAGTAATCACATTCTCCAAAATCGAGGCAGTTGCGGCACTCATATCGCTTCGCGCATCTGGCGAGTCTTCCTGAGTTGGTGGGGGGAGGTTGGGGACTGCATTTTCTACCACTCCTATTTGCTGGTCATTGCGCCGAAAGACATGGGCGACGGCGGCGACGTGCTTGCACAGCTCAACCCTGGGCCAGTCCAGACAATCACAAGACCACCTGCCGAGATTGACCTGGTACACACATGAAGAGTCCGTTTGGGATTGCACGCTAAAGCGATCACCGCCGAGGTCGTGTATGGACTTGGCATTCATTTCCGCCGCTCGCACGAGAATTTCCTTGCAACGCTTGTTGGCCAAATCAAGTCCTTGGAACCCATTTTCCTGGCTATCAATGCGGGCTATGTAATTCAGAAGCATGTCATTTATGAGAACATGTATAAGGTGGTCAGCATGCTGATTGCGCTTCCCATCTAGCCACTTTGATTTGAGCACATGATGATAACTAGATAAAACATAGATTTGAGCGATCTCGTTGATTTTCCATGCGATAAGGCTACTTACGCCTCGATAAGCATATTAGTATCGCCCTCTTGAAAGATCGTGCGATTCTGCCTCAATGCCCCAGACCAAAGGGGTACAACGGGCATCCAATTGACCTTGAGATAATCAATGAGGCTCTGAGGCGCCGAGGGGTTGGTCTGCATCTCCTTCCACCATGAATCGAATTCGGATTGGTCAGGGGTCTTCACCCATTCACGGATGCGCTTCCAAAGTTCCAGGAATTCTTCCGTGCGGAAGTGCATCCGGATCGCGCGGAGCACATGCCACCAGCACAATAGCAAAGTGGACCCCAGGTAAATGGCCTGGACCGCATTCATTTGTGCTTTGTTGCAATCACTCATGATGATCGCAGGCGTGATCTCCGGGCTCCACATTTTTATGAAATTGAGAAAAAAAAATATTGTCGCTTCCATGCCATTCGTCGCCAGCATCCACGCGACAGGAACACCTGCCGAGTGGATGTGAAGTAAGTGCCCAAAAGTGGAAAAGTGCCACAAAGCGTACCCTGGCCCCATGGATCCCTCACAACCAGGGTGAATAGTTGCAGCCCTGTGTACTGTGTAGTATTGTGGGTGGCATCAATAGACAGAAAATTTGAGCCATGAGCTTGAAATTTGTCCCTCTGAAATTTAGTTTGGAAGCACAGTACAAAGGACTCTGGAGATAACGCAGACCCAGGTGGAGGAGGATCTAGCTTGTCCTTCAGGATCGCCTCACCACCCGCCTGTTGGAGCCGGGTGACCCACAGCCTCACGGAGATCGCGTCGTTATCGTCAAGACGAATCTCGTTGTTCTCCACAATGCGATGGATGCGACGGATGTCAGACATCGTGATGTAATAATCACGTTGTGTCCGTGTGCACATCTCGCGTACACGTTTCAACTACGTGATAGCTGTCAGCTTGGAAGTGAGAAGCAATAATATTACTATGCACTATTGCCTTGGGTTCAATCCCTGTGTGAACCATATCCATGACAAGGTCCTTGGTGGCATCCGAAAGTCTGGTGAATCGTAGATTTTCATCGCCAAGCACGTGATCGTGCTGGTCCTCGTACTTCCTGAGGATCGTCTCAGTGTGCGGATACCATTTGATTGTCAGGCAGCACCGGCAGCCCATCTTCTTCAATGGGATCTTCCTTTCCCATTGGTTGACATTATCGCGGTCCTGCTTCCCGCCTGTGTATTCCTGCGAGCACCGCAAGACGTGTCGCTCCCGCCAGATCGGCGATTCTGACCATTCAACTTGACTCACAATAAGCTCAATAGTGTTCTTGGATTCCTTGGCTGCCAGCCAAGCCTGGAACTCGTCCTCGTCAGCCCATTCTCACGTCATCCCCCCCTTCTCGCAATCGTACATCATGCTCCCACGCTGACATTTCGTGTCAGCACCACGTGCCTTCCACTTGTGGATGCGATAAGCGTGTTTATTTTCAGTAATGGGGGGGCCGGTGGGAATTTCAAGCAGGGACATGGTAGGGGATTTGGGACAATTAGTGATATCAGGTCCAGTTGCACAAACCAGAAAAAAACCGGAACCCAACCGGACTGCAACCGCAAACAACCGGACTTCCGGTTGCGGTTGGGGCCCGGCACAGAAAGGTGCAGTTGCGGTCGCTGCAATTGTGTCGCCTTCTCTGACCGGTTGCGACTGACTGCAACCGGTTGCAACCCAACTATGGGTGCAGTTCAAGGGTGCGGTATTACAGGTCAAAACAGAACTTTATAGGGCTAGTAATATACAAAACAAACACTACTACTACTACTAATAACCATGAAAATGCTGTCGTCGTCGTCGTGTCACACAGTCGTGGTCGTAGTCATTGCCGTCGTGGTTGTCACCGTTGCCGTTGCAGTTGCAGTCATCGCCGTTGCAGTTGCAGTCGTCGCCGTTGCCGTCGTAGTTGTCATCGGTCTTCTTGCTGTTGCCGTTGCCGTTGACACCGCTATCGCCTGGGCATTGTGGCTGTCGATGTCGGCTTGTCGTGGTCGCCGCTGTTGCCGCCGTTGTTGTGGTTGGGCCACTGCATTGGCAGGGCCCTGGTGGCAGTCGGTAGCGTGTGCAGCTTGAGGCTGCGTCGGGGAGATGCACAATGCCGGTGTCGAGTCGTGGTCGTGGTCGGTCGTTGTTGTTGATAGCAAGTTGTTGTAATCGTTGATAGTGCACGTGCAGCGATCAAACCGGCAGTACCCGGGCCATACATGCGTACTCACACTTTAGGGAACTGTGACTTAACTGTGACAGCCGAGTGCCAGTCATTTACTGCAACGCAACGACGAACCGCAACGACGACAGCATCGATTTCAGCTCTGAGCCCATCAAGCTACCAACCAGCGCCGCCACCGCCCCACATTTTGACCACGATGGTGGGCAAGGTGCAAGGCACACCACACCGTCTCCAACTCGACAACGGCTGCAGCGGGGTGAAGACCAAGGCAACACCGAACGACAATGACGACTACAATGGCGACAACGACGACTACAATGACTACAACTACGACAACTACGACAACGACACAAGACACACAAGACACAACGCAACACACAACGGGATGAGGACACGACGACAGTGGGGGGCGGTGACTCTGCGGACTTGAATGTTACTTCTTTTGACTCGTTTACAACATTGTTCAGTAGTAGTTATTTAGTCTATGGTAATAAATAACCCACGGTATAGGGCAATGTCCCTATACCATGGTGTTGAGGTCACCGCCCCGTCGTTCGCTACCAGCGGCGGGCCATGTTGGCCCGTTGGGCGGTTGGAACCGGTTCCAACCGACGACAACCGGTCGCACAACTGATGATAACCGGTCGGTTGTGGTCCGGTTGTCGGTTGTGCCACAGCTGGAAAAAGACCGACCGGTTGCGGTTTCGGTTGTGGCCAAAAGGGGTAAAAAACCGGACCCGACCGGACCTGAAATCACTAGGGACAATGGGTGGATTTGTTTGTCCCTCCCTCCCATCCCAACGCACCTCACACCGATACACAGACATGTGTTGTTTACGCGTTGTTTACTTTTATTTTTATTGTCTTTACTTTTATTTTATTTTGTGTATTCAGTTTGTAAGAATAAAATCAAAAAGTGAGTGAGAAGAAAACAAAAAAATCGGAGTTTGATTCTGAGTTGCGGAGAAACGGGAAAAGCGGGCTGGTCCATGGGACCAATGCAAAAAGTCAAAGACTATTAATGGTATTTATTATATATATTAAATAAGAGAGGTAAATTTATTAAAATAACAACAAATGTATTTAAATTAACAAAATAAAATCCAATAATTTGTTTGGTAGTTTTTCTAACTGATTTGATTATTAACAGATTAAATTAATGTATCAATTAAATTAAACTAATATAAAGTAAAGTATGCATGTAAAGAATATTAAATAACAGTTTTATTTAATTTAAGAATAGAAGGCACAAAGGTAGGTGAGGCACTAATCAATAGCTAGAAGATCTAGTAAACAATGATTGTAGTAGAAAGCTATGATACTGAGTATAGATGTTACAGAGAATGTTAAATTGAAGATCTTTTAATAATACTCAACCACAAGCATATCATAAGATGATCAATATCTTGTCATTTGGCAATAAGTGCAACAATTATATCATTCATATGTGGGTATTGGCATCTATCCTACAGGGCATATTGTTCTCAATATTTAAAATCAGAAAGAAAAGCCATGATTACAGGTATATTTTTTCATTTGATTAACTTAAACACTACTAATAGCTATTTAGTCCCAGCTCAGGTATAGTTGACAATAAAAACTACTTTTGTCATTAGATAACCTATCCCTTTTAGATAGATACTCTTAGTCAAGGCCTTGGCTGGAGTTCATGATGGCTTTAAAGAGTGCTGTGAATGAAGCAAGTGATTTATTGCATTTTTTAGAGGATAACATCAATTATTGTTGTGGATATTATTAATATATCAATTTTGGAATCTCATATGAGGGTGATCAATTAGTGATATATTTTATCTTTGAAGTACTAAATAAGTGTTTATAGCTATTGTCCTTGCCTTCATGTTCAATCTAGGCCATATTTTTACACATAATCTAAAAAAAAAAGAGTCAGAATTAGTCACTAATCTCTGAGTTGGACTGTTGGATAATAGATACTTTATAAAGACTAGAAAGAAGCTGGTGAGCAAGGGTCTCAAATGCTACAGGCTATACCTGCAGATCTAGAATAAGTAAAATATTTAAAGTCATTTTTCTCAAAGAACTGAATAGCAATGGCAATGAGACCTTTCTTATCCTTGAATAATCTGACATGAGTGGAATTCCATTCTTCCAGGAGGTCTTTGAGCTTAGGTGCCACCCATCCTGCCTTTTAGATCATAATATTTCAAGACAATGTAGTCAGAAAACTTCTATTTACAGATTATGAAGGAATCCTTTCCATCTGAACCCTTATCACTATAAGGGGCCATAGCTTTTACAATGTCATGTGGATCATTCCTGAAAGTATTGATATTAAAACAGTAAAAGAGAAGATTCTACCTATAGCTCTCAACAACAGTCTTAACTATGACTGTCATGATCATGTGACATGCCACATAAGTATTTTCTAATTTAGACTGTATGCCTTATGTTGGTGAGCTAGCTGCCAGCAAATTGCCTGTGTGCTAGCCCTTACATGTTCAGCCTCACTTATTAGCTAGCTCCTCCTTTATGTATAGCCTTTGTTTAAGCTGCTTGCTTAGCTTTCCTCTTTTAACCTATGCTGGCTTTGTGACTGCTGCATTCAGGCTGCCATTGAAGTTTTATTATCTGAGCTCCTTTAGCCACCTATGCTTGCTGCTTCTTTATAACCTTTTTAATTGAGTCCTTTGCCTTCAAGTGTATCATCTCTTAATTTTTTTTTTGTTATATTTGGCTTAACTCCATTTTTTAACACTACCCTCATTAGCAAGTGAAGCACTAAATAATAAAGTAGACAACTGCTTGAGTTCTATGCCATTCAGCCATCCAGCCTTGCTAAGCCTTAACATCTTGATTTACTCTTTTTATTATATTTAGCTTAACTCTATCTCTCTATGCTAGCTTCATCAGCAATTAGGTAATGCAGCAGATAGAGCACTGCTGAATAGCATAATTAAGCTAGGTGCCTTCATCCTACATTTTGTAGTTGATAGACAACTCTCTGAGCTCTCTAAGTTGGATTGCTGATAATTAGCTTAGATCATTCACAATTACATTTAAAGAAACATAGGTGCATAGTGTAAATAAGGATTATTAGTAGTTTATTAATCTTTACACATGTTTGAAGAATGTGTTGCATCTTTTCTTGACATAAAAAGAGATGGTTGAAAGCATCTTATAAGGCAATAAAGTTAAACTCTGAAACCTTGAACATATGCTAAACAATTTTTAGATGATGGTGAGTAAAGAACTGATGTCAGTAAAGAACTAATGATCAAAAAATAAATAGCCAGCAGTAGATCTGAATATTGCATTATCTATGTTATGACCTCAGTGAGATGTGACACATGTAAAGTGCTAATTATGATCAAGTGCAAGCCTTGGTGAAGTCAAAAAGCTGTGATGGGTTATTGATGAGCAAAGGCAAGTGAGTGTTTGAACTGTTTGATGTTTGCAATTTTCTAAGTAGACTGTGCTGAGAATTGATCAAAGTCTAGCTATAGATATAGGCTAGTCTACTGTTTTACTTATACTTGTATATTACTGTTTATTTTTGTGCTATTATTAAGGATGTACAAGTGCTAGCATATAATCATGCTGGCACAGGTGAGCAGGCAGCCACATCACTCCTATTGAGTTATATTAAATCACATACTGAATCAAAAAGTTAACACATGTCATGTCACATGATCATGACAATCTAGGTCTTTAAAGATCTCACAAGGCAATAAGTTTCCTCCAGTAAAATTGGCTAAAAGCTAGGCCACCTAATTATTGAGAGATCAAATATAAGAATAAAAGTAGTGGTCAAGAAACTTGAGTGAAGAACCTAGACTCAATCATGTTCACTGTAGACAGGCATCAACTCTAAAAGATACCTGAAATTGAATTTACTACTGATAAAGAGAAGAAAGCCATTGTAAAAGATAACCTTTAGATGTTGAGCAGAATCACCAACATAAGACACTCACAAAGTATAGAAAGATGAAGTATGAGGATCTGAAAAATATAAAGAACCAAGTTGAAAAGGTAGAAATTGAGACACTGGCAGATGAAGCTAGAAAGGAACTCAATGCTGCAAAAAAGGTGGTAAAGAGATTGAAGGAGATGGTTGCAGCTTCAAGCATCTAGGCAATCTGATTATTGATAGAGGTGTGTAATAAAGAAATAACAGCTACCTTCCTTTGGATTAATAATATACAAGGGTGATTGAGCACTAAGAAACTAAAGATTCCTGTAAGGAAATGATGTAAAAATATTAAAAGATCAACAAGGGAAGATATCAATCTTGCTATCATATGCTCAGCTAAGCTTGAGCTTAAAGTTGTCCCTACTTATCTCATTATCTAATCATTATATTGTAATATCATGTTGAGAACCATTAAAAAAAGTGAAATGAAAAATATAATTTGAATTTTAAGGATAGATAAGGGCTCCTATTTTATATATTTCTATTTTATTAAATAGGGCTGCTAAAGAAATGGAGTTTTATTTTATTTTATATAACATAGCAAATATGATTACATTTTATAAACTCTGAATTGAAACTAATAATCTGGTTTAGTGAAGATCAAAAAAAAATAATGTCACCCTGTCAATACATTGTCAGGGGCTCTGAGGCACAAAAATAATCATTATGGTTTTATTATTGCCTTTTTTTGGGGGATTTTCAAAGTTGAACATTATTGGTCCATTTTTATTTTATTATTTTTCACATTAACATCAGATTTACACCAAAATCAGGTTTAATGGACATTCAACCAGAGATCAAAATAAGTTAACTTTAAGAGACCCTATTGTTTAGTTGTTTATCCTGATCTGCCTTCTACCTCAGTCTTTATGTACAGAAAGTTTTTTTTTTCTATATGAATAAAAGACCTCTAGTAACTACCTGTAAGCTGCCAGACAATGGGTTAAGTACCTACTATTTCAAAGTTGCTAATTTATTGAAGTCCTATGTGTTTAAGTGTATTTTGATTTACTCTGTTTGCTATATTTAGTTCAATTCCATTTCTTAGCACTGCCCTCATTAGCAAGTGAGGCACTGTTGAATAATGCAATAGGTGAGACCCTGTTCAAGTTTTGTATATTTGAGCACTTCACTCTTATCAAGCTTTAGTGTTTTGATTTATTTCTATATTTGGCTCAATTTTATCTCTCTATGCTCTCATCAGCATACTACTAAACACTGCAGCAGATGAGGCATTGCTAGGTAACACAGCTGAGCTAGGTGTCTCTATTCTGCATTTTATATTTAATGAACAACTCTCAGACATTCATAATCAGTCAGATCCCTCTCAAGCTCCTCTATGTTCAAGAAAATATGGGTAAATGATAGGTCTATAGGCATTGCAATGATGGTTGGCTCTATATTTAATAAATTATTATATAATTATGGGTTAATAAGACAATTCTAAATTATTTAATCAATTCAGATATCTAATAATAATCTATCTCTATTATTCACTTCAGATTCAGGTCAGTTGATTGCATAGCAGCCATAAACCTCTACTAGTTCATTCAGTATTTTTGGTTTATGAATGCAAAGGATGTTGCTAAAGCAAATAATCAGATCTGAGACATGAAGCCACAGTGTCCCTATGCCCATTCCTTCTAAGGAAAGCATCTGGAACCCCAGGGTGACCCTGCATTTTCTTTCTCAGCTGTGCTCAATCAGTCCCCTTCCCTAAGAGGCTAAGCTTCTGATTTTGGGATATCACCCTCAATGTTGACTCAAGCATTTGGTGTCAGTACTAAAACCAAGTTGTTCAAATTATCTGCAACTTTGAAGTGCAAGTGGAGACCTACACTGTCTGTTATTACTAAGCATCAAGGTGCTGCTTGGAGCAGCTTTAAGAAAATGTGTAAGTTGATTCTTAAAGTGAGATCAACTGCTGAAGGATTGAATCTTGTGGCTGACAAAAGCAAAATCCTAAGGGTTCTCTCAGACAAAGGTAAGTATTTGATAGAGGCAGGGTGACTTGTTTGTTTTACTTATGTTGATGTAGGTGTTGGCGGTGTGGTATATAACACTGCTATCCCATCTGTAAATGTGGGACCTGTCAAAAGCTGTCAAAAGCAGTCAGAGACTGGAAATTAGAATGTTGGAAGTAATGAGTGGTAGGAGTGAGTGAGTGAGAGGGTGCGAGAATGTGTTGGTCGATGGAGAGCGATAGTGAGGTGTGACGCCATGAGAATGTGACACCGGTATGGCAGCTGAGCCATGTCAGAGCCCAAGCTAACCTTACAGTGTACACCCCCGAATTTTACAACGTGGTTTCCTTCATTATTTCTGTTGCAGATGAGCGACTACTTTGTTCCTTTCACCATTTGGAATTCCCACTGATGCTGTCCTCAGCGCTATGCTTCACCTTGGCTGTTGCATATGGGAAGTCCTTGGTATCAGCCAGGATTGATGACAATACCTTCCTCAACTGTGGAGGGAGCCTCACATGCAAAGCCCTTATTGAAGGGATTAAGTTGTAGATTCGGAAGACAAGCATGAACATTTTATCCTTGTTAGTAAGCTTGTAGGGTGTCATGCAATATTCAACCTGCCACGTGAGTGTTAGTCTCACTTGTCTCAAGTAATAATAGACAGAGATATATACACTATCATCACCAGGTACCAATCCCCTCTGATATAACATGTATTCCACAGTGTTGTAGTCATGGTCAATGTAAATCGCTTTAAGAAAGAAGGTTGGGGGTTCGAGAGGGGAATTTTCTGTGATTAGCTTATTGCCCAGGCGAACAAGGCAGGTGGCCTGTAGAAGCATACAGTGCCGGTCCCGTTGCTTGAGCTTGTCAGAACTTATCTCTAGCAATAGATGTGGAAATCCCTTGATGCTCATGAAAAAAAAAATCGCTACAAGGAGTATACTGGTATAATGTTTGATTGGTCTCCCAGGTCATGACCAGATGGAGAGACCATGGAACATCACTATTGAGCAAATTAGAATTGCAAATTGAATCAAAAATTACAACTCACAATTGCGCCATCATATGGTGCGGAGAGGTATGATTGGTAGCGAATCTCCTCAAGAGACTATATATGTGGTTCAGCTCTCGCTCTGTATGCATTTTGATCTGAGATGTGATGATCGACAATGGTGTCGGCATAGTGAAGAGCTTCAATAGCCATCACATGGCACGTCTCAGAACCAGAACCATCTCCTAGGCCTGGGTTGATGAAATGTTCACGAAAGGCCTTGTCTCCAAGGAACGACCTCACAGGATGTAACAGAGACTGTGTCATCGCCATCTGAAATTGACTTGTGCTTGGTGAGATTGCATCAAGTCACGTGGTTGAACTTACATCGTTGTTGGGCTGTATGACACATGAGAGACACAACTCTTCCTTGAGTTGCATAACAAATTCTGGAGATGATTCATCTTGCGGTAATTCACAGACTTTATTGTGCCAAAGCTGGGATTCGAGGGGGAGTTGTACTTGATTGCGGTTCAACAAATGGAGTGTAACATAGTGAAGCCAGGTGTTGATCGACTCTGAGGGTAAAGTGTGTGTGGGAAAGACAATACCACCTGTGCCAGTGTGAGAGCATCCTTTCACAGAAAGGAGAAAGACTTACCATGTGCCCCAGAATCAATCTAAATAATGACATCAATAACCAAACAACGGTTGCCATTGCTCTCTGGAAACTCCTCACTAATGCTGTATGATACATACAGCAGACTCCTGAGGTGCTCTCTAGTCAACTGAAACCCAGGGTGTGGATCCAAAACAGAAATAAGGTGGATCACAGGAGGCTTGTAGAACCTGAATTTCACATGATCTATGTCCTTCAGCGAAGGAGTGATCTCCTTCATGTAGCAAATGATTCTGCCAACTTCTTCTTTGGCGGGTACCCTGATAATGAATGACGAGTCATGGACCTTGAGATTGTTGTCAATGATAATACAGGTAAGTCAGACAGTATTGCCCATTGCAAGGAAAGTAGGTATATTTATGGGTCAACATAAGTAGGCAGATTAAATACATGGTCTATGGTCTGAATCACGCAAACACATCACTGAATCGGACTTGAACACAGACTGAATTAAGAAAGCCCAATGATCATCAGTGATAGGCAAACTCATACATACAACTGTCACCTTTTCCGTTGTTCATTCGGTTGTGGCACCCACGATGCAGGACTTGTTATGAGGCACTTTGCAGTACCCCTAGGGGTGGACTTTGGGTCAGAAGATTGAAAGACAGGTGGTACAGCACTTGTCAGCTTGGGTTTAGGATGGATCTCATAGACACACAGTAGTGCACACAAGGGTCACATTGATAATGGGTGTCCAAGAAGCCCCAACACACACCTGAGGTTGCATCATGCATGTCACGATCACGTGACATTACCCTTGTACATTTCAGTTTTGGTTTCTTGGTTTCAGGCTCGGCCCGGACTCGTGACTCACAGACCACGTGACTGTGCAACAATGCCAGCAGTGGATCTATTCTCGGATGTATGACTCGGACTGACTCATAGGGCAAAGGGTCGCCAGCGAGCATGTTCGCTGGCAAACGTGCATCCTCGATTCCCCACTTACGTGGCTCGTAGAAAATAGTAGAAAAATCATAGTCACTAGAGTATAAGTACAGCAGTAGTACCAGCTTGTAACAGTATTCGAGTCTCTTAAGAATATAGCCCTCTAGCTTGTTCTACAGAGTGAAGAGTCAACCCCGGTCCAAGTTCCCACGAAGTGGATTAGTAAGCGTCGGTGACCATCCCAGCCCGACTTACTGATCTTCCTGGTCCCCGTCGAGTTAACGATTCGGGTGATCGTAACAATGCATGTAATATATATACAGCATACCATGGCATAATTATCTAACTACGAACCTTGTGCATATCATGGCGTCTAGGACGCCCCTGTGTGAGCACGACATTCAGATCTCATATAGATCAGATGAGATCCCATGCATGCGTGCATCAAATACCATTTCAATTAGCCAAGAAGTGTTTTGTGTACGCGTGCATGGATACTCATCCAAATAAAACCAAATTTGAGGGTCACACTGACATGCGCTTCCAGGACGCCCTCACACATGCTGCCCTCACTACGGCCCGGTATGCCGGTGCTGCATCACATAATATATATAACATGTGCACAGCAACTGTGGCATAACCATGTGACTATACACTCTGTTCATGACAAAGCGTCTCGAATACCCCTATGTGAATGTGATATTCAAGTCCCTTATAGATACGATTAGATTTCATGCACGCGTGCATCAAATACCATTCTAATAAGCCAAGAAGTATTTTGTGTACGTGTGCATGCATACTCATCCAAATAAAACCAAATTTGAGGGTCGCACTGAAATGCGCTTCCAGGATGCCCTCACGCATGCTGCCCTCACCACGGCCCGATGTGCTGGTGCTGCAACACACATAATATATATAACATGTGTACAGCAACTGTGGTGTAATCATGTGACTATACACTCTGTTCATGACAAAGCATCTTTAACACCCCTATGTGAATGTGATGTTCAAGTCTCTTATAGATAAGATTAGATTTGATGCACGTGTGCATCAAATACTGTTCCAACAATGTTTGGTGTATGCGTGCCTGCATACACATCCAAATAAAACCAAATTTGAGGGTTGCACTGAAATGGACATTCAGGATGCCCTCACACATGCTGCCCTCACCATGGCTTGGTGTGCTAGTGCTGCATCACATATATACATAACATGTGCACAGCAACCAGTGGTGTAACCATGTGACTATACACTCTGTTCATGACAGAGCATTTTGGATACCTCTATGTGAATGTGGTATTTAAATCACTTATAGATAAGATTAGATTTAATGCACGCATGCATCAAATACCATTCCAACAATGTTTTGTGTATGCCTGCCTAGTGTTGCAGCAGCTTGGAGCTGGTGTTTTTCTATCTCTGGAAATAAAATTCGGAAAAATATGAAAATATTTATGGAGGTAGATCTTCTTAAAAGCCAAGGGGTCCTCTGCCAACTCTAAGCGATCTGAACAACCGTTCTGATGTTAGCTGAAGGGTGTCAGCTTATACCCTTCAGCTAACGTCAAATAACTCCTGAATGGTTTCTTGGATTGCTTAGAGTTGGCAGAGGACCCCTCAGCTTTCTTCAAAAGCCAGCTGCTCAAATAGTTTCATATTTTTCCAAAGTTTATTCCAGAAGATAGAAAATGCCAGCTCCAAGTTGCCACAACACTAATGTCATTGCGTGCATGCCTGCATACTCATCCAGATAAGACCAAATTTGAGGGTCACACTGAAATGGGCATCCAGGACACCCTCACACAGTGCTGCATCATTGTGCATCATGCTGTGGCATCATGGCACAAAGCACACCATAAATCCTTTATCTCACAAGCACTACCTATCATGAACCCCTATCTTAGGGTTTATATTTTGCTATTATAAACCATAATTTAGGGTTTATATAGCTCATTGGGAAATGCACACAAGGTAGCAGCATGAATGTAGGTTTCATCATGATCTGCAGGTCTTCCTCTGATCATCCTGTCTGCAGTTAATAGTCATGTGACCTAAGAGTGTAACACAGTGTATGATAGAAATCATACACTGTGTTACACTCTTAGGTCACATGACTATTAACTGCAGACAGGATGATCAGAGGAAGACCTGCAGATCATGATGAAACCTACATTCATATATTCAAAAGCTGCTGTATATGTTACAATCACCCAGATCATGTAATGTCTACCATGGACATTTGTGTTATGATTTTCTCTTGGTGGAGCATTATTGAGGACATTTCTGAGGAGGCGTGAGAGGAGTTGGACACCACCATGTGACCCCAGCATGTGGCCTGCTGATAGTCGGTCTGGAGGAGCCTAGATGAGCCCATGCCTAGGCTGGTCTGGATGTCGAGAGGCCTGCCTGCCTGTGAGTGCCTCATGTTCCTTATCTCTGACTCGTGCTAAGAGGGCCTTATGCCATTCGCTAGTCATATCAGAGTTTCAGACATTCGAGTGAAGCTTTAAAGCCCCTCACTGTAGTATAAGTAGTAGGCTCAGATGCCTGGAGACAGTAGCTTAACTGTCTTGTGTTTTCACACCAAGTAGTTAGGAGTATAGAGCTGTTCCCCCTCTACTCAGCAGTTGTGTAGCTCAGAGTCAGTCCCTCCCTCTGCTTCTCTCTTGTTTCCCCTTCATTGGAGGTGTTCCTGCTATACAAGTTGTGCCCAAGTGCTGATATTGTCTTGTTGGTTCCTTAGTCAATGTCAGAGCTGCTAGCACATTTGTCCTCAAGACACACACATTCCAAGTTGGAACATCTTTGTGAGACGCTGATTTGCTTACTCAGGTAGATGTAACGTTCCACCGGATGTTCTTCTTGTAATGCTGTACAAGGCCAACCGAACGACCTAACGATCACAGAGGATGTCGAAGTTACGTACGCGTTCAGCTATTAGCTCACAAGTGAGACGTAATAGTGTAGCCCAGAGGATATGGACGGCAGTGATAACGAGAAAGAGTAAAAGACGAGCAAAGGCGATAGACAACCGGCCAATGATGTAGAGGAGAGGAGTCGCGACAGACAGCCAGCGACGAGTATAAGCGGGAAAGGAAGGGATAGCAGACAGCGGCAAACTCAGCACACTGGAGCACAGCTAAGGACTAGGAAAGGCAAAGAGGCAGACAGCTATCTATTGCAATGCAGAGCCAATGAATCTAACAGCCAACGAATGGCAGATACAATGGGTGGACAATCCAAGAAGTCAAGCTTAAGGTCTTAGGGACCATAAGTGCATCTACTTATACACATCCAAGGAGGTTTGAACCCCAGCTTGGAACTCCGAAACCCTAGTACACGGGTCCTAGGAATGAGTCATAACTACATCAGAGATAACGGTCAGCCAATGGCACAGACAGCTCATGGCACGAGTCAGAGATAAGGGAACATGAGGTGAACAGCCATCAAAGTCCAGGCACAATCGATAGGAACGTACGAGTCATCAAACACGAGGCAGTCTAGGCCGGTCCAGGCACAAGCTCATCTGGATCCATCTGGTGCAGGTCTAGCCAGGTCACATGCCAGGGTCACGTGACGGGCGGCGCTAAGGTCACATGCGCTATTCCCAATACTTCTGCGGTTCTTGAGCGCTTAGGGGTCGGTAGTAGGTCGTGGGAGACTTAGCTCTATATGGGTCTTGGGCAAGGTTCTCAGCCACAAGTCTTGCTACAGCCACTTCTTCTTCGGCATATTCAGCTCATGATCGCTTCATGGCGGTGTTCGGGGTCTTCCATCGGGGTGTCGGAGGGTCAGGCACAGGGCCAAACGTAACATAGAGGTTTTGTGTGGTGCTGGTGAGAGGTGCAAGGGGATGGCTTGCTGGCACGTGACATGAAATGCTAGACGCTGCTGAGGGAATTGTTGGCTGTGGGTGTATTCAGGAAGGGAGGTTTCAGGGAGATGTACAAGCATTGTAGATAATTAGGAAATGTTATAGAAAGGCCGGGGTACTATGGCAGCGTAAAGATAATGGGCGAAAGCGTGAAGCGCTTCACGATCGGAGATGGGGGTCTCTGCTGCCGAGCCAAGGTTGCGACACCCAACCTATTAGGAATCAAGGCATCTGTAATTGCAGTAGGTGTTCGGAGCTGTTCAGAGCTGTTCAAGGACACTCCAAACAGCTCTGAACGCTCCGAACACCTAATTGCACTTACAGATGCAATGACGCAGCAAGTGAGGCTCGGTACCCCCAAGTTTATGTTGGAGTTCAGCCGCACACGCTGAGTAAGCGTCGGACAACTCCGAGCTAGGTCGGAAACGACCAAGTCGAGTACAGTACAGTTGCCCACTATACCCCTATAGACTTAGCGTAGAAAATTTCCCTCTGTTGAACTTATATACTTCGTAGTCACAGTAGCGACACCTCAGTCTTTTCTCCCGAAGACTGAGGTCAGTACCTTACTTCACTTCCCGTATGTTATCGTTACTCATTATATCTTAGTCGCGCTTTCCTGCGCCTCTAACAGGTAGTTACAACTAATACCATCAGTCTTTTCTCCCGAAGACTGAGTCGCGCTTTCCCGCGCCTCTAACAGATTATGAGACCTGAGCTTCTCTAAGACTCCCAGAATATACGTGCCCCATAAACCATCCATACAACAAACATGTCTCCATCTGGATCTCCCTCAGGAAGCGGAGGCTCTGGAGGACCATCCGGGAGCGCTCCCACACCAAAGGGACACCCGCGCATGTACGACATCCCGTTCCTAGATGACGATGGTGGCAACTTTGCATTCTGGAAATTCCGCGTGCGCATGGTCTTAGAGCTCCGAGAGCTATGGGGACTTGTAGATGGCTCTGATGCCAAACCTGACCCCAAGGCGGATGCCACCGTCTATGCCGAGTGGGCCTACAAAGACCGGGAAGCACGCGCACAAATCACTCTCACCCTCAAAGACGAGCCACTAAACTCAGTCCTATTCGCGATGACTGCAAAGGAATGCTGGGATAAACTGTCAGAACGCTACGAGGGTAAAGGTGAACAAAAGATAGTTTACCTTATCGACGAAGTCTTCCGGAGCACGCTCTCCGAGTCCGAACCCCTTGAGCCCCAGATAAATGCCCTCATTCGCGCTGCCAACACCATCTCCAATCTCGGCCTCATGCTTGAAGACAAGCTCGCGTTTGCCATCATCTCCTCCCTTCCAGCCTCCTTCTCCACTCTCAAAACCATCCTTTCCACCACCAAAACCTCCGACCTTTCAAGCGAATATGTCAAGTCCCAAGTCATCCTCGACGAGCAGCGCCGCGTGCGCGAGTCAGGGGTTGGTGCCACTGCATACTTCGTGAAGGCTGCCAAGAAAGGAAAAAGGTTTAGCGATAAGCCAGAAGGACAGAAGAGGAAGAAATGTACGCACTGCAAAATCCGCGGACACGACGTGAGGAGCCAGTCTCTGATTCCGACACAGTCCGCCTCTTCAAAGTGTCCCAAGGCCTGCCTGCGCAAATCGATCTACAGCGTCAGTGGATTATCGACTCCGGTGCATCACGCACCATGTGCCCCAATCGCGAGTGGTTTTCCCACTTCTCACCTCTCTCAACGCCAGTAAAGATCGTCCTGGGTGACAACAGCTCCATCCATGGCACAGGTGTCGGCCGCGTCGCTGTCGAAATGAAGGCAAAGGGGCGATGGAACTGCGCCGTGTTGCAAGACGTCCTCTATGTCCCGGAACTCCATGGGAACCTCTTGTCGGTTTCCCAGCTGGCCCGCCACGGTGCTGATGTCCGTTTTGCTGAGGGGGGGTGTCAAATTCTCGACCAGCGTGGCATACTCACCTGTGAAGGCTCCCTTCAAGGAAACCTGTACATCATGCCCATCCGCGTCGTATCAGCCGAAAGCGCCCGTGTCGCAGTTGCCCAAGTCGACACATTCCCCACTGATGGGGATGACTTGATGCCGAATGCCGAAGTCGAAGCCACGCTGGTGGCACGCAGCGCAACATCCAAAGCCGACGTGCACACCTGGCACTGCCGGCTCGGCCACCTCCATGTCGATGCTGTCCTAAACATGGTGCGCAAGGGAATGGTCAAGGGAATGGAGATCACCGGGAGCCCATCACTCACCCCAAATCACTGCGATGCCTGCCTCAAGGGCAAACAAACACGCGCCGAAATCCAGAAGTTTACCGAGACACGCGCTGATGAGATTCTTGGCCGAGTCTTCTCCGACGTCTGTGGGAAGCTCCCTACACGCTCACACTGCGGTTTTGAGTACTTCGTCACCTGGATTGATGACGCATCGCGCAAGGTCTTCGTTACCGGCCTGCGAGAGAAGTCTGAGGTGTTCACACACTTGAAGGCATTTGTCGCACGTGCTGAGCTTGAAACGGGCAAGTACTTGAAGATCCTCCGCACCGATGGAGGGGGCGAGTACATCGCACACATGGTGCAGGGATACCTGAAAGACAAAGGGATTCAGCATGAAATGACCACACCCGACACGCCACAACATAACGGCGTCGCTGAGCGCATGAACCGCATGCTCCTGGACAAAGTCCGGAGCATGCTGCATGACGCTTCCCTCCCTGAATCCTACTGGTACGACGCTCTCGAATATGCAGCTCTCCTCCATAATGTCACGCCGACGCGCACACTCGATGGAGTTACGCCCGAGGAATCTTGGAGCGGGAACAAGCCCGATGTCTCACGCATCCGTGTCTTTGGTTCCCAGGCCTTCGTCCACGTCCCAGACAAGCACCGCAGTAAGCTGGCTGCAAAATCATTGACATGCACATTCCTCGGTTATGCACGAAATCGGCATGCTTACCGTCTTGTGCATCGCCCGACCAAACGCTTTCTTGAGTCGCGTGACGTTGTATTCGATGAAGGGGGGACCGAGAAGTGCTATGAGCGCATAGTCCTCGAATCCGCCGCCGCCGATGCACATGTCGGTGACCCTTCACACGTCGACACTGTACCTAAAGAGCCTACATCCGCAGCGCTTGGAAACTCGTCAGAAAGTGAAAGCGAACAGGAGATAGAAGGGTTACTTACTCCTCCTCCTCCTGACCCTGCACCCATGACAACACGTCCTAAACGCACCACGTGCACGCCGATCCGTGACGACGATCCCCGTTACTCTGTTACCTCATATGGCAGACGTAAGCACACAGAGCATGCTAAAGCTGCTCACCTCGAAGATGCAGACCCACGCACTTATGCTGAGGCTATGGCACGCCCAGATGTTGCAGAGTGGGAAGTCGCATGCCAAGAGGAAATGCGCGCGTTCGAGCGCATGGGGGTGTACGAGATCGTGCCGTGGCCACGCGGGAAAAACGTTGTGGGGTCCAAGTGGGTTTTCCGAATTAAATGCGGACCTGATGGCAAAATACAAAAGTACAAAGCTCGTGTTGTCGCGCAAGGCTTTTCCCAAGTCGAGGGAATCGACTATGACGAGATCTTTGCACCCGTCGCCAAGTTCGCATCGCTCCGCGCAATCCTTGCTCTTGCCGCCGAGTTCGACCTAGAAGTCCAGCAAATGGACGTCAAATCAGCTTATCTCAACGGAGAACTAAAGGAAGAGATCTACATGAAGCCTCCTCCTGGATTCGATGTTCCCGAGGGCATGGTCTTGAAACTCGTGAAGGCAGTCTACGGAACGAAGCAGGGCGGACGTGTCTGGTATGAAAGCATCAGAGACACACTGCGCTCGATGGGATATGAACGCACCGATGCTGACCATGCAGTTTTCGTCCGCATCCAAGACGACGTCCTATCCATCATCGCACTGTATGTCGACGACATCACCATGGCATGCAAAAGTCTAGAGGTCATCAGCCAAGACAAAGAAACGCTCAAGAAACACTACCAAATGACTGACCTTGGAGAGATAACTTGGATCCTGGGCATGCACGTCACGCGCGATCGAGAAGCGGGCTGGATCGCCCTATCACAAGAAAAATACATTTGCGAGGTCCTGGAACGCTTCGGAAAGTCAGACGTCCGTCCCATCAGCACCCCGATGCTCGCAAACGAACATCTGATCAAAGTGGACTCACCCGAGATCGACGTTCGGTCGTACCAGCGTGCCATCGGCGCGCTCATGTACCCGATGCTCGGGACACGCCCGGATTTGGCCTACACTGTGGCCGCGCTCGGGCGACACTCTGCTTGCCCTGGGAATGCGCATCAGCATGCCCTCGATCGCGTTTTCCGTTACCTTCGAGCCACGAGCGATTGGAAGCTCGTATTCCAGCGAGGAACTCCCAATGGAACTGATCTGCAAGGATTTGTAGACGCCGACTGGGCTAGCGACGTGAACGATCGCAAATCGACCTCAGGATTCGTCTTCACACTTGCTGGTGGAGCCATCAGCTGGAGCTCCAAGAAACAGAGCTCAGTTGCGCTCTCGAGTACCGAAGCCGAGTACATCGCTGCAGCGCACGCTGCGAAAGAAGTCATCTGGTTAAGGCGTTTATTACTCGAAATGAAACAAAAGATCAACTCACCTACCACCCTTTTCGTGGACAACCAATCCGCCATCGCGATCGCACGAAATCCGGAGTTCCACGATAGGTCCAAACATATTGAAGTCCGGCACCATTTCCTCAGACAAAAGCTTGAAGAAAAAGACCTTGATCTTGCATACATCCCCACTGGAGACCAGGTTGCTGATGTCTTGACGAAGGGCTTGGTGCATGAAAAACATGTTCGATTTTCAGAGGCGATGGGCCTACAACGTGTGGACTGAGGGGGCGTGTTGGAGTTCAGCCGCACACGCTGAGTAAGCGTCGGACAACTCCGAGCTAGGTTGGAAACGACCAAGTCGAGTACAGTACAGTTGCCCACTATACCCCTATAGACTTAGCGTAGAAAATTTCCCTCTGTTGAACTTATATACTTCGTAGTCACAGTAGCGACACCTCAGTCTTTTCTCCCGAAGACTGAGGTCAGTACCTTACTTCACTTCCCGTATGTTATCGTTACTCATTATATCTTAGTCGCGCTTTCCCACACCTCTAACAGGTAGTTACAACTAATACCATCAGTCTTTTCTCCCGAAGACTGAGTCGCGCTTTCCCGCGCCTCTAACAGTTTAGGAATCGATGGCTTACCTGGAGAAGAGGACAGGCGGCGCGTCTGCGTGGATGAGTGGGGGTGGCATGCTGCTTTAGCGAACCGGGGGCATGGTGTATGAGTCTAGGGATGTCAACGAGTTAGACTCGTCTATACTCGTTTAGCTGTATCTCCTGAACCAGTGATCATACAGGTCTGAAATTTGGCATACAAGCAGGCATATTGTATATCTGCTCGCATTACAAATTTCAGACCTGTACGATCACTGGTTCAGGAGATACAGCTAAATGAGTATAGACAAGTCTAACTCGTTGACATCCCTAGGTGTATCGGATGAAAGTTTCGTGAAGTTGAGGTGCAGCCTGGATGTATGGGGTGATGATGACGGTGTGCTTCCTTAGGTAGCATGGAAAGCTAACTACCACCTCAATGATCAACAAACCATTGATCACTTCATGGCAGGTTACCACAAGGCTTGTTCACAAAGATATATGAACTCAACAAACCTCAATCCTTCAATGACTGGAAAGTGGTGGCCCTTTGGTGCCAGAAGCAGTTCATCCACCTCAAGGCCAGGTTGAGGATGAGTAGTACCCCCTGAACAAATGCACCACACCCTAACCCACCTCGCTGGAGCATGCCGTAAGGAGGATGGGCACCACCACGTTGAACATGCTCAAAAGCGTGTGTGTGAGAAATCATGGGCAGAGGGTGGTTAGAGAGGAAGGGAAGTAAGAGGAAAAGCCCAAGTCCGAGACAAAGATGAAACGCAAGTTCGAGCAAGACAGATCAAGGAGTTTGAGTGAGACAGATCAAGGCAGCTTTCCCAGACCACGGGAGCAAAGTGAAACCAGAACATGTACGAAACGATCGTTACATGCATGGATTCAGTCGAAATAGAGAGGGAGAACAAGACAAGATGGGAGGGAAGAATACTAAGTCGGAGGCAAGGGAGAGAGGAAGTGGAAAGTTGGAAGTGACGAGGACGAAAGGATTTCGGGAGCGCGCAAGGTAGTTGCGTGAAGTCAAACAAGATGGGAGGAGAGAAGGGCGAAGTCGAGAGTGGTAAAGGAAGGGGGAATTCCGAGAACACGCGGAGATGATTGCACGAAGTCAAAGAGGTTGACAAGACGAGAAATCGAGATGCTAGAGCTCTTCGCGAAAGTCGCTAAGACAATCGCAAAGGAAAGAGCAACCTAGAAACTAGTAGAAAGGGACAACGAAAGATCAGTAGGTGGAGTCGCAAGAGAGAGTAGAGAGTCGATCTTGAAGCAGGAGAAGAAGAGCGCGATGAGAACAACAGATCGGGTGCCCTTATACTTAGGCCGCACCTCGAGAGTCATTGAATCACATGAGAAGAAGAGGGAACAAGATAGATGGGGGAATCGACAATTCCCTCCTATTCAAATGCACGACACGACAACCTTTTATACAAACAATCAGTACCTAAGGTGAACGTGATTCGAAAACAACAAGTCGAAAGTTGTGAGGGACGAAATGTAAAGTGGGGAAAGGTGGACGAGGAGTCGTAGGTAGGAGGGGAGTCGAAGTGTGAAAACACGAGGCAAATGCGAGGCAGAAAACACGAGTCACAAGTAAAGTAGGGTGTTCGGTGGGCAAGGGCGCATGGCTGAATGACAGCGCTGGAGATCATCGCGATGTGCACTATGAGTACAAATGAAAGGTCAGAAAATAGAAAGTAAAATCAAGAAAGATATGGGCGCACCTGTGCCCGAGACAGAGAGTGCGAACTAAGATACTCCGGCGAAAGAATGAGGCTTCAAGGCTTGAGGCATGACGATGTGAAGTTGATCGGCCGAGGGTGAAGACATGGGCGGTGGACTGGAAGAGACTGAAAGAAAGACAGAGGGGTGGATGATAGAAACATGGCAGACTTGAGGCTGTCGGCGTCGCAGTTCAAGATGAAGTTAACCATCGCTGGTAAGGCGAACAATCGAAGGGTGTCCGACAAGGGCGGGAGTGACGGGGATACAATGAGGCAAGGAACAACGAGTCTAGGGACGAGATGGTGGAGAGAGAATGAAAGATGGAGCGAGGCGAGATGAAGAGAATAAGGACGAGTAGGTGAGTTGGTGACGATGGCCGAGATAAGGCGTGACGGGTGACGATTGAGTGGAAACTGAAATGGAAGGAAATGGCCGGTTTCACACTCAGAGGCCGAGCTACCATTACAACTAGTGCTTTCCTGGCCCGGCTCGGCTCGAGGATTTGGGTCATGGCCTGGCTTTTGGTGGCCCAAGGCCTCACAATGTGAAGCCAGAGCCAAATCCTGCGGCCCATGAGGGCTTAGGCCTGAGGCGGCCAGTGGACCAACGGCATCACCTAAACTTCCAGGAAGTTGTAATGCTATTATAACTAGTTGTAATCACTACAATGTGTTATAATATATATATACCAGCAACTTATGCGGCTCCTATGTTATAATAGCCACAATGTGCTGATAATAGGGTTACAAATAATATACAATCATGCTATGACAAGCCATAGGGTTTGTGGTGACTTAATTGTAATGCTGGTATTGTAAAGTTGCAATCTGGTTACAATTGTGCCATGCTTGGGTTATGACAAGCTGCCATGGCTGTAGTAACTAATTTATACTGTGCTAATATTTGGGGTCATAAAAAAATACAATTTGATTTGTAGTACTTGTCAGATGACATAATTTCACCATTTATTTGCACCTTTAATTATTTGTTACCTATATTATTATCTATCTTATCTATTATTATTAATTATTATACATTATACATTATAAACTGCCTTGCCTGGGATTTGAACCCATGACCACATCATGTGACTTGTTGACTTATTTTCCAGGATTGAACATCAACCACTACACCAATAAGTCTTGTATACTCTACCTACTATGTTTTATTTATATAGCAAGACAGAAATTCAATATGAAGGTGGCAGTGATATCACAATATGACAACAACCAGTCTTAGAGAACCACAACTATATTACAACAAAATCTTATTTTAAGTGGGTATTATAATCAGTATATAATCATGTCATAGTGATACTGAGTTGTCAGGAAAATTACAACAGTATTATAATTTGTATAAAGTGCTGCATTGTAGATACAAAGTGGTAAGGGAGATTATGACAATATCACAAAGATTGTAGCAGCCTTGGGATATTTGTAACATCTGTAAGCTATATTATCTAGTTATAACTTTCCAGAGGATTAGGTGATGCACTTTTGATGCCTGCAATTTTTACTGGGTCCATACGTGTTATGT
This sequence comes from Lactarius sanguifluus, assembly GCA_021527775.1. Classification (NCBI taxonomy): domain Eukaryota; kingdom Fungi; phylum Basidiomycota; class Agaricomycetes; order Russulales; family Russulaceae; genus Lactarius; species Lactarius sanguifluus. The sequence goes on from JAKEYF010000024.1 coordinate 556,974, forward strand.
TACGAATCCCGACCGCCGATGCTACAGGATGCGGGCCGGAGGAACCGCCTAGCTGGGCGGAGACTCCCGATGGCTCAGACGCCGCTAGCAGGACCTTACAAAGCGCTAGGGAGATCTTCAGGAAGGGTCTGGACTCATGACGGTATGATCATGTGACCGGAGTCTAGACTGACCTAGAACGATGACGATCGATGGTGCAACATGCATGTGACCTTCTGGTAGGTTCCATGACTGCGCACGGACCCTGATCCTAGATAGAGCGGACTTAGCTGAGTACGAACCTTATGTACCTGCATGTATATATACCAGGCTTGTCTTTGTACTCGAGTCCTCAGACTTGATTTACTTAGCAATACCAGCTTTGTATCTTGGGAACCCTGCTCTGCCTTGTCATAAGCCTTCCCCTTTACTTGTGCATCACCATTCTCGCCTCGCCTCTTCAAGCGTGTGCCTTCGACCGATATCAGTCTCCATTATCACCGTTGTCCGATAATGCCGAACGCGTCTTCTGCTAGACCTGCTGCAGGTACTTCGAACCATGGACGTCGCCCCGCTGGTGGCGTTACATGTTACCCCCTTTTCAAGGATTACCCCAAGGTAATCCATTCATGGTGAATGGAAGAGGCACTTTTCCGGTTTGAAGTACAGGTTGTGGTTCATGGCTACTTGAAGTACTTCGCTGATGGCGTCGATGTGTGCTTGTAGACCCGCATTTTCACGTGTCGTGATGCCTATATTGTCCATGTATACTCAGATGGTGGTGCCCAGTGGTTCTTGTTGGGTAATTGTATCTCCCATGATATCGTTCATCATGTTTTGGAATGTCGCTGGGGAGTTCATGAGTCCAAAATACATCACCAATGGTTCGAATAATCCATACCGTGTTTTAAAGGCAGCTCTAGGTTCATGGCCTGGCTTGATTCGGATATTATTGTAACCCCATCTCATGTCCAGTTTCGTGTATATGTGGCCGTTTCCTAAGTCATTGATGAGTTCCGACATCAGGGGGAGTGGATATTGATTTTGGATGGTGCATGCGTTGATTTTTCGGTAGTCTTGAACTGGTCTTAGTTTTCCATCTTTCTTTTTGATGAAGAAGAACGACGACGTGTAGGGCGATTTTGATGGTCGTATGTAGCCCATTTTGAGTTGTTCGTCCAACCACTTTCGCAGTTGTCCGTCCTTTTCCTGGGACATGGGATATACCTTGCAGTCGATCGTTGCCGGAGTGTTGGGTTTAAAGTCAATGGTGTGATCCCATGGTCTCGATGGGGGGAATCTATGGGACACTTCTTCGCTGAAGATCTTTGTGAATCGCCTATATGGTTCTGGGATGACGGTCGCTATGGTGTTCTGATTAGCTGCTATTGCCAAGTCCGTTGCAGTGGAACGTTGAACATGCTCGAAAGCGCGTGCGTGAGTAAACGTGGGCAGAGTGTGGAGGAGAGTTTAGAGGAAAGCAGCCAGAAAAGGGGGAAAGAGAAAGTGGGAAATGTCCTTCGAGTGCCCGCATTTGGGCCTGACTTCCAGGATTTTCACACTAAGAGAGGGAAACAAGGGGCGACCGGGCGCTGACTATATTCAGCACAGAAGTAGAAGTTTTTATACAAAAGAACCTGTAGCTACTGAGCTAAGGTAAAAAGGGAATAGAAGGTAACATAAAAGAGGAATGAAGCGTAGACAAAGGGCCGCGTGGCCGAGGTGATCGAGTGTCCGAAAACGAATGGTTTCGGGCTCAGCCGGAATGCTGGCCTTACACCTCCTGGGGGGTCAAAATCTTGACCGTCCCCAGTCAAGCTACATTTAAGAAAAAAAAAATCGCGGATTCAGAGTCGAAAACGAAGAGAACATGAGCTAAAATGGTATTGGGAAAGGTACGCGTCGTGCACGAAGATCAAGTCATCAAAAACTAGGGCCTGTGCCTGCAAGCGTCGTCGAGTCGCAAAACCTACACCTCTGGGATCGAAAACGATGAGATTGTCGACTAGAACGAGAGGGAGAAGGGTGGCGCGTGGTGTGGTGATGAAGCCGATGCGTGTCTTCGACTTGCGCTGGCGAACGTCTTCGTGCGCCGAAACTTGAAACTTGAACGCTTGAACTTGAAGACCGGCCTCCGGGATCGAATACAAAGCACGTGCCGCGGGGCGTGAGCTGTCCGAGTCGAAGTCGTTGCACGAAAACGTCGTGACTTGAAGTGTTGAGGGTCCCGATCCGATTGTTGCCGATTCATAGGGGGCTAATTTAATTCGGTTAGGGGTTCACCCTAAGGTTCAGGGTTAAAATTTCCCTAATATTTCACATATATGAGAAATAAATATACACGACATATCCACTGAACCCTGATAGGGCCGCGTATACAAGATGCATGGATACACGGCACTGTTATCATACTGTATAGTGCCGCGTATACTGACATGTTGTATACGCGGCCCTATTATGGTTCGGCGCATATGCCATTCGATCGGCAACACAATAAAACATATAGTTCGAGTACAAATAGGGCCGCGTATACAAGATGCATGGATACGCGGCACTGTTCTCATACTGTATAGTGCCGCGTATACCGAAATCTTGTATACGCGGCCCTATCAGGGTTCGGCGCATATGCCATTCGATTCGCAACACAACAAAACCTATATTTCGAGTACAAATAGGGCCGCGTATACAATATGTCCGTATAAGCGGCACTGTTATCATACTGTATACTGCCGCGTATACCGACATCTTGTATACGCGGCCCTATTAGGGTCTGGCGCACATGGAGATCGACTCGAAACACAATAAAACCTATATTTCGAGTACAAATAGGGCCGCGTATACAATATGTCTGTATATGCGGCACTGTTATCATACTGTAGACTGCCGCGTATACCGACATCTTGTATACGCGGCCCTATTAGGGTCTGGCGCACATGGAGATCAATTCGCAACACAATAAAACCTATATTTCGAGTACAAGTAGGGCCGCGTATACAATATGTCCGTATATGCAGCACTGTTATCATACTGTAGACTGCCGCATATACCGATATCTTGTATACGCGGCCCTGTTTGTACTCGAAATATAGGTTTTATTGTGTTGCGAATCGATCTCCATGTGCGCCAGACCCTAATAGGGCCGCGTATACAAGATGTCAGTATACGCGGCACTATACAGTATGAGAACAGTGCCACGTATCCATGCATCTTGTATACGCGGCCCTATTTGTACTCGAAATATAGGTTTTATTGTGTTTCCGATCGAATGGCATATGCGCTGAACTCTGATAGGGCCGCGTATACAAGATGTCGGTATAAGC